>BSBK01009116.1:607500-1003885 GCA_027943335.1 Chamaecyparis obtusa
CCATACTCCTCAGTGGTTTTTTAAAAATGGCCATTGGAGGGATCTTGTTGTATGTAGACAACCTACTTCATCATATTTTTGTAAGTTTTATGTTAATCACACTTTCTCACAAAAGGTTTTGGCTCTAATTTTTAAAGGTATTTTAGGGCCTCTGCCTGTGTATTTTCGCAAGGGTTTTAATAGCTTTAGAAGTCATTTCATAATTTTTGCCATAAAAAACACTGGTTTTATTCGCCTCAGCGCCCTTTTGATATGTGTGAAGGCTCCCTAGTTTTTGTCAAAGGATCTAGTTCCCAGTCTAGTTTTCATGAGGATTCTTTGCCCTATGATAACATTAATTCCTCTTCTTTACCATCTTATGTTTCTTGGCCTAATAACATTCCGATGGAAAACCCTAAGTTCCTCTCTTCTCCAAATAGGGTTCTTGTTTCTAATTCATTCCTGTGAGCTGCCTTGAATCCGAATTCATCTCATCAGGGTAAACAATCCTCTTCTCCTCAACATGTTCCTCAAATGAACATTTTTCAGGAATCTGTTAGTGACCGTGGTTCTTCGGAGGTTAAGGTAATTTTTCCAGTACATATGATTCAATCTACTGTTGACTTCTTGTAATCTTCGACATTAATTGGTAAGCTTCATTCCTCTATTTTTTTTCTAGTTTTGTTAGCTTGGGCTAAACATTCTTGGACGGGTTTGAAGGATTTATTTCTTTACGAAAAGGATTCACTTTTCTTTATCGCCATTTTTGAATCTCGACAGCATAAGGATTTTGTGCATAATTTTAAAGACTGGTTTTGTAAAGGGGTGCGTATTTTTACCCTTGCTTGGGTTCCTCACTTTGACATTACCTTGTTTCCTCTGTTGTTTATGTCTTTCTGGATTTCACTGCCAAGGTTACCTTTGGAGTATAGGGATCCTCATCTTGTTGAAATTATGGCTAATAAGTTAGGTATTTTTATTAAGCATGATCTTATTCCTTTTGCATAGGCTCATTTACCTGTTAGGGTTTGTCTTCTTATTAGTCATTTCAAGCCGATTCCAAAATTGATTTCTATTTTTTCTAAATATGGGGTTTGGGTTCAGCCAGTTCTCATTCAAGATCCAACCATAGTAGAGTTGTATTCTTCTTCTCTAGGGCATTTTAATTTCCAATGTCAGGGTTATAATGTTGTCACTTATGAATTGTTCCCTAATTGTTTTACAGATTTTCATTCCTGTTCCTTTTATCAACCTTAATTGAACACTTTTGATTCTCAAACAGTTAAAGATATTTTTGAATCTGGTTCTGCAATTATTTTTCTTGAGCATAAATCTTCAATTATGGATAGGCTATTGTTTGATTTGTGTCAATTGATAAAGGTTTTTTTCCTTGCCTCGTTCTGATTCCAAATATTATGGTTCATGTTCAACTCTTGTTTTATAGGATACCTCTTGCATGTTGAATTGCTCTTCTTTTGGTTGGGGTAATATTTTGTTTAAACCTGATAAAACTATAATCTTGCAAGTGAGTGATCCTCATATTAAGACTTTGGTTGAGGGTTTTTTGCCTTCACTTGTTTCTATAGTTACTAATCCTATTTGTCATATTAGTCGTGTTATGCTTCTTTTGCATTCCTTTCTTTTTGATTCTCATTTAGGGGATATTGATATTGTTCATAGTTTAATGTTTAATAGTCAGCCTTTTATCCCTCTACCTAATTATGTTTCCTCCTCCTCTGTCTCTGATGAGGACATTCAGTTAATGGCTAGTGATATATTAATTTCTATTTCTTCTTAGCTAATAAATGAAATTGCTTGTGAGGAATTTTCAAATTATCTGCCTTTGCACTCATCCTTTTCCAGTATTCCATCATTGGATTTGAAGCCTTATGGCTTGCCATCTTTGTCAAATAATGGGAACTATTTTGATTTCTCTCAAAAATTATCTTTGGCTCAAACTCTGTTGCAGTTCGATGCTGATATAAACACTGCCAAAAAAAGAGGTAGGAAACCCTTATCTGTGGAAATTAAAGAAGATATTGAAGCATGTATTCAATCCACTATTGTGGATAAATTTTCTTCTCAAATTAGAATAAGGAGAGAATGTCACTCTCCTAGGCCGGTATGAAAATCATATCTTGGAATGTCAGGGGATTAAATGCCCCCTGACAAGACATGAAGAATCAAGAACTTCTTGGATTCTTCCTAGGCAGATATAGTATTGCTTCATGAAACAAAATTATCACAAGAATCTTTTGATAAAATTTTCCATAATTGGCCTCGGTGGGAATCTTTTCTTGTTCCCTCCTCTGGTGCATTTGGTGGCCTTATTTCTCTTTGGAACCCTAAAACTATTACTGGTCAGCTTGTTCTTTCATATTCTAATTGGCAATTATTGAAATTTGGTTGGTTTGATTTATCTTTCTTGATTTTTAATGTGTATGGCCCTTCTTCCCCTCAAGATAAACCTCCCCTTTGGATTTATTTAACTAATCTTGTTCAATAATATGAGGATCTTCATATTATATTAGGTGGCGATTTTAATGCAATTACCCCCCCAAAGGAGAAGTGTGGAGGTAATCCTACAACTCAACGAGTTATTGATTATTTCTCCTTTTTTATACAAGATAATGTTTTTTCAGATATTTTCCTATCTAATGGTTCCTTCACTTGGACTAATAGAAGAGTAGCCTCCCAAATTTCTTCCGAACTTGATAGATTTCTCATTTCCCATGTTCTTAGAATGCTTGATTTTTCTTTTAATTCTAAAATTTTATTAAATACAGATTAAGATCATTTCCCCATTTCCCTAGTAATAGATAAGTTAATTAAAGCCCATTCCTCCAAACCCTCTTTTAAATTATAAAGGATGTGGTTTACACACCCTCATTTTCTTTTTCTTCTTCATCAATGGTGGGTTAAAGTGCACCTTTTGTTAAAGGAACTCGTATGTTTCAATTTTTCAAGAAATTGAAATTTGTCAAATCTAAAATTATAGTATGGAATAAAGAGGTTTTTAAGAACACTTTTCATGAAAAAGATGATGTTGAAAGGGATCTCATGTGTGTTAATGATCATATTGTTAAATTTGGCTTGGATCCTTCTAGTTATGAGAAACAAAAATCCCTCCAATCATATTGGGAAGTCCTCTGTACTAGAAGTGAGATATATTGGAGACAAAAATCTTGTGAACTTTGGTTGAAAGAAGGTGATAAAAATACTAATTTTTTTCAATCTTCTGCTAAAATTAAGAAAGCATCCTCTTCTATTTTTTCTATAAAAGAAGCTATATTTGGGTCTTGTCTTTCATTGGAACAACAAATTAGAGATGAAGGTGTTTGCTTCTTCAAGAACTTGCTTGATCCTCGTGTGCTACCAGATGTTAATGATTCTAATATCGAGGAACTTTTGAAATCCATCCCTAATCTAATTTCCCATTCAGATAATGAGTTGTTGATGAAGCCTTTTTGCATAGAGGAGCTTCACATAGTTTTTTTTCTATGGCTACTGATAAGTCCCCTGGTCCGAATGGGTTTACTATTCTATTTTTTCAAAAATGTTGGGATGTCATTAATTTTGATCTCCTAATGGCCATTGAATAATCTTGTAAGGAAGGATATGTTTTGAAAAATTTCAATACTAATTTTCTTGCTTTGATACCTGAATCTAAGGATCCTCAAACCTTTGCATATTTTAGGCGTATTTCACTTTGTAATTCTATTTATAAAATCTTTACGAAAGCTATATATTTAAGATTGAAGCCATTGATTTCAAGAATTATTTCTCCCTAATAGGGTGGTTCTGCTCCTGTGAGGGAAACATCTGATGGAGCTCTTGTTGCTCTTGAAGTTTTACATTCCATCAATTCTCATCAAATCCATTCATTTATTGTGAAACTTGATATGATGAAAGCTTATGATAAAGTTTGTTGGTTTTTTCTGTTGAAAGTTCTTCGCAAATTTGGTTTTGCTAATTCTTGGTGTAAATGGATTAAAAATTGTATTTCGGGAGCTTCATTTTATGTCATCATTAATGGTGCTCCCTCATGTTTCTTTTCTGCCTTGCAAGGGGTTCGCCAAGGTGACCCTCTCTCCCCTTTTGTGTTCATTATCATGGCCGAAGCTTTCATTAGGTCTATTCAGTTGTAAAATGAGTTAAATAATTGGAGAGGTGTGAAGATTCCAAACACATTGATCACAATTACCCATAATTTTTTTGTTCATGATATATTATTATTTGGTCATTCTTCCATTCAAGAGGCTAAGTGCATTAAGAAAACCTTACAAGTTAATTTTTCAGGCTCTGGTCAAGTTATCAACCCTCAAAATTTTTTAAAAAAATCATGTTTCACACTCCACAAAATGTTCTCCAAAGGATTGTAAATCTTCTTGGTTTTTCTCTGGACTCCCTTCCCTCTACTTATCTAGGGATTCCCTTTTTTACTAGTCAAGTTAAGCCTTCCTACTGGAACAATGTTATTTCTAGGTTGAAGAGTAGAATCCTGGCTTGGAAAGCTAGATGGTTATCACTATTTGGCAGAATTATTCTTATTAAAATTGTTCTTGTTGTCATTCCTAATTACTATATTTTTGTCCTTCATGCACCTAGTTTAGTCATTGATCAAATTGAGAAACTTATCCATTCTTTTCTATGGAAGTCTAATATGTTTGAAGTTAAGAAGGTGCTCCTTGTTTCTTTACAAAACTTATCTCTTCATAAATCTGTTGGTGGTGTTGGATTGCATAATATAGCTCTTAGAAATAATGTCTTTGGAGGTAATCTTGTTTGGAATATGTATGTTAAATCTGATGCTCTTCGGTGTAAAATTATGCAAGATAAATATTTAGATTCTCCTAGTCCAAACAAAATTTTTACAATCTCTGATCCTCTGGCTAGGTCTCCTACTTGGAACTTTATGATTTCTTCTAGGAAAGTGGTCTGGAATTTTTTTATCTTGGCGAGTTGTGTGTGGGGAAGATGTTCTCTTTTGGCATGACTCCTGGAATGGATTTATGCCCCTTAACACTATAACATCCTTATCAGGTGCTATTAATATCTTCATCACTCATTGGGGGGAGAAATTAGTAGATTATGTTGACTATATCGATATTTTTTCTCATAAGGTCTATTGGAAAGACCCATCTTCTCTTCCTCTATCTTCAGAATGTATCAAGGAGTTTATTTATATCCTAATTCATAACAGGAATGTTTTCTTAGATAAAGGATATGATACTCTTATTTGGTGTCCTTCAAAATCTAGAAAATATTTAGTTAAGGAAGGTTATAAGGCAATTCAAAAAATAGATAATTGAAATGTATCTCATCGTGCTTTCCTTTTTTGTTGGAATAGTTTAGTTCTTCCCAAAGCGGGTGTCTTTTCTTGGCTTTCCCTTTAGAAAATAATTCTTACTAGTGATAGGTTGATTAGATTACACATTGCAACTTCCTTTCATTCTGTCTTTTATGATCTGGAAGTGGAATTAGTGGATCATTTGTTTGTCCATTGTGTCTTTGTTGCTCAAGTTTGGTCCTTTATTATGAATAAACTCTTTGTGTTTTTTCCGTTACCTTTTCACTTTGGGATCTATTTCAATCCTGGCCAATTTTGTTTTCTAATTCTCTCTTTGCATATTTTTGGATTATCAATCCTTCATCTCTAATTTGGTTAATTTGGTGGGAGCGTAATAAGCGTATCTTTAGGAAGTCGCCCTCTGATCTCCCTATGATTCTAAATAATATTGAGAAAATAATCTCTAAACAAGTTAATGCTCATGTGAAAATTAATTTTAACCCAAATGTTGTATTTACTTCATGCCCGACAATCTAGTGATCTCAAAATGGAAACTTATCTCTATTCTTGTTTCTCCTATTTTTCCTAGTGTTAGGGGTACTCCTATAAATAGAAGTTTCATTAAGTGGCTTCCTCCTGATTCCCCTTTCACTAAGTTGAATTTTGATGGATCTTCAAAGGGAAATCCTAGTGATTCATGTATTGGGGTGTGTCTTCGTAATCACTTGGGAGAAGTTTTAGCATTTAAATTTGCTTCTATTCCGCCAAGTACTAACAATGTTGCAGAAGCTTGGGCACTTTTTGAAGGCATTATTTTGGCCAAAAAGATTAAGATATCATGTCTCCACATTGAGGGTGATTTTGTTATCTTCATTAATGCATGTGTTCATAAGAAGCTTGACAATTGGCATCTCAAATATATTCTACAAAATGTTTGGAATTCTCTTGAGACTTTTGAGAAATTTACCATCTCTCATGTTTATAGAGAAGGTAACGTTCTTGCTGATTGTTTAGCTAATTTGGGTTGTGGTTTTGTAAATATGGAGTCTTGCTCAAATAATTACTCACTTTTAAACTATCCCAATCTTTTATCAATTATTCAGAATGAGTCTTCTTCTTAATATATCTTATGCTTCTTATATATTTATACAAATATAGGTATGTTGATATGTGTGCATTATACAAATATAGGTACGTTGATATGTGTGCATATGTATATTTGGAAAATGATGTTGTATTTGGGTATATATGTGGGTAGTGCATGTTACTTCATGTATAATCATATATCACGTCATTCCAAATGTAACTATGTACATCTATATGAGCGTAATTATATGTGTATGATTGTATTGGGCTTTTGTTTCATTTGGCTATTATTTATTTCCATATTTTTGTTCATTATCTTTATTTTGTTCTTTCTTTGTTTTGATTTGACATTCACTCTTTTTCTCTATTACTAATTTGATGTGACTTTGGTTGGTCGCTATCCTCATGCTAGTTGCACGTCGCTTTTGTAGAGTTTATTCTCCTTTCTTTGCTATCATTTGGATAGTACTTTTGCATATCTTTCTCTTTCATCTTGGTGTTCTATTTGCATTTGAAATTAATTATAGTTCAGTACATTTTATGTGATGTGATGATTATCAATGAACGCCTTCTAACTTTTTATGATATTTATTCCATTGTCTCAGTTTTTCCAGAATTATGTCATTTCTTCTCTCTGGTTTTTCCTCCATTTTCTCGGTTTGCCCCTGCTTTAGTTAGGATTATGGTTGCGCGTTCTTCACATTTGGTGGGCATTATCTCTTCGATTGGTAGTTGCTCATCCTATAATTCATTGCATATGGAATACTATCCCCATAATTTCAGAGTTTCTTTGGAAGTGGAATTATGGGAATGTTCATTTCTAGGTCATATCAATGATGAAATGCTTACTTTGATTTTTATCTGCGACCGTCTTCATATTAGCAAAGCCATTAAAAGGGTTATCGGTCTTGATATTTTGTGCACCCTGGGTAAGCGTATTATCTTCCCCTCCCAAGTTATTTCAATTTTCTTGTCTAATGCCTTCGATTTACTTCAATCCTCTTTTTTTGTTGGATTCAATTGTTAGTAGATATGTTAGACCTGAGTTTCTCAAAGATAATAGGCTCTGTAGGGCTATCCAAAAGTATGAGCTATGGGGGGGTGCTTCTCTTGTTGGAGGTGTATTTCACCATCATGCTCTTCTGAACAATCATGGGACTTAGATTATTTATGAGAATATTAAAAAAGGCCTTGAGTGCCAATCTTTATGTTTGATCAAATATGCACTACATCAATTCAGAAGTTATGTGGGCCAGGACTGTGTAAATCGTGTTCATATGGTTATCTTTTCTCTTCTTGACCTTTTGGAGTATGATCCTGAGCACAGTTCCTTGAACATGGATTCTTTGAATCCGCCATTATTTTCTCCTCCCCCTTCTACCCAAATTCATGCTCTTAAAAATGTTATCTCTGTGGATTCTTCTGAAAACTTGAAGCTTCAACTTGGTTTGGGTGGTGCTTTATCAGCACATATGATGGAATAATCTTCTTTTAATTCTTAGGTGCAAGATTTGGTGTTTTTTGTAGGTTTGGCCTAATTCTGGTTTTGTAGGTGATCGAATAATTATGCTCAGTTATTTTTTGGCTTCTCTTGCTATATCTTCTCCACCTTTGCGCCCACTACTGGTTTTTACATAGTTTATAATGATATCAAAGGTCTTTTTTGATTTGGGTTGTTCGCTCCAGTGTCTTTGGTTTGCAAGAGTTTTTGTATTAGGACCTCTTCTAGAGCATTTTGTTTCAAGTTTATTTATACAACTTTTTGGCTTGTTTTGTAAACATCGACTATATATTATTTTTAGTCAGTTCTTTGGGGTGGGTTTAGATTCTAGGTTTCTTGGACTTCCTCTGTAAAGCTCAAATTTTGTAAATCTCTTCTAGTTGCTAACTTTTGAGCTGTATGCTCCTCTCGGGTGGGTTCTCCTCTTATTCTTCTATTTGGATATGGGGCTGTGAACGAAGTTTTTCTTCCTTGATCTTTTCTTTGGGAGCTCCTTTTGAGCCAATGTATAATTTTTATTATATTAATATAAATATATTAAGTGGCTCTACCACCTTTTTGAAAAAAATAAAAATTATTTATCAATTCATAATTAATAAAATTAATCAAATCAATATATATAACATTATTAATCAATGTGTAATCAATAATTTAATTAATAGTTAATCGATATACTATTACTAATTAAATCTATAATTAAGAAATATTAATAATATTAATTAAATATTGATCTACACATAATATTAAATATGAATAATAATATTACTAATTGATAAAAATATTAATCAAAGAAGGATATATCAATTAATGTTAATAACATCAATCAGTAAATATTTAATTAATAAATGTGATATAATGAATAATATTAATCAACCTACAAATAAAATATAATATCAATCTATATCTAATCAATCAACTTCAATAATAAGTTGATAGTATTAACTAAACAATCATATATGATGTTGAAGATAATAAGTCAATAATAATAATAAATTGACAACATTAATCGACTTCAAATTATCATCCCACGACCATGAAATGAGACAAGGAGTATCTCCTACTTATCAGTATCACGAGTTTCAATCTCCAGAGTTAGCCGTAATTCATCAAGGAGTTATAGATTGCATAAATTCGTACATCCAAAGTGAATGGTCACAATTCGCACTAGGGTACATAACCTAAGTAGTTGATTATTGATCAATAGAAGGGAGTGAGCATCGAATGAAGCATTTAATTTGTAACAACCCAATCACTTAATTACAAACCAGAATATCACAAGACTTCATTTGCATCCTCATTGAGTAGATATTCAACGAATATCTTAATTAGAGCATACATAATACATATTAGTTTCAAGTTTAGGCTTATTCATTTCATTGAGCATAAGATCATCTTCATTATATAAGCACTGTCAGCTATATAACTCCTGCAAAGTATTAAGATATTAAATTCTATTTATAAGAAAAGTATTTGGTTTAAAGATAAGTCCTTTACAATAAGAAAACAATACCAATTCTTATAGGACCGGATAGGGGATATTATATTGGTATCAGAGAAATCTTCTTGTCATCCTATAGGGTAAAGATAAAATAATAATTTGCATATAAGAACAAAAATTGATCACGAAGATGAGGTAAGAGTCAAGGAACAAGTACGCATCACTGAATATGATAATTAAGATAATTTCTAATTCATTCATTATTTGAATAAACTTATCTATCAATACAAAATAGATATATGAATGATTAAGGCTAATAAGGTTACCAAATTTCTTTTGAGTATTATCTGAATCACATAATGAACTACCAATCCACCCCATCATAGTTGGAGGTAAGACCAGGTAGGTATGAGGGTAGGGTTGATGGCTAAGGCAAGAGGGATGGATTCCACTCTTGGGCTTAGACTAATCGAGCCAAGAGGCCTCACTACAACATCCTGACATTCCTTTGTAATGAAAATCTAATAATAAATTCACCCCATCATAGTTGGAGGCAGGACCATGTAGGTAAGAGGGTAGGGCTAATGGCTAAGGCAAGAGGGATGGATTCCACTCTTGGGCTTAGACTAATCGAGTCAAGAGACCCTGCTACAATGTCTTGACATTCCTTTGTGATGAGTAAAAATCTAATAATAAATTTACCCCATCATAGTTGGAGGGAGGAGAGTAGGTAAGAGGGTAGGGTTGATCGCTAAGGCAAGAGGGATGCAATATACTCTTGGGCTTAGACTAATCAAGCCAATGGACCCCGCTACATCCGCCTGATGTTCCTTTATGATATAAGATAATGTTAAGAGGAAGGCATGATTAGAGAAGGAAAGTAACCAATGCTAGTTTCCTTGTCCAACTCTAAAGATGACATGTCCATAAGGAAGGGATGGTTCGGGAAGGAAAGTAATTATTGAGGATTTCCTTGTCCACTCTAGCATGCAGGCATGATTAGAGGAGGAAATTAACAACTCAAGTTTCCTTGTCCACTCCAGCATGTAGGCATGATTAGAGGAGGAAAGTAACCACTCAAGTTTCCATGTCCAACTCTAAGATGACGTATTCGTAAGGAAGGCATGGTTAGGGAAGGAAAGTAACTATTGAGGGTTTCCTTGTCCACTTCAGTATGACTCGTCTCTACAAACCATGAATGAAATGTCAAATCCCTAATCTTAATAAAGTAAAAATGGTTAATTTTATTTCTAAATATGATCATCATAACTATAGGATTTCTAAATAATGTTCTCTAATGTTTTTAGACTTGTAATTATATACATCCAATAGTATACTCTCATTTTGGAATTTATATGTACTAACTTGTGCTCCTTTGTTGCAGGATTGTTGCGTAGAGCACAATGATGAATTAAGCGCTCCTAGCCCTCACTTATTGAATTATAGGGTTTGATCAATAAAAAAATGCTTTTAATATGTGTATGCATCATGTATGCTTTGTGTCTTCATGCATTAATGTGTCTACATCATGTATGCCTCGTGTCTTCATGCATTCATGTGTCTACAACGTGTATGCTTTGTGTCCTCACATATTCATGCATATATTTTTAAGTGTATGCTATAAGGTTTAGTTTATCTAGAATAATAGAATAACTAGAGAGAGATGAATTAGAGGCATGATTATCATGCAAATATAGTGTTGAGAGAACTCAAGTAGACGCCACCATGAGATGATCAAAAATATTTTCTCTTAAAAATAAGATAAATATTTCATAAGTGGAAAATATATTGGTGCTTGAGGACAAGAAATTTTGGGATGGGCAGAGTGTCATGAACCATAATTGATGCACGTATGTATATAAATTGGCTCAAATATTGCCAAGTTTCTACTTAAATAATTAACATTAATAATATTATTTATCAATTCATAATTAATTAAATTAATTAAATCAATACCTATAACATTATTAATCAATGTGTAATTGATAATTTAATTAATAGTTAATCAATATACTATTACTAATCAAATCTATAATTAAGCAATATTAATAACATTAATTATATATTGATCTACACATAATATTAATATATGAATAATAATATTACTAATTGATAACAATATTAATCAAAGAAGCATATATCAATTAAGGTTAATAATATAAATCAGTAAATATTTAATTAATCAATGTAATATAACAAGCAATCGCACCTTAGTGTGCAATGGATACACCATAGAGTTATGGAAGGTCATTTAAGTATTTGTCCCTTTTGTTTGTCACTCCTTCTCATTCCCTCTATATCTACTTATCTCTCTTTCAATATATCTAACTATCTATATCTCTTTTTATCCTTTCCTCTCCATCTCTCCCTCTCTATGACACCCTCTGTATCTCCCTAGATCTCTTTCTTTCTTTACCTATTGATCTATATTGTCGGCTGTTAGATGCTACTCCTTCTTGAGGCTCAAAACATTATTGGAGAAAGGGAAATGACCCCCAATTCTGGTCGGGCCTTCACTGAGGGAGCACACATTTCCAAATTGAATGACTCATATTCATTCTAGAGATTAAGAATGTGATGTGACTGAGTGTTGTGTTGAAGTTGTAGTTTAGCAACACAAGCATAAAAGAAAACAAATAAATGATATTGAAAGCATAATCGATATCAAAATCTCTGAATTTATTTGAAATAACACAAAATTTGAAATGCATTTGAATGTGAAGTGTCATTCGCAAGGTGATAGCATGCTTACCTAGTTAATGATTTGGGGACCGCCATTGAAATTTTGAGATCACAGGTTTGAAGCCCTCTGCAACTACTTAGCCTCCTCCTTATTATTGTAATTACTGGTTACACATTTATTTCATATGAAAGTGTCAGAATTATTGCCAATGTAGCATGATTATATCATAACGGCCAGAGTTCTCTCCATGCATATGCAAGCTTCAAAACCGTAGTATGGATGTCCATCAATATGTAATAAGATGAGGGTTTTTAACAGATTTTGAAAATGCAACTTCCACTGGTGTGAAATTAGAAGTTGGAAGTAATGATTATATCTTTCAAAATGCCTCACATCATCCATCAAATGCAATGATTATGGGAAATTGATTTGTTGAAAACATCTTTGGCAATATTGTAGATCATGTGACCTTTGCAGAAATTTTTCTAGCCGCTCCAATATGAGAGTATGTACGAATGAAACACAACAAACAACGTGTTGTTCTAGGATGATTGATGTATGCATAATATAGTGTTAATGTCGCAAGACTCTTCCAAGAAACATGCACTCACAGTGTTTTGAGAATGGAATGTAGTGATTTCAGCATCTTTTAGGTCTTTGAATTAATGCAATTCGCAAGTATAAAGCCGATCCCCAAAACCTCTTCCAGTGCCTTGCATCCCTTTGGTAATGTGGAAGCATACATAAGGCATGTGAGCGTTTTGACCAAATGTCAAAAGTGATATCATCCCATGGATTTCAGCTATATAAAGTTGCAAACATAACCAATTTGGTGAACCAAATTAGTAGCAGCAGCACAATTGACGAGACGTCTAAATTGCCAGGTCAAAAAGGTAAACATAAATGGGCGAACGGTGAGGATGAATTCGATGGTCGACCAAGGGCTCTCAACAAGACTACACCATTGATGGTAAAACCTAGTCCGACCTCTTTCAAAATGGAAATGCCTACGATGTAAAAATAGTGAAAGACTCATAAAATAAAAATAAAATAACCTACAATTAAAAAAAATGTAAAAGGAAAAGACGTAAAGTACTAAAATTATCGATGTAACCAACGTCACTTCACAATCCAAATTTTGCCTTGTCCAAACTACCGGAACAATAATTCGATTAAACACTAAGCTTTAAAAGTTTGCATCAAGAAAATATATATGCCTTTAGAAAATTCAGAAAGTAATTAAATTCAAGTAACATTTACATTTTCAGCGTACAAATGGCACAAATTGGAAATGTTCATGCATTTGCAGCGTACTAACATTGCATAGTACCAGATCATTTTAAATTTAGATGTTGTTTGTCTTTTTCTATATTTAATCATAAGTTTGAAACCTTCGGCTATTTAGATTTTGTAGGCTTCATTCATTGAAGAGGATGTTGAGTGGTAGAAGTAGAGATGGGAGAGTCTAAATCCAAGAACTCAAAATGAAATTGAGGAGTTTTCATAGCTGCAGAGACAATTTCTGGGAAGAATCAAGAATTCAAAGATTTCAATTCAATTATGGTCGAATTTCCAACCAAACATTGTCCACTGCCCTAGATATATGAGGGCTTGGGAAAAAATGCTGCATACAAAACTGGTAACAAAATCAGCAACTCTTCTCGACTCAAAGCAGCAAACAAGGGTATGTATGTATGTTGAATCAGTGCACTCTACACTCGCTTGGTGAAGAAATATGTATGTTGTACAAATTTAGCTGCTCTTTTATGCTCAGTCACCCAACAAAAGTACTCATTTTCTCTCAAGGAAAAATTTCTTTCACCACAAAAATAAAGCATTATACAACATAACAACAATGAAGAGAGATTGAAATTGTGGAAGAAGCAGCTGTGGACCGCTCTTGGTGGTGGAATTTGAGAGTGTTGGTGATGTGGTACCATTCAGAAAAGTTCCATTTGCAGTAGCTCTGTGCTCAAAAGAATTTGGGGACAATTGCAAAAACAAATTATTAGTTCAGCATTCCACTATTACAGAGAAACGTCTGAGTAACTGGTACTGATTTATACACATTGTAAAATCAATGTTTCTATATATAGACTTTATTACGGCTTGTGCAGGAAAGAGTGATCAGTCCTTACGTTCCTGGAAAAATACACGAAGCATGACCTACAGGATAGAGTGACCAGTCCTTACCTTCCTGGAAAAATACAATGGATAGATGTGTGATAAGATAAGAAGTAGAAAAGCAATTTGATTGAGAGAGAAAGAAAGTTACTTGGATCCGTTGCAGTTATTGTAGCCATTCCTTTGAAGTCACAAGATCCAGATGCCATGCCCATTTTGTGGTAGTAGGCATCAAATGCATAAGAAGCGTGGTCTTGAACGGTATCAAGTTCATAGCAAGGCTGGTCCTGGTTAATAGTTGTGCAATCAGCTTGGCTTGGACCACATGCCCAATTCAGTGTAGCTTGAAGAAGCTTGGAGTCCGCCCCATCCATCGCTATGCAGTAGGTCTGATTTGTGGTATCATTGGCAAGCACTACACCTGAACCTGTTAGATGCATGGTATAAACATGGGATAAGTTCTCAGGATTGAACAGTCCCCAGTTCTGCTCTGAAGTGGCACCAGGTTTCTCATCTTCATTGAGCAGTTCATAGATGTATGTGTTGATAGGGATGCCAGGATGCTTGGGAGTGCCAGTGTTGTTGAGGACATGGTGGACAATATTGCTGTTGTAAGTGTTTGCGTTGTCAATGGTGGCAGCAGGTTCATTAGGGCCCCCCTTGGAGGGCCAGCCACCACCACAGGAATGTTGGTGAAGTTGAGGTCGGACATAGCAAAGAAAGGCAGAATCCACCATGGTGTCAAAGACATTGGTGTAGTGAAGCATGGTGTTGGAGTCCACAACCTCCTTGTTAGGAGGCAGGGGCCTGAACAGGGCATAGTCCAAACCCACAACTCCATTCCCTTCCATGTACACCTAATAGGGGTAAACATTCAGCATCAAATAGGACTCTGTTCGCCTCAAGAAATCCAACATGGGTACCAACACCGATTTCCAGGAAGCATTGAAGAAGGCCTGAGAGGGAGGGAAAGAGTCAAGGATTATATCAGAAGCCAGGGGAGAAGAGACCTTAACCTGCCCATCCAAATTGGCGGCGACGGCTATCCAGCCATATCGTTCGATATGGCTGGATGCCCATCCATCCAACCTTGCCCTCAAGTTTCGTAATTCGTTGCAGTAATTTCCTGCCAAAGTACGGGTTTCGTAATTCGCTGCAGTAATTTCCTCCAAAGTACCTATACGAATTGAGTCAAATCATAAATATTTTATAGCAGATATACATTACATTTTATGATATTTCTTATCATTCAACTAAGTATATGTGAAGTGTTTGAAATAAAATAAAAACTAAGTGTTGTTTGAAAACTTTGGAGGACATGCATTTTAGTTTACTGTTTTTATTATATTTTATTATATAATATATAAATTATTTTAAGAGGTATAAAATAAATATTTAGTCTATAGATAAATAATGGTTTAGGAATATATATATTTTTTTATTTTATTTCATTAATGTTAAACATTATAATCTTATAATCAAATATAGCTTTATAGATATTATTTAAAATGTTATAATTATTTTAAATATTTTTATCATATTTTACTTTTTAGAAACTAAATTAGTAATTATGTTTTAAAGCATTTAGAAGATAATTTCAAGTAGATAGATAATATATTAAAAATATTGTTTGATATAATTTTATGTATGTAGTGAATATATAGAAAGATAAATCTAGGTTAACATTAAAAATATGTAATTTATATTTTTAAAGATATAAAATTATGACAAAATATTATTGCTTTTAAAAAAAGAATAAACCACTACTTAACTAAAATTAAGTAAAATTATATGAAAATAATAAATTGAATTAAGTATGATACTTTCTGGAAATCTCATATAATCGAATTCAAAAATAAGAGCATTAATAAAAATAGAAAATAAAAAATTTAATGTGACTATCATTTATATTCTAATTTAATATTTGACATTGCAACTTATGGAAACAAGCATATTTATAACAAAAATAAAATTGAAACTCATACATGCATCATGAAAAAAAAGGAAGTATATAAGAAGTAACCTTACACAAAAGGTCTTATAAGAAGTAAAATTACAAAATTAAATGTGACTATTTCTTATATTATAATTTAATAATTTGGTACAATTATTTAATGTAGTAACTCCTTAATGTTATATTTAGTTGAATAATTGACATTGTAATTTATGGAAACTAAGCATATTTATTTAGGGTTTGTTTAGAGATTGGTGTGATGTTACAAATGGTGTGTCTCACACTTCAATTAAGTAGTTGTTTATTTTTTTACATCAATAGTATTTTTTTGATAATTTTGTATCTTTAAGAATACAAATTATATATTTTTAATTCTAAATGTTTAAAACATTGTTATTTTAAAATTTAAACTATAAGAATAAGTTTATTGAACTTTTATTAAGTTATTTGAAACCTTTTTAATTTAATATAATGTTTTTAATTTTTTGTTAAAATAGTTATACACACCAGCTAATTTGAATAAATATTAATAAAATAAAAATATTTATATTCCAAGTGTTATTTTATCTATAAGTATATATTTTAAAAGATTATATAATTACTAAATAAAGATACCAAACTTATAAGAGAACACTTCAAAAACTTTTCAAATAACACTTAATTTTTATTTTATTTCAAACACATTATTTATACTATGAATAATAATTTCTAAACTTTAATAACATTAATTTTATATATGTATATTTTAAAAAATTAAATAATATTTTTATCTAAATTTTTCATACTATATATTTATTAAAATTAGTAAATAATATAATAAAAACATAAACATATAAATAATATTAAAAATTTGAATTTTATTTATCTATTAATTTATTATTTAACTAAATTGAAAATTAAAAATATTTTATTTTTAAAACTGTAAAAAAAATTATTATGCCTCTCCGGCGGCTATACCGTAATTGAAAAAAAAAAGTATTTGAAAATAAAACATAAATGTCCCTATGCATTTTCATTTTCTGTGCAGACTATCAAATCGAGCACTCAGATCGGTGTACGCAGCAGGAGTACGAGGGCGTGCAGTACAAGTATCCATGAGCCATCCAGCCATATGGAATGATATGGCTGGATAGCCATTGCCCAAATTGGCAGCCACCAGAGCAGAGTGAACAAACTTCATGGCAGACACCAAAACCAGGGCAGCATTGGGAAGAGTGCTCAACACCTCACTACACACACAGATACCCGTGATGTTGGTCTCTAAAACATAGGCTGCCACATTCTTGTTCACCCAATTGGCCGCAGTAGAGTTCGATTACCCAATGCCCAACAACTGGTTATTAAAGACACGTAGGTATAAAGTTGCAAATTGAGTGCTTTGTCAGTAATCTGGCAAGTAGTGAAAAGCGAGAGAAGAAATCTGGAGAAAATCTACGGTTCCCATGATTTTTAATGGTCGTTCAAGCCTCTACACCGTTGATATTTAATATTAGCTTGGCCTCTTTCATATAAGGAATGCCTACGGTGTAATGAATAATGCTAGCAATCACACCTTAGTGTGCAATGGGTACGCCGTATTTATGAGGAACAAAATTTTCTTTCATTTTTTAGGTCTAGTAATAGATTATTATTTGTAAAATAATTTAACTGAATAGAAACATTGTAATTTGATTATTGTAAATGTTTGTTGAGATAATGGTTGATCGTTCAAGCATGCGCTGGCTAACACGTTTTGGAAGGATGCCATCATGAATGAGGGGAATGTGCGCTTGGATTGCAAGCATGACATATATTTTTAGTAACATTAAAATTCCTTTCTATTTTCTGTAACATTAAGCCTGACAAACTCACTAATCTCGCTTTCCAAGTGATATTGCAAAGGAATCAAAAAGCTCACACCTTTGCTCTCTCTCCAAAACAATGTGATGAATGAAAGCGAGTGCACAATCTTAACAATAATATTTAGAATATTCCTAGCAACGATGCACAAAAAAAATCACAGCATTCAAATTCATATATTATTGTGATACAAAATGGATTTTCTTAAATGAGGAATAAAGCATAAGTTGTTACTAGCTTAGTGGCCATTATCATCTAGTTTTAAATCTTTCAAATGCATGCATGCATTCCATGTTTGGAACTGCATGTCTACTAGTTTTTGTAACAGCATTGTAGGAACGTGCAAGACGGTTGAACACTTGTTGACCATTAAATTGCCCCACCATTTTTTCCTCCTATCTTGTCATTTTATTTTCTCACCCATGGTCCCACTATAGGAGACGATATCAACCCTAAAAAGTAGAAAGTTACTTGCATCATAGCAGACATGTGGGCATGCTTGGGCTTGCAAACAGTGGCCAAACTCCATCATATTTTGTTGTTGGCTTTCAATACATTGCTTGTTTCCACCTTCGCCATCCAATACTCCTATCCCAAGCTCGTCTCCCTTGAGATTCTTCCTTCCGATGGTATAATAATTTACATGGTTTCTTTTATATATAGTTTGATGATACACCTCTGATCGAAGCCAATTTGTAATTTTTGATGTTGAAGGTATTCCAAAGGAGGATACGATACAAAATTATCTTCACTCTATTCCACTATTGAAATCTTCTCATCTAGTGCAAGTGATTTCTGGAGGATAATTATTGTTTAAACACAAGATTCACATGGGAAAAGAAGCGACAAAGGTCGAATGGATATGATTTCCCATTCAAACCGAGTGAGTTGATGACGTCAAATGTGGATTGTCTCCCAACATAATGCAATTAGTGGGCGAAAACAATTTCAATTGGAATTCCTATAAAAAGAGTACTTATTAACCGCGGGACATATATAGCACCTTTTGTTTTGTTAGATTTATCCAAACATTTTGCCACTTCATAATAATAACAAAAATAAAATTCCTTTTATATAAAAACTTAAATATATAAATAATAAAAATATTGAATATTCCTTATCATTTATAAAATTAAATATATTCCTCTTTGCAGTGTCACATACTAATGATAGATCAATATGATCCAAAATATTGATTTATTAAAAAAACACTTCCACACTATCTTTCAAAGCTCTAAACATTGGTTTAGAGTGATTGAGAAAGCTTAATAATATAAAATATAAACCTATCGAGCTACATATAAATGAGAGATTTGTGGTGTATCACGGGAGGGAGATGAGGGGAAGTAAGCTACCTAGGTGGAGACAAAAATAAATCTTTGTTGACAGTACAAGGGAAAGTTTTATTAATTATTAAACCCTCGCACCTGGCAACCCTTTTTCCCCTTATATTATGTGCATCGGTTGTACCTTCATATTTCTTAACCAAAATATTAATTCTAGGTTTTCTGGCCATCTGTAATTGGACTCACTGATGGTGTTGAGGTGGATCACAGTCTCTAATGGAAGAGAAGGCACTAATATCAAGTCTTGGAGTAATCGTTCCCACACTCTGCCAGTCTGCTAAGCTTTTATTTTTTCTATGCACATGTCCATCCAGGGCATATATCTCTGTATCTACGACAATGAAAAAAATAGAGACTTGGCAGTTAGGTTTCGAATGCATGCTATGAGGTGTACGTTCAGAAAGAGCTCGGTGAGCATGTTAGAGCCAGACTTCGCCACATATAGAGTTTTTACTCTAAAACTTTAATCTTAACGGTCATTTTAGCTCAAATTTATGAACCGTAGTGCTCTGCAAACGACACCAGCCTCTTCTTGTTGTTTTGGTCAAGCGCTTGAATGCAAGGGACATGTTTAATGATGATAAAAATGGAACCTACAAGTGTATAAGCAGTTTTAGAAGTGATTTATCAGTGTAATTTCTGATTGGGGAATGTTGATTTTAAGTTGGCATAGGAGTACTTATAGGCTTTTGCCTCGATGGAGATTTTTAGGTCTAATTTCCTTTGTTTGAGGCAACTATATAGTTGGCTTTAAGAACAGTAATAAGGTTTTGAACAGAGTGTTTTATGTTATATTTGGAAATGAACAGCAAGGTTTTAGGAGCAACGATAAATTTCTGAATGAAATGTGTTCTTGTGATCTGCAGGTGTTATTTGGAATTCCTTGTTTGAAAGTTAATTTTTATCCTTGGTGAAGATGGCATTTGGTAAGCATGGAAGATAGGATAAGCATTCATCAAACACAATGTGTTTGAGAGGAACAGTGGTGCTCTTTGTGGGTGTTTGTGTTCTTGCGGTATGGATGATGAACTCATCCTCACCGGCTCCAGTGGACCGAAAAACATTTAGTAATATCCAGAAGATAAATCCAGATCCAGAGATCCCTGAGAAAACAGGGGATTCTCCTCGTGAAGAAAAGGAAAAAATATCAGATAGCTCTGTGTCTTTTGAAGACAACCCCGACGATCTGCCAGAGGATGCCATTAAGGGAGATGACAATAACCCACAGACTGAGCAGAAACCTGATCTTGAGAAGACCTTAGATGGCGAGAAACAAACAGATGGAGATCAAGGATTACATGAAGATAAAAAATCTAATCTTGACAAGACCTTTGATGAGGAGAAACAATCTGATGGAGAATCAGGATTGCATGAAGAGAAGAAATCTGATGGTGATGGGAATTCACATGTAGGAAAAAGCTTTGATGGGGATGTGAATTTGCAGGAGGAAAATCCGTCAGATGGATTTGAGAGTAATGACAAGGGTGGTGAAAAAGTTAAAAGAACCCCCAAATAAACACAAAAACAAACAAACTGACAAACACTAAAATAACATCACCCCTACAAATTGAGGAGAGGAATTGCGCGAAGTTACAGTAATATATAACACACGAACACCTGAAACTAAAGAACAGAGGGCATTTGATACTCACTCATTCTCCTTAACAATGTAGCCATTACGATATGTAACGCTTTATAGTGCCAGTTTCCAATCCTTGAGTTTTTTCGAACTGTATCTGCCGCTTTCATGATGTTTGCAAAACGCATCAGTGTAGACTCCTTTTCCTTTGGCAGTCCAGCGGATATTGCTGGGATCAACTTCGTAGAAGACAGGAATGATTGGCTTGCCAGTTTTTATCATAAACGATAATTCGGCCAAACACCACGGAGATTCTGCATATGTGGGCGAAAGTATGGCAATGTGAAGGAAAGAAGTAGTCATGGCATCTTGTATTTCAGAAGGTATGAAATCACCAAGCTCAAGCTCTGGTTCGTCTAAGAAAATTTCAAGCCCCATGGGCTTGAGAGCATTGTAGATGGAGGTGGCCAGTGAGTGCTTGGTGTCTGGTTCGCGGTGGTTTATGAACACATCACAGGGTGCCCTTTTCCTTTTCCTCATTGAATCTGAAGATGGTGGCACAACTTCGTCAAAGACATTGGGAGTCTGATTGGGCGATGCCATTGAAAAAAAGGGAGACTCGCTGAGTGATTGAAAAGAGCGGAGAATATGTAGAACACAGAGGGAGCGATGCAGGGGAGGAAGGGACTGAAGCCAAATGCAAAGGGGGTAGGTTCGAGATAAATAGATGAAAATATGTAGAACACAGAGGGACGGATGCAGGTGAGGATGGGATTGAAGACAAACGGAAAGGCATGACCTTCGAGATAAAGTCAAGAGTACTGACGCAGCAAGTAGATATCAAAACCAATTCTGATAAGACGGTTCTAGAAACAATCCTGCGGCTTACACTCTCCCAATGGCAGTCATTGCCTTCTCCACAATTTGCAGCCGTCCGATCAACAAAATCAGCTCAAACACTTTTATAGTAAAACGCCTACGACATAATTAATCAACTTACAAATAAAATATAATATCAATATAATCTAATCAGTCAACTTCAATAATAAGTTGATAGTATTAACTAAACAATCATATATGAAGTTTAAGATAATAAGTCGATAATAATAATAAATTGACAACATTAATCGACTTCAAATTATCATCCTGCGACCATGAAACAAGACAAGTAGTATCACGAGTTTCAATCTGCGGAGTTAAGAGAAAATCATCAAGGAGTTGCAGATTGCATAAATTCGTACATCCAAAGGGAATGGTCACAATTCACACTAGGATACATAAGCTAAGTAGTTGATTACTGGTCAATAGAAGGGAGTGGGCATCGAATAAAGCATTTAATCTGTAACAACCCAATCACTATATTACAAACCAGAATATCATAAGACTTCATTCGCATCCTCATTGAGTGGATATTCAATTGATATCTTAATTAGAGCGCACACAATACATATCAGTTCTAATTTGAGGCTTATTCATTTCATTGAGCATAAGATCATCAACATTAATTAAGCACTGTCAGCTATATAACTCTTGCGAAGTATCAAGATATTAAATATTGTTTATAAGAAAAGTATTTGGTTTAAAGATAAGTTCCTTTAATAAGAAAATAATACCAATTCTTATAGGATAGAATGGGGGATATTAAATTTGGATACCTTAACAAAAAGTATGGTGATGTGACATCATATTTGATGATCTGACCTTAAAACTTTAGTTGTAAGTAGGGGTAGGGGACTTGTCAAGTAAATTTTTGTTAAAAAATTGAATAATTTAAAATTTCCACATAAGATTTTGAGAAGCACAAAATTAGGATGCTCAACTATAAAGTCCTCTCACCTAAACATGAGTAAAGAAAAGGTAACTCAAAAGACAGACTTCACTGATTATATTACCTCTTGTATTTCACAATAGAACATCATCATTTTTTTTTGCTTAATATACACTGTCTTCCAGCAGTAGGATGTCCCATAGTAACAAAATTCGACCTGCAACAACTGTAGAATAATTTTTCACCTAACTATAATCCATTTTATAGATTACATCTCCCCACTTAGAAGGCTTTTGGCAACAACTGTAGAAATGTCTTCTGCAAACAATAGATCATAATCAGAGAATTTAGAAGGAATTTATCTCTGCCTAGATGACCTCCTTAGTTCAGAGATATTCACTTTCTTTTCTATAGTATTGATGCCAAAAACACTATTTTTACGCAGTCCCTGTTCTTTAATCAATGAATTCTTATCACCTGTGCTAACGTTCTTTGCTTGCGTATGAGAAAACCATTGTCATGGATTTAGACCACCACATGATGACAGAGGTAAATTATGTTCAACACCAGTACACACTCGATTGTCTATTGTGAAAGAACAATCAACATTGATGCCCACACTACTTGTGGTAAACTTGTCACACACTATGTGATCATCGCGGTTTGAAGTAGGGTTCTCATTCGTTGGAGAATTCATGACCAATGGAGAAACAAAGTCACTGCCCTGTATATTGCGCTAAGACTGGTTAACGTGGCACAAATTTATGAATCCTCCTACATCTTGTGGCTGCGCAAACTATTAAAACAAGGGTAGATCTCATGCTTGTTCATTGCCATCATTGTGTGCGGTTTGAAACCCAATCAGTTTTCCTTGTAATTGACTGCAATTATCTTGACTATTTGGTGTAGTTGGAGGTGTTGTATTTACTATAGGTAGTGAGCAAGAGATGGGGTCATGTTTTCATCCCTTTTGTAGACAGTAGAACCTCCTTCCAACCGTCTATCCAAGTCATATGTTGACAATGCTTGTCCATTGTCCAAGTCATGGAACATGCTTTATCTTGGTTGTGTTGCCAGAGGAGTATCTTTGATACTTTGCTCAGTGTTATGACTGTCATAATCAGTCTCTCTCATAAATTGGGGAAAAGTAGAGGTGTTTTGAAAACATGTCACTGAGGGAACCAAAATTGAGTTGTACATACTTCTCGTGTGTCCAATTTTACTTTGTGCAGACATCTTTTGTGTAGTGTTATTTTCAAAAATTTAAATTGGGACATACTCCTCTATTGGTTTTCCATTTTGAGTTTGTAAGGCTGGAAATGTCTTCTCATTGAAGACAACATCTTGATATCGGATAACCTTTTTCGCAACCGGATCCCAAATTGAACCTCACCATAACCAATAAACATGCCTTTCTGCAATCTAAAATCTAACTTTTTCCTCTTTTCTTTTGGGACATGTACAAAATCTTCACATTTGAATACTCAGATGTGTGAATAAGAGATCCTCTTACCCAACCATTCCTCTTCTGAGATACCAAAATCTAACTAAGATAAAGGACTCTGGTTGGTCAAATAAATTGTTGTATTACATGCCTTAGCCCAAAATTCTTTGCCCAAACTGGCATTAGAGAGCATACAACATGCCCGTTCAAGGATCGTTCTATTCAATCTTTCAGCTGCTCCATTCTCTTGATGAGTAAATGGACAATTTTAATTTTATGAATACCATTATCTGCACAAAAAAGAGTCAAATTCTGAGGAGCAAAACTCTCCATCATTATCCATTTTCAAACACTTAATCTTGTGTCCAATCTAATTTTTAACAAGAGCTTTGAAAATTTTTAATTTAGAGAATACTTATGATTTCTTTTGACAGCACAGAAATCCATACTTTTCGAGTGTAATCATCTAGAAAAGTAACAAAATAATTAGCACCTCCAATGGAGGTTACCCCAGTTGGTCCAAAGACGTCTGAATGAACCAGCTCCAAAGGTGCACCCTTATTTTCATTACCGATCTTCAAGAAGCTGACCCGCTTCTGCTCTATAGAGATAATGCTCACAAAATGGAAAATCAACATTTTAATCCCAATAAATGATCCCTCTTTAGCATAACATCAAGCCCTTTCTGAATCATGTGTCAAAGTCTTTGATGCCACAACTCCAAGTTGTTATCCATAATTGACATAGTAACTCCCTCTTCAGCATTGTTTTGTACAATATAAAAAATACCAATCCTATCTCCTTTTTTGATCACCAAGGATCCCTTGGTTACTTTCTAAGTATCGGGATTGAAGGAAGTATGACAGTCTTGAGTGTGAAGTTGAGAAATTGAAACCAGATTTCTCTTCAATTTAGGGACATGACGAACATCCTTTAAAAACCATGTTCTTCCACCTTGTAATGACAAGAGAACATCACCTTTTCCAATGATTTCATAAGCTTTGTTATCACCTAAGAACACAATTCCAAATTGACCTTCTTGGTAATTTGTGAAAGCCTATGTACAAGAAGAGGCATGGCACAAAACACCAGAATCAAGCACTCACGAATTTGAAGTGGTGTCGCTTGTTGAAAATATTAAAATACCATCATCTTTATCACAAGAAATATTAGCTTCATTGTCCCTAACTTTATCTTGTGCCTTTTTGTAAGAGCAACAATTCTTCTTTGTGTGACCCGGTTTACCACAAAACCAACAATCCCCATTTCTACCTCTAGAACTTGATCCTCATGCATATTTGGACCTTCTTTTGTTGTTGAAATTTCTGCCTCTCTCATGGCTCCTTCCTCTATTTTTAGTACTCACTACCGTTAAGGCTTTGCTGGTAGAAGGCTCATCAATTTTCCTTCTTGTGTCTTCATTGAGAATCTAGTAGCTGAAACTTCATCAAAAACTAACTTTTCGAGCTTGACATCGTAGTGCTAATTGTTGTTACAACCCCATCCTAGCTGCTTAAGAGAGCATGTAATAAGAGAACAAATTTTCTCTCATCGTCTTGTGTCATGCCCACTGAATTCACTTGGTTGATTAAGGTATTAAACTCGTTGAGGTGGTTTGGCATAGTTCCACCTTCCTTCATCTTGAGTTTATACAACTTCTTCATAATGAACACCTTATTTGTAGTCGATGCCATTGCATATGTGGTTGTTAACTTGTCTCATACCTCCTTCGTTGTTGTTGAAGTTGTGACATTAAGCAAAACATTATTGAACAACGAAAGGAAGATTGATGCCCTCACCTTCTTGTCCAAGGTCTCCTAGTCTTCATCTTTCATAGAAGTTGGCTTCTTCATTTTCCCCTCTAAAGCAAGCGCAAGATCTTGCTTAATTAATAACGATTCCATTTGCACCTTTCATAGACTAAAATTCTTGCCTAATAATTTTTGCACCTTCAACTCTTCCATGGTTTCAGAGTTTTAATCATTGAAAACACCAACAAAAAATCTACCTTGCTTTGATACCAATTGTGAAGATTGAAAAATTAAAGAAAGAAAATAGAGCAAATGAAATAAGAACACACAATCAAAAGACAACTCTGAATTTATCGTGGTTCTACAAATAAGCCTACATCCACACTTCAACAGGGGAATCCTTTATTATTTGATCTTTGTTTAAAACATACCAATAGCTCTTTAGCTAATCTAAAACAATATCTTATAAACATCAACACAACAACTCGTATAAAGAGACTTTACAATGAATATGAACAATCATCAAAAGGGTGGGAAGAAAGAGGAAGTCTGTTGGGCTTCACTCCCCAACAATTAGTTCCTGCCATAGGCAGCTAACTAATGGATCCATTAGATGCAATTTTATTTTGAATAGACTAATGAGATTTGAAGTTTTTTTAAGTCTATTTGTATTTGTTAAAGTTTGATAATTTTAACATATTTTTAAAATTTATATAATACTATTTATTTACAATTCTATTGGCTGACAGAGAAAAAGGCAATGAGAAAATTTTTTTTTTGGAAAAAATCAATAAAATTAAACATTGAACGATACAAATGTCAAGTGTAATGTTTATGGATGACATTAAATTATTATTATTAATGAATGGAAATTTTTACAGACAATATTAAATCGTTATTAATGAATATCTTAAACATTTTGGGTGTGCAAATTTCACTTATTTCTACATCCACATACCTATTCAATCGCAATTTCAGTCTGCAAAGTAGTGTTGAAGGAGCTTATTAATCACCTCTTTGTGTTTATCCATTGTCTGTTCTTTTCCTCTGCTTGATTTCCCATGTTTCAGGTATTATGTTCATGCCTCTGCTTTCGTCGCATTCTTATTTTTAGTCTTTTGGAACATTTAGGCTTTAATTTGTGTATTCGCTATTTTGTTGATTTCATAAATTTATGTTTTCTTATGTTCAGATTAGCGGCTTCTTTAGTTGTGTATATTTATGGTCGTTAGGGCTTAGTGCAGAGTGTAGGTTCCATTTCAATCTTTTAAGATATTTTTGGCTCAATGATAACAGACATATCTTCAGTATCCGCTCAAATATTTTTTTGTGGGTTTTCTTGTAGAGGATAAATTTTGAACAATAGAGCAAGCTAAGTTAAGGGAAGCTAGAAAACTTAGTGTTAAGATATAATGTTTTCCTTGCTATTATTCTTTTTTAATTCTTTATAATAAGGTTTTCATCATAGGTTTTAAGCTTCTTGTGTATAGGAAAATGAGTTGATGGGCACACTCAGTTTTCTTCTTTTCCAGGTCACGATTCTTGTAATTTCACCAGCAGGTAATTTTATGATGACACTTAACTCTTATGGCATTTGAAATTGTATGTATTTCTTCTAGAAAGGCAGGGCTTTAAGGTCTCCATAAGCTTTATAACAGCTCTTTGGTACTGGAACGTTGTGCTACTATGTGCCTCTAATATAGTTGCTATTCTGTGAGAGATTTTTCTAAATTCTTAGCGATAAGATTTTATTTCTTTCTACTTTATTTTTCTCAAGGAGGTTTTCAAAAAATTTTAAATCAATGGCATATATTTCAACACATTATGACAGGGAACACACAATATGGATTGGGGTTTGCGAAATATGGGTTTCTTTAAAATGTAGTATGCACACATTGAACCAAGCATCAGTGAAAAGAAATAAAAATGTTGCTAATTTGGGCTTTTTTGGGGGGAAAATTTTTTGGGTTTTTGAAACAGTGAAATCTACTTGGCACTTCTTATCAAGGGAAAAAATTGGGTTTTCAAAAGGACCAAAATATTTTTACAATGTGGGTGAAATATCTTTTTTTTTTAAAATCTGGTGTGCCATGGTCAGTGAAACAATGGGAATGATGAGAAAAATAGAGGCACTGATTAATGGTAGAAACCCAAAAGACAGGGACATGAAGAACATGGGATTTATTTAGATCAACAAACCTCTTAAGCCCAAAAGAAGCTTTCGGTAGAAAGAAATTTCTTCCGCCTTGTGAAAACAAGTATAATTTAATATACTAGTTGCAAGATATTTGGGTGTTTTTAAACCATAAATTTGGGTATATAGATATTTCTTAAAATTTATATGTACTTGAACTGATACCCAATACAAAACAACATAAGACGTGTTTTCATAATATGTTTTAAAGCTCGACTTATTGTGTAGGTGGGCATAGTTGGTTTGTGCCATTCACGTTATTTTTGCACAAAACTGATGATCCATTTGTTTGTGCTTAGAAATGTTGAGATAAAAGTAATCGCGTAATTTATATATTTTGTAATTAATGCAAGATCTAATGTGTTGCTCTTGTCTAACTCCACAAAATGTTATTTACTTGTAAGTTGAGTTTAGATGAACTTGTGGAGGGCTAGATCTTGCAAAAATAAAAGACACTGGTCGAGTAACTTTCTGTTAATAAGTAACTATTTATAATACTTTTAAATTTCATTTATTCTCAAAATAATGTTTAGAAAGCGTCAAAGTTGAATTTTAATGGGGTTTTCTATAACGAAATATTAGCAATAATGTTTGTAGATCCACAATTTTAAATTTGTTTCATAATTTGAATGCATGCACATGATTGGTAGTGTTTATATGACCCGTTTGAAGAGACTATAGTTTTGGTTGCCCTTTTCTCATACACCTAATCTTAAAATGTTAAGGGTCGAATAACAAGATCATAGGACTAGCCATTAACTCTCCTACACTTGGCTAACGTTCAAAATTTTACCTTTAGGTAAATCATTGACTGACATTTATTGTTTTGCTTTGCATTAGAAAGAAAAAGACTTATAATTTTCTACTCTACCTCCGTTATGTTATAACTGAATGAATTTTTAGGTTTATTGACTTATTTTGATTACTTGTGGACATTAATATATGATTTTATTTCCCTCCCTATTTTGAGTGGATGTACATAATCTTTGGAAGAATAATTTGAGTTTACAAGATTTTTTGATTTGATGTGCAGACCAGATTTAGTTGTATTTGTTGGAGGATACTTTATTAATTACTTCCTCTTAAAATAACCTTTTAGTTTGCGTTTCTTTTTCATTGTTGCTTATATAGTTAAAGTAGTTTTCTTGGACACGTTATTTTTTTAATATATTATCAATTCAAAAAACAAATCGTGTTGTAAGTTTTGGTTTATGCATGTAGCTGCCTGTAATTTTGACTTTTTATCAACTTCTTTTATAATATACGCACATTTATCATTAACATAAATTATTCATATGCTATCGTGAATTTTTGCATTTGTTTTCATTTGAATCTCAATGTGCTGACGATGACTTGCCTTGAATCAGTGAACAAATTTTGTTAAATCTAGAAAGTGGTGTGAATTTTAGTTCTGTTATAATGTTATAATTTTCTGGAAGAAAATTTTTGGTATTCCCTATGATTGAATGCCATTCATAGTTAATTTGCCTTTAATTTTGACTAAGAACAAAGAATTGGACTCTAGATATATTTTAAAAATCTTTAAAGAGCCAATTATCTGTTAGGATATATTTTAAAAATCTTTAAAAAGCCAATTATCTGCTTTGCTATTGGCTGTTGGGAAAAAGAGTAAGGAAAAAATTTAAATTTATTAGCAAAAATTAGTAAAAATTAGAGGTCGTCGCCACCGCGCTTTACATATATCCAGGGAACATGAGTAGAGCAATGGTCTCACAATTCCACAAGCAGTTGTCACGGCTTTATTTAACACACTACTTGGCCACATCATCTCAATCCACTGGGAATATCACTGATAAACATGACATAAGGGTTCCCACAGTACGACGTTCCATAGGGAGTTTCCAGGGCTTAAAAATCCTTGTTTTATTCCTTGGATCTGAAATCCCATCAAAATTATAGTAGCTTTCACAATTTTCATTAGGCCTGAGCTCACTTATGTCGCAGGACGGTACTATGATGGATTGCAATTAGCAAGCAAAATTTACATTATTCAATTCAGTAAACCCTTACGCAATTTTAACTTCAATTGTCTTAGGTTTCTTGGGCTTTGGAGGAGGAAGCTTGGGAACACTAACACTCAGCACTTCGTCCTGACAGCTCACAGAAATGGCGTCCATGTTGCATTCATCAAGCAGAGTAAATTGGTGCTTGAATTTGCCAAGTCTCTGCTCCATCCGGATGAATTTGACATCCTGCTCTTCCTCTCTCTTTCGCTCTCCGTTGATTGTGAGCACATTTTCCTCCTCCGCTTGAACCTGCTTGTTCACAAACACAAAATTAAAGATTAGCAGGATGAATTTTGAATTTTCCAGCATGAAAACTCCCAAATAAATGATGAATTTGCAAAGACATACCTTAATATTGTCAAATTTAACGCCAGGCATGTCGACAATAAAGACATGGGAGTTAGGGTATTCTTTAAGATCTACAGGGGTTGAGGCCATGGCTTTTGTGTCATGAACGTATGTGTGGGTTAGGGCATTGAGATGATTCTCCAATTCATCAGGAAGCCCCAACAGCTATTGCAGAGTGCTCATCACATGATCCATTTCTTCTCAAAACCTGCAACAATATTGAATATTGATTTCTTTAACATTTCTCTGATGAATGAAAACACAAATGAAGTTAACCAAAAAGTCTTTACATAAAAAAAGGGGGCAAAAATAGGACTCATTAGCTTTAGTCCAGATGTTAGGATCAACTGTAGATCACTTACCAAATTGTCGATCAAAGAGAAATCGTGGTAGGAAAAAATCAGATTGAAATGATCGCTACCATATCACAAATGAAAGCGAAAATTTTATGCTCAGAATGGATGGGGATGAAGGATTTAAATGGAGGGCAGCCATGGCTTTGCATGTTGCAGACTAGATGCTTCAGTGATTCCAACTAATTGCAGAGTTATTTCACATAGGCTTTATGGATTCCTTCTAATTCCTTCTACAAAGGTGTTCTGAATTAACAACTACAGATAATATCACAAAGGAATTATGAATTAACAGCTATAGAGGCATAAATCCTCAATGAAGAAGTTTCATGTCACAACCGTGTTTGTCTTTCCTTATTTAGCGGCATAAGAATTTAATTTCTTTCCTGAATTAATGGCAACTTTGATTATGTGGACTGTTTCATTTTTTTAACAAAATATTTTAACTTGTCATGAGACATTTTATTTATGTTTTGATAATATATTCAGAGAGAGTGGTAATTCGGTTAGAAGAATATGCTTTTTGTTTTGTGTGGCACGTATGATATCTCATTTTAGTGGTGCGGAAATGGAGGCACGAGTTAGGGGTGAAAGGCTTTATTAGTTAGATTATCTTTGGTTTAAAAAAAAAACACAGTTATTGAGAGGGATCGTGAGCTGAAAATTGGGAGCTATCCGGAAGGAATGTGGTTCTTATTTTCATTATTCTTGCAAAAACACTGTGTTTTCTTTGAGAGTAGAAGTTTATGCCAGTTGAAGATTGTCGAACTTTGAAAGAGCAGAACCAGTTACAGAGAGGATTTCATTTAGCAGAGACTGGAGGAGCTTATCGGAAAACGCCATTCTTAACAGGTTCCAAAACTTTTTAAAACTTGCAAGCTGGAATAGTATGAAATGATTTTCTTTTTCTTCTCTGCTACGTTTTTCTTGCTTCTACATATTACCAAAACAAGAAATTGCTTTACGTGAGTTGTTAGTGCTAAAATTATCTTGTTCACTGGAATAAAACCTTCCTGTGCATACTTTACTCAGTTGTTTCACATATAGACTTCTTTTAGGACTGCCAGCTACTTATGCAAAAGACGCCATTTATTGTTTTATGCAGCTGACATTGTTTGCCGTTGTGTTTTGGTCTTGAAGTCGTTAGTAGCTCTGTGAAGCACAAATATATGATTGTGTTCAAATTCGTAGAATATGTTTCTGCTTGAAAGACTGGATAGCGTATGTCCATAGCTTTACAACAGTAAACTAAAACTTAGATCTCACAAGTTTTTCCGCAACCAAATTAAGAAATTGATGCGAACATATGAGAAGTTCTAAATGGACGAATCAAACAAAAGCCTGCATTTTCATAACAGTATGAGCAAAAATAAATAAATATTTTCGCATGGAAAGATTGGATTTCATACCCAGGAGGCTTTTAACAGAAATCTGAGATCAATCTTATGAATAATGGGTTTGGGCACCTGTCGGTATTTTTTCGTTTCCTTTACTCCTGAGGGTTTCAATACCAGATACTTTACTAATGGATTGAGGGAAGCCATTGGACGGCTGTAGTACCTAAACCTTAGGACGCCGGCGGCCTCCATCATTTCTCCTCCTACTGCCAATACTCATCCGCAGTGTTATGATTAAAACGGGTTGTATGATAGAGGATACATTCTGTGTATACGCTCTGGTTCATCTCCTTAAAACTGAAGATTTTCTCTTCTCATTAATGAGTTTCGAAGCAAACAACCTCGTTTCAGAGGCAATTCATGATCATTCCATTTGACTGCAATTATTATTTTCATTCTTTGATTCGATTTGCAGTTCTGTTTTAGATCTTGCACCATACCAGATTTGCCATAAATAAAATGAACTATTATTGAGCAAAGCATTTCAGCTCTTCTCTGATAATTGTTAAAAGATTGATGACGTGCAATGGATTTAGGTCTTGCCAAGCAATGAGTAATGCTAGCCTTGTTGCCATTTGTAAATCATATTGTTTTTCTCAATGTGTTGTTGTTGAAGTGTAGGAGCCAATAAGAGATGGCAGTTCAACGGGTAATTTAGATGCTGTTTGTTATACATGATTTTCAAAGCTGTTAGTTAGCACCCAAGACACCTAAATTAATGCTAGACTTTTCAACAGTTGATGGGATCTTACCTTGAGATTGCAAACATATAGCCTTAATCCCTGTAGATGTTCAATCGAAGAGCTCTCTGGGTACCCCACCAGGACGCAGAAGTCTATTTGAGGGCATCTTTGTTAGATAGATTTTATAACTCAATTTAGTTCCTTGTATGGAATTCTATTATCTCAGACAAAGCATCCGGTACAGAGCACTAGGCCCAAACAGAAATTTCTTTTATTCTACATAGAAAATGTTAGAATCCACCTCTGTGCAGCTTAAACATATGTTTTTAAGTCAAGTCTACCTTTTCCTCCATTTCCCTGGAAACAGTATTTCATTACATGTGATATCACAGGTCACTTGTGTAAGATTTAGTGACCAAATTATGTCTTTTTTTTCTTCTTTCTACAGAAAGTACTGTTGTTGATCGGAAACAAATGTGTGTATTAATCTCTTGTGTATATATAATCTCTGAATTTAATGAATGCTGAGTATACAGTATGGAAGGTTATCGGAGATATGTGAAATCATTGAACTTTGGTATTAAATATTACAGTAACTCTTCTGATTTTATAAGTACGTTTCATACTTCAGAATTACTGTGTTGTTTGTGTATTTTCATGTTTTCTGGTTGGAATAAGATATCCTGGGAAAGGGTGCCGAATATGGAATTACAGAGAAAGGTAAAAGTAGTTTATTTTTATCTGTCAGTTGAATTTTGGTATTTTGATGCTTAGGCCTAAGCTTGTAAACACATAAATGAACTTGTGTTGGTTATTGTACTTTTCTCTCTGCCATATCTATGTTTGTATTACTTTATGTGAGACGAAGTAGGCAATCACAGCATGCACCAAATTCCTTTTCCGATCCACTTGTGTCATTTTGATAAGTCACTCATGTAGGGTCGGCGAGCTCTTCATTTCAAGATGAGCCCCAGGGGAGCTAACCACTCCGTGGTTGGGTGGATAAAACGCCTGAATCACTTTTTCGTCTCATACTATACAGATGAACGACAGGTTGTTCGATGGCATAGGAGACTTGATCATGCAGATGGACGACTGGCTGTTCGATGGCATGTATTGGATATCTTATACTTTTTTGACCTTCGGGTCTTGTTATTATTGTATATAATCTGATTGTAAATAATTTTTTATCTACAATATGGTCGACATACCTCTTGTAATAAATTTTATCTTTGTTATGTACTTCGACAGTTGGTCGAATTTTTCATTATCTCGACAAGAAAGGTCAATGTTATATGATTTAAGATGTAATTTCTGAATTTGTAAATTTGTGCTATTGAAATTATGAATGTTGAAAAGTCTTTGTTAAGTTTTAGACTTGATCTCTTTTCGACTATGAAAAATTTTCATGATTTATGCTTTAATATCTCTGGTCGGTTTTTCAGTCTTTACATTTCAACAAGTGAAAAGGAAGATCTGAGATAATTTGTATTTAAACAAATTCTTAATTGGATAATTGAGAAGAAAATCATCTCTGTTGACATGTAATACAAGGGCTACAAAGAAGCTAATTTCCTGTGAAAAAGTGGAAGAACAGTTTTTCTTTTGTCTATTTTGTCTATAATTGAGGTTTTTTGATGTTATGATTTGTAGTTGCAAGTGTCCTGATAGTCAATCTATAGGTGTGACAACAATTGAACAAAGATGCATCAAAAGAAAGATTAGTCATGAGAACTTTATCCAACAAATAAGACGGGTGATCATTTCTATACTGATTGGGGAATAGGCCATTTCAAAACAAAATGGGGACTTGAAGGCCAACAGATGTAGAAACTATTCCAGAAAACATTTTAGAATCTACCATTTGTTGCCATTTTCAGGTCTCAAAATCTACCAGTTTTTGGCATTTTAAGAAACAAAGTTGGTACACAACAAAAGTAAAGGTGGTCTTGTGGCAAAACAAATAAATAGTCTAATTTAAACTTTTTGATTCCCAATTATTCCAGTCAGCACCCACACAACAAAACTTTGTAATAATTGAAAAAGATGTCGTGCATTTTTGTCTTAAGAAGTGATGACAAGCCAGATGCTATCAAAAGTTACAACCATGGTTCAAAAACCTCAATCAACTGATCAAATGAGAATTATGTAGTAAAAGATGACTACCAATCTGCTTCTAGGTGGTTAATAATTTTGAATTTAAAGATGACTGGCAATTAGATTCTTGGGAATGCAAAATCCATTTCCAACCTTCAATTTATTCCCAACAAAATGAAAAGGGCAGAGTTTTAAAAGAAAATAACTTTCAATAACCCTGACAAAGCATAATTCCTTCTAAGATAAGATGAAACAAAATTATTCTCTGTACTTCTGCTTAAAATATTGCACATAACACTAAGTAGTTATAATTTCATTTAACTAACCTATTTAAATTGGAATGGTTCCTGAAAGAGACATTATAGATGTCATGTTACCAAATTTTGAAGGTATATTTCATGCCAACTTATTATTATAAAGAGACAGAGTATGGAGCTCTTGAAGCTGCCTTAGTTTTTTGTTTTGGAAAAGTGTTGTCCAAATAAACATAGACGAGATATATGTACTGTATATTAGTAAGGTTCCCGAATTCTGGAGGAAGGCCACCATTGAAACTATTAACACCCTTAATCATTATCTCCGGCAATGGCAGGAAGCAATTTCACGTGGAATCCTTTCGCTTAGATTATTGGCTACTAGTACTACTATCATACTTACCCCTATATTTGTCAATAGAATGCATGCAAAATGTGGAAGCATAGAAGACATATGGAATGTTCACCCAAATTCCTCATAGAGCAATCTCCACCTGGAATATTGAATGTAGGACTGAAATAAAAAATCTATAGCATGTCAGTAAAAAATTGATGGCAAATGCGAAAACTTATGTGAGCTACAAGAACCATGGCCTGCATGCAAAACAGCCCACACACCATATCTGTATTTCTGCAACTTGGACATGTAAATCGGGAAATTTTTAATACATTATACGTGTGTCAAAATTTGAAATTCCTCTAACCTTTGTGCTTTGGATGAATGTTTATCACCGTTGCAAAAGAAAGGGATGAAATTTCACCTTCGATACATCACCGACGATCTTTCAAGGAGACCATAGTTTTGTTTCAAGCATTTTTGTCAAACAGTTCATGCACCCTATCAAAATTTCCACATTTTGCCTACGTGCCCATCTGTGCATGCAAAAATGGTGGAAATTGGCCTCATGCATGCCAGGTGCATTTTCTTTTAAGTCTTCGACTATTCCCAAAAACTTGTTTTACGCACCCTTTCCTATATATTCTCTTGCATTGGAAACTAAAATACCGTTGTATCACCCAATGAGAACTGCAAATGAAAAATATTTTACAAACAATCATTAAAGTCCGATCACCTATCTATATGAACAATTCAATCGTAGTTTGGCGGCGAAAAAGTCAGAAGTTCTATTGGTTGTTTAAAAATTGTTTAATCATTGTTAAAATAAGCGCGCTTTTGTACTATTTAAAAATTAAAAACTTCTTCCATTTGAAGCATATTTATGTTTGCTAAGGATAAATAGAAATCAACGACCATGTCATAGACTGCGATAATGTCAACAACTTAAGTTTATTATTTTGGTGACGCTGCTAGCTTAGAAACCATAGCTCATGATAGTAGTAACTTACAATTATCTCTTTGAACTACAACTTTTGAATTGAAATCATATTAAAGCAGTGAAACTTATTGAGCCATATCATTCTAAAAAAATCTAAACCTATAGCAATTAGTTAAAATTATACTATATAATTAATTATTTATATATTATTTTTATCATTTTATTAATTCAATCTTTTAAATAAAAAAATTAAAAAGCAGAAATCAAAATAAAACATTACCTAATAAAATTGGGCAACATAATGTTTTACACTGACTTGAGCTGATTTAGCAGACACGTAAGTTGGACTTCCTACTTGCAAGGGCGATGTCATATGTCAGGAGATATGACGGGACAATGAATGCTTGTGCAGATCGAGGTCATTAGGGGCATGGATGGGCATCCAGCCATATCGAATGATATGGCTGGATAGTCGTTGCCTAGTTAAGCCATGCGCTGGCCCCATGCCCCTGAATTTTCGTACGATTGCACTAGAGTCTGACTCCCTCCCTCTGATTGACTTAAAGTAAATATGAACGGTAAAAGATAATGAAACATGTAATAATATGAATGGTAATGTATTAAAAACTTAAAGTAAATATAACCATTGAAATACTATTACATTTAATATATATTTTATTAACTAAATAAAAATATATTAAAATTCAATTATATTATATATCATACATTTAATTATATAATATATTTAATATTAATTTATATTATATATTATGTATTTAATTTAACTAGTATATTATAACGTACTAATTATATTATTAATTTCAAGTAATCCATGAAAATATATTCATATGAAAATATAAATAATTTGATTTGTTAAAACGCACACATATATATACACTATTTTAAGATGTATAAATTATAACAATTTAATATTATTATTTAAATTAAAAATATACATTTTTCTTAGGTAATGTTATTAAAATTTTGACATAATATATATTTAAAAGCACTTAATTATATACTATATATGTTACAAGTGCCACGTAGCCGTGTACTTGTAGTTATAGTTAATTGTAATTTAAATAGTGAGGTAAGTTGGTGAAAAGTTATTCTAAATATCATAAAATCCAATAATAGTGAAGAGTTATTCTAAATATCATAAATCCAATAAAATAAAATTTCAATATTAGATAAATAAAAAATATAAACTGATTCTATATTTTTCTCATCTCTATTTTATATTTTTCACATATTTTATTCCTAATTTCTCTATGTCCCTTTCTATATATATAAATCGGCTTATAGTTAAATAATAGCATTACTGTTAAAAAAATCTAAACCTGTAGCAATTAGTTAAAATTATACTATATAATCAATTATTTTTATCATTTTATTAATTCAATCTTTTAAATAAAAAAATAAAAAAGAAGAAATCAAAATAAAACATTACCTAATAAAATTGGGCATCATAATATTTTACATTGACTTGCGCTGATGCAGCAGACACATAAGTTGGATTTCCTACTTGCAAGGGCGATGTCAGATGTCAGGAGATATGATGGGACAATGAATGCTTGTGCGGATCGAGGTCATTGGGGGCATGGATGTGCATCCAACCATATCGAATGATATGGCTGGATATTCGTTGCCTAAAACTTTCCCCAATAAACATTAGTAAGTACCTTAATAGCTTGTAATTCCTCAAGATCTAGATTAGCATGTTGATTGTCTATACAACACCAAAAATATCTCATTTATTGTAATTATCAATTACTTAAGAAAATATTAAAATTGTCATATTTCAATTTTTAATTAATTAGTAAAATTATAATAAATGACACATTTGGGTACAATTAAAGTGAAAGTAGGTTGTTTGATAAAAGAAGAAAAACACTCCCATATAATAAAGAATATTTTAAAATAATAAAAAAAGTTAATAAAGAATATTTTAATTCATTCTATATATTTGTTTATTCAATTTTCATTATTATTTTGACAAAAAAAACTTTGTAGTTTATCTTTAATTATATAGATTAAGTTATAATAATAATTATATAATATTTAATTATAATTGAGTTGGAATTATACTTAACTAGAATATGTGTAATTAATTTAAGCAAGATTGTATTTTGTAAAATAGAGTTAAAATTAAGTTAGAATTAAAATTAAAATTGATATTATGAAGATTTATTTATTTTATAGTTTTTGATTAAGGTAACAACAGGTTTTGAAGGGGCTCCGAAACCCATTAACAGAAACAAATTTACGATAGAACGTTATAAGCTCCCAAAACAAATCAGTCCAACCAAGAAAAGGCAGGATGCTCAAACAACAAACCCAGAACACTGCTAAAAAGTGAGCTTTAGAAACAACAATACTAAAATTGTAGGATTTGAGCAATACAAATCCACAAAACCCGAAGATCACCTACATACAAAAACCTATTACAAGGAAGTAGAGACAAGAAGAGGGCAAGGGTTTGACTCAAAAATGTGAAGAAGAAAATATCCTCAAAATAATGAATAAATTAAATGTACAATGGATCATCCTTATAAAGGAGATCGAAAGCCTTGAAAGGCAAACCCTAGTGCATATAATAATTAGTTAAATTATTACAAGACTAATGCATGCAAGTTTATATTTAAAACAACTAGTGCATGAGTTTAAAACAACTCGTGCATGTGTGTTTAAATATAAACAACTAAAGCAAAAGAGTTGACATCTTAAGAAGGGAGTAAAGATTAATTAACATAATTAATATTTTACTCTAACACCCCCCCTTAAGATGAGCAACAAAGCAGCTACAAATAATGCAAGAAGAAAGAAAAGGAAACTACAGTGTTGAAAGCAAAAAATGGGTCCCGGCAACATGGCCTGATGAGGTACCCATGTACAAAGGAGAGTCTCTATAAAGCGGAGAAATAGAGAAAACCACATGGGAAAAACTCTACTCCAAAAAGAGACAAAGGCTAGTTTGAAGGACTAAAGAAGCCTCCAAAACTAAGGATGTTCCAGAAAATAGGAACAAAAATGAACATGTAGAACATCACTGAAGCAAGAAGATGCAAACTCTGTTAAGAAGTAACTGATGATCTGAAGATCCTCCACTGAAATAGAGCATGACCAGGTAGAGAAGACTATAATCTATATGAGTGCCCTCAAATGACACTACTCGAATCAAGAGGCAAACAAAGGCAAACAACTGAACTCAAAGATACAAATGGTATAAAACACCAAAGCCTGAAGAGCTGATCAATCAAAGATGGAAGAGTGCCTCTAAAAATAGGAAAGAAAGAGTGTATATATGGTAAATGATCCATCTCACCGAAATGCATAGGTACCCAGCCACTGCATCTGCCTAGTACATAGGAACAAATACTGAATACATAGCTCACACTATCGAACCAAGGAAGCAGAAGAACGATCAATAGAACCCCCCCATAATGCTGACAAGAGAGAGGTGATAGGTACACTAAAAAGAGTGTCAATAAGAACTGCATCATGAAGAACCAGGAACATCGAAGGTGCATAGAAAGCACAAGCACAAATAAAGATACCTTGAGGCTAATGTTGTGGAAGGAACACTCACTTGACAAAGGTAGATGGCAAACAAAGGCAAACATCAAACCCCCCCATGGAACTTTATAATGGAGTGCGAGTACAAATAGCACAAACATGTTCAAGATATAAAGCATGCAAGAAAATGACACTTTATCTCAGTGCATGTGCATAAAAGAATGCTACAAAATTGAAGTATACACTGCTCAAATAAGAGAGAAGGCTATTGAAATAAAATAACAACCTAAGAAGAGTCATCCCTTAAAGGGAAGAGATCTCAGGACCTGTAACATCCAAGATATCCACTAGAGTGTAAAAATGCAAAAAATTGAATAAAATATACCTGGAGTAGAACTGGGAAAATGACTCATAGCACTAGAAAGCTCTCAGAACAAGCTTTCCAACGATATCTCACTTTCCAAAAATAGAGTCCAGATGCGCAACATAGAGCTCCCGAAGTGCAGAAATGAATATTTGGCTTTGACAGTTAAAAACACTATCAAAAAAGAAAAATATAAAATTCAAACCTCTATATTTGGATAGAGCTCGGAACAAGCTTTCCAACGATATCTTGTTTGCTTGATTTCGACACCGTATGCTCAAGTTATGAGCAAAAAACCACGGAGTGCTCCGGAGGGCCCAAAATGGTGTCTAGATGTGCTAACGTCAGCACTTCACAAGCTTAAAATTGATGGCCAAATGGCTGTCACAGCATGCAAGCCCCCTGGGGCTAAAATTCTCGGCCCCTGGTCGCCATATGACTAGGGGCTAAAACTGCATTCACTGGCTTAAATTTGACGGCCAAATGGTCATCGCTTGCAATTTAAAAAAAATAAAAATAAAAATAAAAATTTGCAAATTCACATGCGCGCTTTGGGATCTGTGTCAGGTCATTAAGATTTTTGCCTTGATTTGCGTGCTAATTTTTTGGTCTTAATTTATGTGCCGAACAACAAAATTTTTGCCTTAATTTACGCATCAAAACTAGAAAATTTTGCCTTGAGAAATGTGTCAGTCCGTACAAATGATGCCTCGAAAAGCATGTCAAGTTGTCTCGTACCAAAAAAATACCCCAAAATGCAAAGTTGTCCAAATTGGATGTGCCTTATATCAAAATAGGGGTTTTGGGGTGTTGCAAGCTCAACAGTGAGGTCTGTTTGAGCTCAGAGTGCACCAAAATTTAGGGACCCCCTAATTTCAATAAAAAAAAAAAATAACCAAAAAACCTTAATCTAAATCTTTCAAACATGAACAAGCTGTAGCAGATTAGGCTCTGATACCATGTAGGACTTGAGCAGTACAAATCCACAAAACCCGAAGATCACCTACATACAAAAACCTGTTACAAGGAAGTAGAGAAAGAAGAGGGCAAGGGTTTGACTCAAAACTATGAAGAAGAAAATATCCTCAAAATAATGAATAAATTAAATGTACAATGGATCATCCTTATAAAGGAGATCGAAAGCCTTGAAAGGAAAACCCTAGTGCATGTAATAATTAGTTAAATTATTACAAGACTAATGCATGCAAGTTTATATTTAAAACAACTCGTGCATGTGTGTTTAAATATAAACAACTAAAGCAAAAGAGTTGACATCTTAAGATGGGAGTAAAGATTAATTAACATAATTAATACTTTACTCTAACAAAAATGATAGCCAACATACTATCTGAAGTTCCCCTTTTTATGAGAACAAAGAGTCATGTCAAACGAAGAGGAGGACTTCTTAGATTGTTTCCCTTTAATAGTGATCCAACCATCTTCGACTCTTGCAGCCTCGTCCCGCTAGCGCAAGGAATTCAAAACAGAGGAACTGACCCCCATTAACGGATCCAAAACAAAACCAAAACAACTCCCCACAAGAGAGGCAGGAACAACAGGTTCCACAACAAAAATCACACCAACAGGGCTGGCAGGAGAAGTAGTCGCAGAACCGCCAGCAGAAAGCCTGGGATCCGCCAACAAAGATTCAAAAACAAAACCAGAACTACTCCCAGCAAGAGTAGGAGCAAAAATTTCCACAACAGAAATCACACCAACAGGACTGGCAGGAGAAGCAGCTACAGAACCACCTGCAGAAAGCTTGGGATCCGCCAGCAAAGAGAGAGGGAGTACTTGCACAATAGAGAAATTAGGATCAACCTCAACATCAGTCCTTATAGGAACGGCAGGAGGCAAAACAAGATTCGAATCATTTTCAATGGTTGACTTCTGAGAGCCTGAGACTGGAGCAAAATCCTTCAAAATTTGAGAAGAGCTTTTCAGTACTGTATAATGCTTGGTAGAGGCATCCTTCCACCAAGTATGAGAAGTTTTCTTCTTATTGAATTCAGCACTACAGAGAGAAGCATGATGACCTGTTTTAAAACATTTTTTACACCTAAAGGGGATACCCTCAAAGTCTAGTTGTTGCGTCCAACAGCCTTTAGATGATTCAATTTTAATTTCGAAAGGAAGGCCCTGTGAAATGTCAATGTCTACCAGAATACAAGCAAAGGTACAATGGAACATATTAGAAGAATTTAATAGTTATTTTATTCAAGAATTTAATATATATAAATAATTTTATAAGATTATTTATTTTTAAAAATTCAAAATAATTAATCTCTACCTATTTTTCTCTCTTCTTATATCTTGGTCTTTATTTTTTAATCTCTACTTTTCTCCATATCTCTCTATCTTCATCTCTCCCTGTATCTATGGCACTATCTGTTTCTTTCCTCCCCTCACTCTATATTTTCATCTCTTCTTCTTTGTCATATTTCTTCTTCCACCTCTCCTTATATCTCTATCTCAAATTCTAGACCTGTGTCTTCCCCTCTCTCTTTCTATCTTTACCTCTGTCTACCTCTTCCTCTCTCTATCTCCCTATCTATTTCTCCTTCCCTCTTCTATCCACATTTTAGTCAGGAACTTTGACGCTTTGTGTCTCTTATTGTATATGCTTCTTTGAGTATATTTTTTAGTACAACCTGAGTCTCAACCAGAATACCCTTAGATGATTCAATTTTAATTTCGAAAGGAAGGCCCTGCGAAATGTTAATGTCTACCAGAATACGAGCAAAGGTAGAATGGAACATATTAGAAGAATTTAATAGTTATTTAATTCAGGAATTTAATATATAAAAATAATTTTATAAGATTATTTATTTTTAAAAATTCAAAATAATTAATCTCTACCTATTTTTCTCTCTTCTTATATCTTGGTCTTTATTTTTTAATCTCTACTTCTCTCCATATCTCTCTATCTTCATCTCTCCCTGTATCTATGGCACTATATGTTTCTTTCCTCCCCTCACTCTATATTTTCATCTCTTCTTCTTTGTCATATTTCTTCTTCCACCTCTCCTTATATCTTTATCTCAAATTCTAGACCTATGCCTTCCCCTCTCTCTTTATATCTTTACCTCTCTCTACCTCTTCCTCTCTCTATCTCCCTATCTATTTCTCCTTCTTCCCTCTTCCATCCACATTTTAGTCAGGAACTTTGACGCTTTGTGTCTCTTGTTGTATATGCTTCTTTGAGTATATTTTTGAGTTTCCAAACACTATTGAAAGATAATTTCATTACGTGCTTATATTTTAAAAGAGGAGCATGCTGGCTCAATGTATTTAGAAATGAGTTTTTTGGAGATTAAAGTCTGTACAATAAAAAAAATATAATGTTTATTTGTTTTTTCATTATCATATTATATCTTTCAAAATTTTAAAATGTATTTTATTTCTATTTTATATTTTATTTTAATATAAATATAGATTTTATTATTATTAACTCTAAAAAGTTAATTATTATACTCAATTACTTATTAATTTAATACTTTTATTATTTACTAATATTTATAGTTGTACTAATATTTAGATTTCCATATATTGTGATCTATATTTAGTTTAATCTATTTTAATTGTTAATTTAGATTTAATTTGAATAAATTATTTATAGACTTAATAAAACTATTATCTATTATTATTTTGATTTTGCAGTTATTTTGTTTTATTCTAACTACGATAACTCTACAAGTCTCTTCACATCTCAGCTCCATTGTCTTCCAATTTGCTCTATCATCTTCCATCACCTGCCCTTCACAATTTCCAATCTTCAAACTTCATCTTATGCAGCTCACATTGAATGACCAGTGTTGAGAATTGGACACAAGAACAGGTACCCATTTTTAAATTGAGAGTTGCCATTCTGTAGATGCAGCAATGACATTTACTTCAACATTGGAGAAAAAGAAATATTGGATATGTAGACACCCGACAAAATTTTTGTCTTCAATCAAAATTCGGCTGGACAAATACATTACTAAATTTCTACTCTCAAATGAAAAATGTGGTACTTATTCTTTGATCTAATCATCTCTATCTTGCACACCATATCACTCTACAAATATTAGGAAAAACATTTGAATCCCTCATCCAAAACGTGATCCCATTTTCACACACTTATTGCACAACCCATCCACTTTTTGTGATCTATCATATAGATTGAAGAGTCATTTTATTTACAGCAACACAATCCTTTTATAATGTAAAAATGCAATAAGAGTCTGGAAGTTAAAAAATAAAGCATCCTATTATAAATACACAACATTCTGCCTTACCAAAAAAATAAATATAATGCCAACTCTTTGCAACTTGACATTCAATCTTCTTCAGGTATAAATCTTAACTATGCTTCTACAACACAACTATAATGTCATTTTTCCCTTGTACTCAAATACAATGTTGCAAAGTTTAATTGCTTCTTAATGCTCAAGTATCCAGTACTTCCATTTTTTATAATCTCGTGTACCAAAAATTCAAACTTAAAAAAAATATAATGCCAACTCTATGCAGCTTGACATTCAGTATTCTTTAGATATAAATCTTAACTATACTTCTACAACACAATTAGTTTGGCCACTGAATTTTTTAGGTTGTTCCAGCCTATGGTTTTATACCCATTGTATGGTAATACCATTTAGCAGTTTCCTATGTTCACGTGCCTCTAAATATTTGCATAGGTTAGGGTTGAAGATAACTATAAAAAAATTGCTTTTAGTGTGAATGAAAGAGTTAAAACACTTTTAATGACTGTTATTTTTGTTGTGCTTTTGGCACAACAGTTTTAATTTTTAAGATTGTGTTATATTGTTATGTGTGATTATTTATTTTTCAACGGTATTATAACTCATCGAGTCACATTTTATGCTAGTCATCTAATGAGAATTTAACGTAGAGTATAAGTTATATTGTTTTTAATCGGTTTGATTTGCTTTGTAGAAAAGGTAATTCCTCTTCAGCACTTCCCTACAAGAGTATGTTGATGTTATTGTCACTTGATGCAAAATTCATCAGTAAAAAGTGGCAGTGAAGAAGTCAAATAGTTCTTAATCGAATGTGGTTTATTTTAATGTTTTTTATAAAGGTAAAAACATGTTTTGAATAGAACCTGAAACCATTTACAACATAGTTCTAAAAAATTTCAAATCAGCCCATGCAAAATTTGAACGCCTGCTAAACAACAAACAGTAGGACCCTAACCAACCCAAAAAGATAACAAAAAAGAAACAACAAGCAACGAACAAAAAGATAAAATTTGGCACACAAACCAGCGACCACCCAGCAACCAACCAACAAAAACTACTTAATCTTTTTCATTGCCTTCTCCGTCTGTTTCTACAAATCCTCCATCTTCTGAATGGAGTCTTTGAGACCTTTCAGCTCCTTAGGGGTATCAGGCAGTTTCCTTCTAAGGCCTCTTCTGGTTCTAGTTCCCAGCCCAAAGCTCCCAGCATCACCATCCAACGTTATGGTTGTGTTCTCCAGCATATTATTCTCCAGATGGTTGTACATGGCCTTAAGATTCATCATAGAGGCATTAAGACCCTCATTGCTATGCTTAAGAACTTCATTGACAATATGCTCATTGTGGCTAATTTTCTCTGTCAGGTCCTTCAGCTTGTCATCCACCATAGCTTTGATTTCTGCTATCTTTTCCTCATTCTCTTTATTACTTTTTACCTTCATCAAAAACTCTATTTCTAGGTTTTCCAGCTTACCTATAAGGGGTTCCATAGTATTCTCCATAGCCTTCAGGTGACACTTCATTTCTTGCATCTCCTGGTTTATTTTAATGTTATGGTTGTGTTGTGCAATATTTATTTTTCACAAGGTACTTTTAATAAAGTTTTTTGTGGTGACATAGACTGTGGTGTAAATGAGACTATGCGGTTATTGATGAAAGTTAATATGTTTGGAATATTCAACAAGCATATTCAATACGTTTTACTCATCATGGCAGTATGGTTGAGTTTAATGTAACTCTGGTTATTCTCACTTGGTGCTTAATGTGCCACTTGGAAATACAGTATGGTGGATTTGAAACATTTTTTTATTCCGACAAATTTTTTGATAACTACGACAATATTACTTTTGATCTCTTTAATCTTCATGTTGTAAAAAGGATGAAACCCTATAGATTCACCACCATGAACAATTTGGTAAAGCATTTTGGATACTAGCATGTTCAGATTTGATTATGGGTTTTTGATATGTTGAACAATGTAATGTTCTGATTCAAATGATACTGGTTTTGAAGTATTTTGGTAAAGGTACTATGCAGTTTTTTGTTCTTAAATAACTTTGGACATAAGAATTTAAAATTTCTTGATATACTTTTCATTTTTACTCATCATCTTTACTAATAAAATTGTCTTGTGCAATTTGCATGAGACAATATGAGTGATTTGGTTGGAGCTCATCAAGAAGGCTTTTGTGAACAACATTTCAAAGTGAACAAAGAGGTATTTTGTGTTTCCTTAAATATGCATAATAGGTATGCCTCTGTGATTCCTCTACTTCGTAAATATGAAAGTTTTTCAATAGTGATGAAATCGGTTCTAATACCTTTAACAGATGGTTAAAAGAATGATATCATTCTATGAAGTAGATATTAGTTTGTAAACAATTACTAGTCGACAATTTTTAATGGCAAGTTTATACACTTCGACTTTGCTTAACCAAACAAGTTGGCACGACAAAGGATTTTGAAAGAATGTTCTTTTAGTTTCATGGGTTACGTGTGTCATTCAGTTTGAAAATATATATGGTTCATTAATAGTTGCTTCTGAAACTGTCTCTAAACACAATTTTACTTTGGTTTGCTCGAAAAGGATACTATTTTTTGTTAACCCTGACAAAGGGTTTGAAGATGATTTATTGTTATGAATTATAACAATTTCATGAGATGTAAAACTCAGTTACACAGCTATAACTAATTTTTGTAATCAGTGAATGTAAAATCTTTGAAATACATCCCTATATAAGGGAGTATAAATGTGTGTCAAGATAGAGAAAAGAAAGGTGAAAAAGGGATACACATTTGTACTATCTTATCTATGGAGTATTTTGATTTGACATTAAAAGAAAAATCATAAGATTATCTATGTATGTAGGTGTATGAACTCTAAAGCATACAACTAGGTATATAAGTAATCTATGAATCATTACATTGAGAAGTAAAGGAAAGAAGTTGTAGCTCCTAGCAGTTGAAGCTGCAGAATATTGTAAAAGAAGAGTTATTTCTCAATAAAGATGGCAGGTTACATTGGAGTGGTTTTTTCCCTATGAGAAAACCTTACGGTTTTGAGGGTTTCCCACTCAGCACAAAACTCTTGTGTCGTCTCCTTTTGTGATTTGTGTTATTGCTCTAATAGCGTGCATTACCTTTTATCCATCTTAGTTTTTATGTATTCAATTGATTCTGAATTTTACATGTTTATTCCTAAATCAATTATAAATAGATTAAGAGTTTAAAATTCTACGTTATTCTAATTCACCCCCCCCTCTCCCAGAATAACATTTACTTCCAACAAGTGGTATCAGAGCGTAGGGTCCCTTTCTTAGGTCTTCCTATAGGGATTATCTTGAGACATTTGGAAGTAAATAACATGGCACAAGTTGAAGGTGCATCTCTTACTAGAGAACCTCTATTTGATGGAACTGATTACATTTTTTGGAAGGTCACGATGGAAGCTTTTATAAACTCTTTACTTGTTCATGTGTGGAAAGTTGTTGTAACAAAATACATTGTACCCAAAACCATACCTACTGACCCTGATGAAAAAACTAAGTATGAACTTGATAAAAGGGCCAAGTTTTCTATTTTATGTGGTCTCACAAAAGATGTATTAGCCACAGTCATGTATTGTCAATTTGCCAATGATATATGGGTTAAGTTAGAAACTATTTATCAAGCAGATGAAAAAGTTAAAGAGTCAAAGTTAATCACTTTGAAAACTCAATTTGATAATTTGAAAATGAATGAAGATGAAAACATAGCATCATATAATCTGAGAATAGATGAAGTGGTGAATGATAGAAAAGTCTTAGGAGAAGATATTGAAGAATATGATGTAGTTTCAAAGGTAGTAAGAATTGTACTACCAAAGTTTGAAACAAAAATTTCCACTTTAGAAGAAAAGAAAAATTTCTCAAATATGACCCTGCATAAACTGCGAGGAATCTTAACTGCTCATGAAATGAGAATTAGCAATAATGTTGCATCTACTTCAAAAGAAATAGCCTTCAAGGCTAAAAAGAAAGATGACAGTGATTTCAATATCTCAGATGCTCTTGAAGCATTGCTAGTTAGAAAATTGAAAAAGAAATTTCAAGAAAAACCAAAATGTTTTAGTTGTGGACAGTATGGACACTTTGTTGCAAAATGTCCCTATGCTAATCAAAATGAGGATGATGAAAAACCAAAAAAAAATCTTTTTTAAAAATATGGAATCAGAATAAAAGATTCAAAAAAAATTTAAAAAGGAGTTTTTTGTCAAAAGAAGACCCTGATGAAGAATCAAATGATTTAGGTGAAGAAGGGGAAATATTATTCATGGCCGAAATTGTTGATGCTCACAAAGCTGAAATTGTTTAATCAAAATCTTCATCTGATTCAAATGAAGATATAAATCTTGAAGAAGAACTACTTTTCTCTCTACAAGAAATAAAGAGGCTAAAGAAATTGATTTCTACTCATGAAAGGAATAGTCAGAATTTACAATCTAAGTTGAATAATGCAAATCAACTTATTGAAAATTAAAACACATTATTAGATGAAAAGGAGAATAAATTAACATTGATGCAAAAACAAATTGATCATTTTGATTCAAAATTTAATACATTGAAAAAAAGTGAGTCTTCAAAACAGGTTCCAAATCATATATATGGTTTCTTCAACAGCTATTATTTTGTTTGTAACTTATTTGGTCATAAGGCTTATAATTGTAAGCTAGCTACAAGTGAAAAATAGTATGGCTTTAAAAGAGTAATTAGATGCTTTAAGTATTTTTACTATGGACACTTTTCAAATCAATGTAAACTGAAGTTACATCGTCAACAAGTATGGAAACCTAAAAACATGAATATAGAAAAGTCCTTGATTGTTGAAACAACCTTGTTCACACATAAACCTACAACACGGGTTTTGGACAACGGTTGTTCTCATCACATGACTAGCAGCAGAAATAAGTTTCAAAACCTAGAAGACTTTGATGGAGGTTTTGTTAGGTTTGGTGACAATTATGGTGCTTATATTATAGGAATAGGTTCCATTTATCTAAATAAAGATACTCATAGACATGATGTGTATTATGTTGAAGGTATGGAGCATAACTTGTTAAGTGTAAGTCAGATTTGTGATAGTGGTTATTCTATCTCATTTGATGCAAAAGGTTATACTATTAAAAATAAAAGGGATAAATTAATTGCAAGTAGCTTAAGGACAGGTGGGAATCTTTACAATTTGATAGATTCAGCAGTCCAAGAATCTTCTTTAATTAATACTTGTCTTATGAGTCAAATAGAAGAAAATTGGTTGTGGCACAAAAGTTTGGGTCATATTAATTTTGATAATCTTGTCAAAATCAACAAGAATAAAAAGGTCAGGGGTATGCCTCTAATTAGAAAACCATCAAATATTTATGATGAATGTGTAAAAGGAAAGAAAACCAAATCATCATTCAAAACTAAGGAATACCTTTCTACCAGGCCATTAGAGTTAGTTCATACTAATCTTTGTGGTCCTACTAAGACTCAATCTATAAATGGTGAAAAGTATTTTATGTTATTTGTGGATGATTATTCCAGAATGGTTTGAGTAACATTTTTGAAACATAAGTTTGAAGCTTTTGAACACTTCAAGATAAATAGGAAAATGGTAGAAAGAGAAACTGATCTAAAATTGAAATGCTTGAGATCAAATCGAGGTGGGGGATTCACCTCACAAGAATTCATTGAATATTGTGAAAGATGAGGCATAAAAAGGTAGTATTCAACTACTCATACACCACAACAGAATGGTGTAGTGGAAAGGAAAAATAGGGCATTTAAAGAGATGGCTAGAACAATTCTAAATGAAGCAAAACTACTTGATAGATTTTGGAGAGAGGTCATTCATACAGTTATTTACATCATAAATCATGCTTGAATAAGGGTTAGAACTACTTATACTCCATATGAGTTATAGTATGGTAAAATTGCTAATGTTAAAAACTTTAAGATTTTTGGCTGCAAATGTTTTTTTAAAAAGGATGATGATGTATTGGAAGGTTTCAGTTTAAAATCTGATGAAGGTATTTTCTTAGGGTACTCTATACATAGTAAAGCATTCAAATGTTTCAATAAAAGACTAAATAGAATTGTAGAGGCCATAAATGTGGTTTTTGATGAAAATGTTTTATTAAGTAACAATCATGATAAGGATGTTGAAGAAGTATCCACTCAAAGAATTGAACATGTTTCTGACATTCAGAAATCTGATAGTGTTAATTCAGATTTAGCAATACCAGATTCCTTTGAACAAGAAATTTGTTCAAGTCCTAAAGTGAATAATAATTTAAAAATCCTTCCAGAATCATTGCTAAGTAACATCATGAATCTTTGGTTATAGGAGATAAAGAGGCGGGCATTTTAACTAGAAGAAAAGCTAGAAACAAAAAACAAGCTCAAATTGCTGAACATTTTTGTCTAATATCAGAATTTGAGACTAAAACTATGGATGAAGCATTAATTGATCCATACTTGTTGAATTCTATGCAAGATGAAATAAATTAGATAGAGAAAAATAAAACATGGGAACTAGTACCTAGACTTGATGATAAGATTGTCATAGGTGAAAAATGGGTCTTTTGGAATAAACTTGATGAAAATGGAAAAGTAGTAAGGAATAAGGCCAGGTTTGTTTGTAAAGGGTATGTTCAACAAGAAGGCATTGTCTTAAGTGAAACTTTTGCACCAGTAGCAAGAATGGAATCCATCAGAATATTTCTAGTATATGTTGATTATAAAAAGTTTATTGTTTATCAAATGAACGTCAAAACAACATTTCTAAATGGATATCTTGAGGAGGAAGTATACATGGAACAACCAGAAGGCTTTGAGTCTTCTGAAAACCTAGACTTTGCATATCATCTCAAAAATTCATTAAATGGCTTAAAACAAGCTCCTAGATCTTGGTACTCTAGGTTGGATAAACACTTAATTGTCAATGGTTTTAATCATGGTGGTGTAGACAACACCTTATACACCAAAATTGCAGGTGATGATATCTTGGAAGTTGAAATATATGTAGATGATATTATATTTGGATCCATTAATGATGATCTATCCAAACAATATTTGTCTAACATTATGGAGTCTGAATTTGAGATGTCTCTTTTGGGTGAATTGAATTTTTTCCTTGGATTGCAAATATCTCAACTTGATCATGGATTATTCTTATCACAAACAAAATATGACAAGGAAATGTTGAAATTTTTTGATATGACTAATTGTAAACCTGTCAGTACACCAATGGAAACTTGTTGTAAATTGGTTAAAGTTGATGACTCTTCAACAGTTAGTCAAACAAAATTTAGGTCAATGATAGGAAATATGTTATATTTAACAACTTCAAGGCCTGATCTAATGCAGGTTGTATGTTTGGTCTCTTGATTTCAATTTGTACCTAGGCAATCACATCTTAATGTTGTTAAAAGAATAATCAAGTATATTCAAGGGACACTTGATTATGGTTTGTGGTATCCACACAGTAATGATTTTTCTCTAATTGGCTATACATATGAAGATTGGGGAGGTTGTTCTGATGACAAGAAAAGCACTAGTGGTGCTGCCTTTTACCTTGGTGAAAGGTTAGTTTCTTGGCATAGTAAAAAATAAGATTGTGTAACATTTTCAACTTATGAGTGTGAATATATTGTTGCAACAACATATTGTACTCAGTTAATATGGATGGCATATCAGTTGTCTGATTTCGGTATTTAGGTATCAAATCCTATTTCAATCATGTGTGATAATACCAATGTTATTCAGTTGAGTAAAAATCTTGTTCTGTATTCTACAACTAAACATATTGCAATAAAGCTACATTTTTTTGTGATACAAGGTTCTTGACAATGAATTTTAATTGATTTATTTTCCCACTCAAGTTCAAATTGTTGATATATTTACAAAAGCCTTACCTAGAGAGACTTTTGAAAGGTTTCAAACTTGATTGGGGGTTATATCCCAATCCTTGTTGATCTAAATCTATCTTGTTTGGGGAAGACTATTCTTGTAGATTACCATTGCTACGAACAGTCATTCTTTTGCACTGTTGGTAAACAGATTGTTCTTCTTTTTATACTCCTTTTATTTGCCCAATTTATATCAAAGAACAACTTTACTCAACAGTTGGGAAACTATTTCTGAGAATATCTAGTTTCCCTCTGAATTGAGGTACAGCTCCCTATGTGAAAAATATTCAATGAATTTTGTTTCAATTCTAATCCCTACTGCAAGTATGTTCTTAACCAGAGAATAGTAGAGGAAACCGAGTTCCACCCAGGCAAGTGAAATCTCAAACAGGATTTAAATGCAAAGATGCTATGCTAATGATCTTCACAATCTTATGAATTTCCCAACACAGCAATATGAAAAAATGCAAACTATGAAATGCAATTGAAGAATGATCATGCAAATTATGAAATGCAAATGAAGTAGCTGATGCAATTCCACAACCAGTTATAATTCTTTGATTATCCTACTGATTGGCTAACTTGAAAACAACAAAACAAAACTCTGTTTATTTCCCCATCTTCAATTCAACACAATGAAACCAACATCAGATATAGATAATGAAAGTGGACAGTAAAATAATGGCACTAAACTTGATTGACTCTGCAACCAGCTTCACACCAAAAATTTGTCGACCTTTTTATTTATTTTTTCAACAATATATATAGAGATTACAATGCATAGCATTCATGAGAATACAAAGTGTTTCAAATTCCAGAATTTGAAAAGACTGAAAACAAGTGTTTCGACATCACAACAAAGAGGAACTAATAAGACTTTGTCCTTTTATTTGATTCGGCTTGAGAAACCCGATCCACTATATCAAATTTCTCCTCTACCATCATTTGGGAGAAGACAAACTATTCACACCATAGCAGTAATCTTTTGATCGAACCCGCTGTTACTATGTAATTACCTTATAAAATCTATCCCCTTTTCTAAGCTTTCTGCTCTTTGTTATTCATGCTAAACTGGAGCGCACAGAACATGCAAGTTGAATTCATTTTATAGCAGGGCAAGCAGAACCAATTGCCTTCGATATTACAATGAGCCATAACTTACATTGTCGCATGATCGCATGGCATTTTTCTCAGTCATGCGATCATGCGACCACACACCTACCGCATTGCCTCTATGACTTTTCCGCACCATAACGAAAAAGTGGGGACCGTTGATTTTCCTTTAGAAAGTCGCACGGTATGGATGCCTTTGGACCCACCAATTTACACCTGTCACAATCCCGCTATCCCTCTAAGAATCTCTGACTCCATATAGGCTAAGCGGAAGCCGTCAATTCGGTATCTTATAACTGCAGAGAAACTTTTCTTGGCCCCACCGAGAGACACGTGTTCGCATCTCACATGATCGCATAGCAATTCTCTCAGTCATGTGATCTTGTGGGGACCGTAGATCTGGAGACCACAACTAAGCGCCCGTGACCCCACCATTCCACGTGTTCACATCTCGCATGATCGCAAGACAATTCTTTGTTTCATGCGATCTTGCGGGGACCGTAGATCTGGAGACCACAGGGCTTCCACTGTCTTGTCAGATGATTGCAAGACAATAATTTTATTTATGCGATCATGCAACCGCTCCACCATCCTGGACACGTGGAAGCATTTCATGTTTTCGTAAAAGTAAACTTTGCACAACTTGAATCCTGCGAAAACATGAAAACCATTGATTCTGCCAGCTGGAAAGTCCTTCTTCAACCTGCACCATAGATTAAAGGGCACGTGGAAAATCTTTAACTTAAGTGATGCTTCCGGATGAATAAAGAGACGTGCACCTACCTATCAAAGATGAATCAAAAGGTAATGAAGGATTATAAAACCCGACACAGGCGAAGACTGTTGAAACATTTCGAGCTTGGGTAGACATTGAAAAGATGCTACAGCCAGCCGAGCTCGGGTGGTGACAATGTAATAAGATTGAACACAGGGCTCTGTCACTGCATCTTCTTCCTGATTCTTTGCACACACTTGAAGATCATGTATTTCGAACATCTACCTGCTTGAGAAAAAGAATCAATTGGAGCATCAAGACTTTTCCAGGTTAGGAACTATAACCTACCCAATGATAAAGAGACTTTAGAACCACCCAACTGGCTTGAACTAAGAAGGAAAAGTGAGGGGAACCTGGCAAAATCATCCTACCCTAGGGAAGACTTAGACTTAGACACAGACATGACTATGACACCAAAATTTTCCACTTGACAGCATAGCCATAGGATGAAAAGTGGGGCAACAGCTGGCTCCAACTGGGGACTTGAACATTCCCATGTTTAAGCAATGAATCTTGAATCTCTGGTTTCGCAAATGAATGAAAGGGCAGCAACACAACAAAATTGAACAAGGGAAACAAAGCAGCAAGGAAGCTAATGCACACAAAAGAAAAAGGGAAAACCAAACTAGGAAACACACACTAGAACAAAACAAAACTATAGTACAGAACAGGGGATACCTGTTTTCAATTGATCATTTGATATAATTTCAGATCTTGACCATTGTAGGTCAAGGGAAGTACCTCTCCATCTGGATATGCCAGCTTGAAAGAATTCTTCTCAAATGCCTGGTGGATAGTATAAGGACCCTTCCATAATGTTTCAAACTTTCCATGCATCCCCTTGGGAGCTCTCCTCTTATCCTATAGTAACACAAGATCTCCAACTGTGAATTTACGGGGCCTAGCTTTCTTATCAAACAAGTTCTTCACCTTCATTTGATGTTGAGTAATATGATCCACCATTCTTTCTCTTTCTTCTTCTAGTTTGCTCAAATACATGATTCTTTTCTCCAAACCATCCTTGTAAATAGCATCCTCTATGACTGTCCTCAACTTACATGTTGCCAACTCCAGCGGTAGTGGGAGGTTTGCTTCAACTCCATACACTAGCTCAAACGGAGATATCCCAATTGCTCTCTTTGGAGTCACTCTATCAGCCCATAGTGCTTCATGTATCTTTTTGTGCCAATTCTTATGATTGTCTAACACCAATTTCTTAACAATATTAATCAAGTTCTTATTACTTGACTTTGCTTGACCATTTCCTTGTGGGAAATAGTCGGATGAATGACTGATTGAGATACCATACTCAAAACAAAAATCAGTAATTTCAATAGATGAAAAGTAGGCAGCATTATCCATCACCAATTTATGAGGAACCCCAAATATTACCATAATATTCTCCTTTATGAATTCACACACTACCTTGGAAGTGGTCTTCCTGGTTGCTTTAGCTTCAACCCACTTCGTGAAGTAATCAGTGGCTATAATTATGTAAGAATGCCCTGCACTAGATGCTAGATTTATTGGACCTATGAAGTCAAGGCCCCACTGCTGAAATGGACCATCTATGATAACTGGTTTTAATGGAAGCGCTGCTAATTGTGGTTTGTCGAAAAACATTCTGCACTTTTCACATTTAGCCACCCAATGATATGCATCTCTGAACATACCAAGCTAGTAATAACATTGCCTCAAAATTTTAAAAGTTGTAACTGAAGAAGAAAAATGTCCTCCACAAGCCTCGTCATGAAAAGTTTTCAGCAAACGCTCCTGTTGTTGCTTATCAACACACCTCAAAAATGTGCCATCAATTGATCTCTTGTAGAGCTTATCTTCCCAAATCACATATTTAGCATCTTTTAATTTTAAATCCCTTCTCTGTTTGGCTGTCAATCCTTCCGGACATTCTCCATAAGTTAAAAAGTATGCAATATTTTCAAACCAAGGGTCTTGGAGACTTACATTTAAAACCAGTTGATTTGCTGCCGGTTCTTCTTCTTCCAAATTCTCTGCTATGGCTTTACATAATGCATTTCCTCTGACTAATTTTGCAGGCTTAATTTCAATATCATATTCTTGAGTTTTGGCAATCCATGAACCTCTATTATTGCAGCCAACATCTTGTTGTGTTAAAATACTTTTCACAACAATATCAGGCACAAAAATTAAAGAATGTGAATGTAAAATATAGAAACAGAAATTCTTCAATGCTTTCACTACAGCATATGCATGTTTCTCTGATTGTGAGTACTTCAATTCATGCTCCTTCAAAGGTATACTCATGAATGCTATAGGTGCCTAAATTTCTTCTTTATTTTCTTGTATCAAAATTGCAGACAATGTATGTTCTGAGGCATAGCAATATATAATAAAATATTTTTTATAATCAGGATGGCTTAAGACTGGTGCATCAGCAATTGCTTCCTTAATTTCATTGAAAGCTTGTTTTCCCTACTCATTTCATTTAAAAGCAGCATTACCTTTCATCATGTCCACAATACATTTGGTAATCTCTGAAAAATCAGGGACAAATCTTCTAAGAAAATTAACTTGGCCAAAGAAAGATTTAACAACAGTCTTATTGGAAGGCAAGCTTAATCTCTGAATAGCCTTCACATGTTCTGGATCAATCCTTATTCCTTCCTGTGACACAATATGGCACAATAGTTTTCCTTCCGTTACATAGAAAACTATTTTTTTTGGATTTAGAGATATACCATGCTCCCTGCATCGCCGCAGCACTTTTTCCAAATCATCTATGTGATCTTTCCTCTTCTTAGAAAACATTGTTAAGTCATCAAGGTAAATCACAATTATTTTGTTCTTCATATCAGCAAATGAAGCATCCATACCTCGCTGAAAAGTAGCACTAGTGTTAACTAAACCAAATGGAATTATGTGATATGCAAAGGTACCCCAAGGAGTTGTAAAAGTTGTTTTGTGTTGATCTTTCTTTTCCACTTCAATTTGATTGTATCCAAAAAAGCTGTCCAGCATAGACATCATCTCAGCTCCAGCTACTATTTGTAATAGATGATCCATGTTTGGCAGTGCATAGTTATCTTTCAACGAAGCTTGATTTAAATTCTGGAAGTCAACACATTCTTATTTCACCATTTTTCTTTCTCACCGGCACAATGTTTGCAATCCATGTTGAATGATGTATTGGATAAATAATTCTAGCTTTCAACATTTTATCAATCTCCCTGTAGATGGCATCTGCTACCTTTGGATTATAACATCTCTGCTTCTGTCGGATAGGTATAGCATCTAGTTTCAAAGGAATCGTGTGTTTGAAATTTCCACTCATGAAACTCTTTAAATCTTCATAGCTCCAGGCAAAGACGTCTTGGTATTCTTGAAATAATTTCTTTGCCTTCTCCTTTTCCTCCAGTGTATAGCATTTACCAATATTTATCATTTTGGGATTAACATCTATCCCAATATTTATATTTTTAAACTCTCCTGTAGTTGGCCCCTTCTCTGCTCTTTTCTTCTTTACATACATATCATGCCGATTAAAGAGCTTTTCTAGAGACACAAAATAAGGTGGAATTGTATTACTTTTTAATTGTATAATCTCTGAATTTTTATGTTTATCTTTCTCTATAGAATCATTCAGATAATTACTTCCTTCTTCCTCATCAAGACTTTCAGCATTCTCCAAAAATAGCTGCAGACCCTTATCATCATTGAAAATCTGCCAATCTTCTATATTGTTTGGTATTGATGGCCTGTAGATGACTTCAATCTGGTATTTCTTATCTTTAAAATTCGAATGAGGAAGCAATAAGGATGCTGATACAGCCAAAGAGTCTGCCTTCATATTCATTTCTCTAGGGACATAATTTATAGAAAATGCATCTAATGTTTCGATTTCATCCCAAACTCTGTTCCGGTAATTTTTCAACTTATGATTTTTTACTGAATACTGACCTCTTACTTGTTTTACAACCAGCTCTACATCACCTTGAGCTTTTAGAATTATAATTCCTCTTTCCTTAGCTGTTATGATGCTAAGAAGTAATGCCTCATATTCAGCACTGTTATTGGTGTTGTTAAATTCTAATTTGAACGCTAGAGGCTCTAATTCACCAGTTGGAGAAATTAAAACAATACCAGCACTGGAACCGGATGATGAACAACTACCATCAAATTCTAGTGTCCAGATTTGTGTTTCTTTTCCAGAATTTTCAGATTCTAATTTTTCTAATTCATTTTCCACAGCATCATCCTCTGTATACAGCATGCAATTACCAAACTCCAACTCTTGATATAAAATTTGGGCCTTAGGATTGTCTGATTTTTGAACTGTGAATTTAGATTTCTCCTCAGGTTCTAATTTCACTCTTTTGTTATCAACAGGAATTATTGCTTGAGACCAATCTAATTTAATTTCTCCACCTAAATCTCTGCAAAAACTTCTGCTCAACAACAATCCATAGCTAACCGGAATGTCTGCAACTAAGATGGTTAGAAGAATTCTCTTTTCTAGATATGCTGCCAATGCAACCTATATGTCTTTGATTTGTTCTACCAAACTCACTTATTTATCATCCATGGCGTAACATCTATCATTGGCTTTAGTAAGAGTTAAGCCTAGAGCTTTAGCCACTGTATAAGGCATCACATTATCCGAAGCTCCAGAATCAATAATACAATTGCTTAACTTCCACCCATTGATAAACAATGAAACATAGAATGGTTCTGGTTTTTGCCCAGGACAAGTAGCTAGGACAGAATTCTCAACTTCATTGAAAAGGTTTGCAGTCAATGTTTCATCCTCTAATCCATAAGTTGCAGCATGATTTAATTCAATATTTTCATCTTTACAATGCTCAATAAATCTTTTCAATTCATTGGGATGTGATTTAAGATAATCAATGGCGGAAACCTGAATTTTAGAATCTTTACAAAACTAAATAAAGTCAAAGGAACTGCACTCCTTACCGGATTGAAAATTCTTCACTCCTTGATTAGTATCCTGTGTTTTAGGTGCTGGTTGACTTTGTTTTGTTGGAGCATCTTTTGAATCAGCAACCGCCTTTGCCTTTTGTCCTCTAGTGAGCACGTTATATGTATGCCCATTAATAGTGGTGTAACATTCTCCCTGTTTCTCTGAGTCTGATACATACTCTAAAAATAAATTTCCAGAGTCGCCAAAAATCTGTTGGTAAACAGATTGTTCTTCTTTTTATACTCCTTTTATTTGCCCAATTTATATCAAAGAACAACTTTACTCAACAGTTGGGAAACTATTTCTGAGAATATCTAGTTTCCCTCTGAATTGAGGTACAGCTCCCTATGTGAAAAATATTCAATGAATTTTGTTTCAATTCTAATCCCTACTGCAAGTATGTTCTTAACCAGAGAACAGTAGAGGAAACCGAGTTCCACCTAGGCAAGTGAAATCTTAGGCAGGATTTAAATGCAAAGATGCTATGTTGATGATCTTCACAATCTTATGAATTTCCCAACACAGCAATATGAAAAAATGCAAACTATGAAATGCAATTGAAGAATGATCATGCAAATTATGAAATGAAAATGAAGTAGCTGATGCAATTCCACAACCAGTTATAATTCTCTGATTATCCTACTGATTGGCTAACTTGAAAACAACAAAACAAAACTCTGTTTATTTCCCCATCTTCAATTCAACACAATGAAACCAACATCAGATACAGATAATGAAAGTGGACAGTAAAATAATGGCACTAAACTTGATTGACTCTGCAACCAGCTTCACACCAAAAATTTGCCGACCTTTTTATTTATTCTTTCAACAATATATATAGAGATTACAATGCATAGCATTCATGAGAATACAAAGTGTTTCAAATTCCAGAATTTGAAAAGACTGAAAATAGGTGTTTCAACATCACAACAAAGAGGAACTGATAAGACTTTGTCCTTTTATCTGATTTGGCTTGAGAAACCCGATCCACTATATCAAATTTCTCCTCTACCATCATTTGGGAGAAGACAAACTGTTCACACCATAGCAGTAATCTTTTGATCAAACCCGTCGTTACTATGTAATTTCCTTATAAAATCAGTCCCCTTTTCTAAGCTTTCTGCTCTTTGTTATTCATGCTAAACTGGAGCGCACAGAACATGCAAGTCGAATTCATTTTATAGCAAGGCAAGCAGATCCAATTGCCTTCGATATTGCAATGAGCCATAACTTACATTGTCGCATGATCGCATGGCATTTTTCTCAGTCATGCGACCACACACCTACCGCATTACCTCTATGACTTTTCCGCACCATAACGGAAAAGTGGGGACCGTTGATTTTCCTTTAGAAAGCCGCACGGTATGGATGCCTTTGGACCCACCAATTTACACCTGTCACAATCTCGCTATCCCTCTAAGAATCTCTGACTCCATATAGGCTAAGTGGAAGCCGTCGATTCGGTATCTTATAATTGCAAAGAAACTTTTCTTGGCCCCACCGAGAGACACGTGTTCGCATCTTGCATGATCGCATAATAGTTCTCTCAGTCATGCGATCTTGCGGGGACCGTAGATCTGGAGACCGCAACTAAGTGCTTGCAACCCCACCATTCCATGTGTTCACATCTCACATGATCGCAAGACAATTCTCTGTTTCATGCGATCTTGCGGGGACCGTAGATCTGGAGACCGCAGGGCTTCCACTGTCTTGTCGCATGATCGCAAGACAATAATTTTATTTATGAGATCATGCGACCGCTCCACCATCCTGGACACATGGAAGCATTTTGTGTTTTCGTAAAAGTAAACTTCGCACAACTTGAATCCTGCGAAAACACGAAAATCGTTGATTCTACCAGCTGGAAAGTCCTTCAACCTGCACCGTAGATTAAAGGGCACGTGGAAAATCTTTAACTTAAGTGACGCTACCGGATGAATAAAGAGACGTGCACCTGCCTGTCAAAGATGAATCAAAAGGTAATGAAGGATTATAAAACCCGACACAGGCGAAGACTATTGAAACATTTCGAGCTCGGGTAGAAACATTGAAAAGATGCTACGGCCAGCTGAGCTCGGGTGGTGACAATGTAATAAGATTGAACACACGGCTCTGTCATTGCATCTTCTTCCTGATTCTTTGCACACAGTTGAAGATCATGTATTTCAAACATCTACCTGCTTGAGAAAAAGAATCAATTGGAGCATCAAGATTTTGCCAAGTTAGGAACTATAACCTACCCAATGATAAAGAGACTTTAGAACCACCCAACTGGCTTGAACTAAGAAGGAAAAGTGAGGGGAACCTACCAAAATCATCCTACCCTAGGGAAGACTTAGACTTAGACACAGACATGACTGTGACACCAAAATTTTCCACTTGACAGCATAGCCATAGGATGAAAAGTGGGGCAACATGCACATAAGCTGAATGGATCTATTTTTTTTTTGTCCTTGATGCAAAATGGGGGAGAAAATGGTTTTTCAGTGGTATGGACTGGATTTTTTATTTTGTTTTAGTAATATGGATTGGTTTTTCAGTGGTCTAGACAAAATCAACATAACAAGTTTGATAGGTCAGTGTTTGACAGGGTCAATGGTGATTTTTTCTTTAGTACTAGTATGAACAGGTTCAACATAATAATTTTACAAGGTACATTATCACGCTCTTTGTTCTTATTATGGTATTACATTTGTATATAATTATTTATTACAATGCTTATGCTAAATGAATGAATGTTTTATAGTTATCATGTATGATGTGAAGAAAATTATGGTTGCCAGTATATGTGGTGGTTCTAAAATATTCTTTATGTTTGCAAGTAATGTGATAAATTAATTAGGACAAATAATTTTGCCTCAAGGACAATGAGGGATTTTGTTGATGTTATTGTCACTTGATTCAAAATTCATCAGCAAAAAGTGGCAGTGAAGAAGTCAAACAGTTCTTAATCAAACGTGGTTTATTTTAATGTTATGGGTGTGTTGTGCAATGTTTATTTTTCACAATGTACTTTTAATATAAAAAAAATTGTGGTGACATAGACTGTGGTGTAAATGAGACTATGTGGTTATTGATAAAAGTTAATCTGTTTGGAATATTCAACAAGCATATTCAGTACATTTTACTCATCATGGCAGTATGGTTGAGTTTAATGTAACTCTGGTTATTCTCACTTGGTGCTTAATGTGCCACTTGGAAATATGGTATGGTGGATTTGAAACATTTTGTTATTCTGGCATTTTTTTTATAACAATGACAATATTGCTTTTGATCTCTTTAATCTTCATGTTGTAAAAAGGATGAAACCCTATAGAGTCATCATCATGAACAATTTGGTAAAGCGTTTTGGATACTAGTCTGTTCAGATTTGATTATGGGTTTTTGATATGTTGAACAATGTAATGTTCTAATTCAAATGATACTGGTTTTGAAGTATTTTGGTAAAGCTACTATGCAGTTTTTTTGTTCTTAAATAACTTTGGACAGAAGCATTTAAAATTTCTTGATATACTTTTCATTTTTTCTCATCGGCTTTACTAATAAAATTTTCTTGAGTTGTTTGCATGAGACAATATGAGTAATTTGGTTGGAGTTCGTCAAGAAGGCTTTTGTGAACAACATTTCAAAGTGAACAAAGAGGTATTTTTTCCTTGCTTAAATATGCATGACAAGTATGCCTCTATGGTTCCTCTACTTTGTAAATATGAAGGTTTTTCAGTAATGATGAAATCAGTTCTAATATCTACAACAAATGGTTAAAAGAATTATATCATTCTATGAAGCAGTTATTAGTTTGTAAATAGTTACTAGTCAGTAGTTTTTAATGACAAGTTTATACACTTTGACTTTGGTTAACAAAACAAGTTGTCACAACAAAGGATTTTTGAAAGAATGTTCTTTTAGTTTCATGGGTTACGTGTGTCATTCAGTTTGAAAATTTGGTTCATTAACAGTTGCTTCTAAAACTATCTCTAAACATAATTTTACTTTGGTTTGCTCCAAAAGGATACTTTTTTTTGTTAACCCTGACAGAGGATTTGAAGATGTTTTATTGTTATGAATTATAACAGTTTCATGAGATGTAAAACTTAGTTATACAGTTGTAACTAATTTTTCTAATTAGTGAATGTAAAAGCTTTGAAATACATCCCTATATAAGGGAGTATAAATGTGTGCCAAGATAGAGAAAAGAAAGGTGAAAAAAGGATACACATTTGTATTATCTTGTGTATGGAGTATTTTGATTTGACATTAAAAGAAAAATAATAAGATTATCTATGTATGTAGGTGTATTAACTATAAAGAATACAACTAGGTATATAAGTAATCTATGAATCATTACATTGAGAAGTAAAGGAAAGGAGTTGTAGCTCCTAGCAGTTGAAGCTGCAAAATATTGTAAAAGAAGAGTTGTTGCTTAATAAAGATGGCAGGTTACATTGGAGTGGTTTTTTCCCTATGAGAAAACCTTATGGTTTTGAGGGTTTCCCAATCAGCACAAAACTCTTATGTCATCTCCTTTTGTGAGTTGTGTTATTGCTCTGATATCTTGCATTGCCTTTTCTCCTCTCAATTTTTATGTATTCAATTGATTTTGAATTTTACATGTTTATTCCTAAATATTGTATAATAGATTAAGAGTTTAAAATTCTACGTTATTCTGATTCACCCCCCTCTCAGAATAACATTTACTTCCAACAGAGGACTCCTCCAAGTTGCCTGAAGATTTCATCTTAGGATGTAAGTTCCAAGAAATGATATTTAAAATTTAAAATTCTTAATCTTTTATCACGTGTCCTTACAAGATATTTATGATTTAGATAATCAGTGATACGTGGAGGGTAATGCAGATATCTCCATTCATTATATAGTATTTTCCAGAAGCATTTAAAAGCTTTGTGACACCATACTAAAAAAAATTCCACGTTATTCATAAATTTTATTTCCATTGTCCAATTTATGTCCATTTTATTATGACATGTACCAAATTCTTCCAAGTTTTCATAATCAAATGAATCTTGCTTCCAATAATCATGATTCTTGAATTAAGTTTCCAATTACTTCTTCCCAACTATTTGTGCAACATGAAGGGCACCTAAAAGAATCTATAAAAAAAGAGCTATAATTTCTTTACTTTAATTAGTAATTTGGCCCTTTTGAACCCATGTTAACAACTTACCTTTTCTATTCAGGTGGGTTGCGTGAAGATTTTGATGCAATAAGTTACACAATAATACATATTACAATGCCATTAACAAATCAAAGGAGTGTCTCTACCATTAAATACCCATTGATATTCTATTGGATACTAATGACATGATTTCAGTAAATGATGGAATCTAAGAAAATAGAGACCAGACCCCATAGAAAGTCACTCATAATTTTTACAACACAGATAGCATGGATAACAAGGAGCTCCAACTTACAGATTGACTGTAATATGCAAGAGCTTCTTCAAAATCATCTTGCAACATTACCCTCTCATAATTCTATGAAAACCACCACAAAAACTTAAAAATAAAATGTCCATCTACAACACAGACAAGGCACATAAATAAGATAGATGCCAATGTTGAAGCAAAGACAATGCACGTGGACTATTTTTTTCATATCTGATAAAGAGAACAATGAACATGTGTCATTTGAATTATAATTACTCATTATCCTCTTTGTCACATTGATTTTGGAATTATCATAATTTTCATTTGTTGTAGTTGTAGGTAGTTATAAGTGTGACTTACTCTTTTTTGTTTACAATCTTTTTAATTCTTATTTCTTTTGTGGGATTTTTATAACTTGGTTGTATATATGAGGTTGGGAACATTTTAATTGAATAAAACATAAATGATTTCATGTATAGTTAGGGTCCAATGTTTATGATATGTCATTTCAATTTTAGTTGACTTGAAATTTGCTTGTATGTGAAATGAAGCAATTTGCATGTCTATATATGATAATCGTAGACTTCAAGTTGAGGTTGTAGCCTAGTGGTTTTTCTCAATATATTTTCATATCAATAGATGTCTTAGACATTTTTCAAAGACAAACTCAATTATACCTCCTATGTATTGTGCGGGAATATTTCCAAGTTTGCTTATGAAATCTTACGGTACTAAATCTTGCTTTGTTTGGTCTGATTCTTACTATTCTTTCTATAATTTGCAGGTAAGAATGATAACCATTGTCCATGGGTGTATTTTAAAAAAATTAATTTTGTTAAATTGAATTTAGTATTTCAAATAATTCTTTTTTGAACATGAATTTTTCTATTGTTTTTTATTAAGGAAAATAGGTTTCAATGGGGCCCTGAAACCCTTAGGGCCCGTTTGGCGCCTGGAATTAACCTGGAATAGGCATTAGTGAATGCCTGAATAAATTAATTCGTTGTTTGTGGCATCTTTATTAATTCTTGAATTGGAAAACTTATTCCCATTTTTGGGCTAATGCATGCATAAAATAATTCCAAAAAAAAGCTGGAATTAGTTTTATTTGAGAATAAGGCTATTTGAGAATTAGAAATTACATCACAATTTATTTTTCGTCGGGTCTGTGCATTTGCTATGCCTAGGGTTTTTTTGAGATGGGTGTGTTTTATATGCAAATGACCTTCGTTTGCATCTGCAAAAGAGAGGGTTTTATGCGCATTGTTCTTTGAGATCCACAGCCTCCACAGCGTGCATGTTCAATTTCCATAGAGTAAGAGGCAGTTGAACATTTTGCAATGTTCGATTTCCACGGATTTCTACAGTCGAAGTGTCTTGAAAAGTAAGTTTATCTTTACAAATCTTTGTTTCCTTCGCCAGACTTGTGTTTTTGAGCATCCAAATGCTTGGTCTCTCCGCTTGTTTGCATGAGTAATTATTACTGTTTGATAAACCAAATCTTTGTGTCCAAAGCTTGGTCTCTCCGCTCGTTTGCTGGGTTTTCGTACAACCTCTTCGTAGGAGTTTTCAATCATCCCCATTTTTTCTATAAATTAGAATGACAATGAGCTCAAACCAAAGTGTTGGAGACGAGCCCTTCTCATGTGGTCCTATTGACTTGGTGTGGTTAAACCAAGATTCATCAATCAAAAAACAAATATACAGACCCAGGCAATAAAGTTTTCAACTTTTCAAGGATACAAGGATTCCTAACTAGCTAGGAAATCATAAATTATAATTGATATTATCCATGTCCAAATGATCATCAGTGCCAAATATTCATTGTATGGCATAAAGGATTTATTTTGTTGTTAATAAGTAATAACATAGGGGCTGATCTGGAGTATTGAGAATGTGACTGATATTTGGTGGCTTGTTGCTAAGAATTTAAAATTTGCCCTGCATTTCCTATACACTTTTCCAATAATAAAAATAGGAATTTTATGGGAAAAAAATCATCTTACAGTTAATTTGTCAAAACATCCTCAAGCAAACTATAAGAAATGTATTAAATACATAGATTATATACAGTTCAGTCACCAAATTAAAATACCTAGTTTCAAATAGAAATATCAACTGCTTAACAAATAGAAGCGACAACCAAAATCTATAACATCCTCAAGCAAACTGCAAGAAATGTATTAAATATACAGATTATGTACAATTCGGTCACCAAATTGTAATGCCCTGATTCAATATTTTCCTTGTCTTTTTCCTTGTTGAACTGGGAACAATTTGGGGAAATAAAAGTGGAATTGGGTTCCAATCACAAGGACGAGGTCAAATATTTTGGGATCAAGCCAAAGGTAAAATGTAATGATAGTTGGCTTTTACTATATTAATTTCATTTACTCAAAATATTTATATACAGATATTAAAATCATGATCTCATAAGTGGACTATGAAGAATATGATAACCCAATCCCATCGCCCAATACTAAATGTTATCCTTATCCTCTGTTAATGAAACTAAAATTGGGGCAGATTGAATTTTGATTTTTATTATTAATGGCATTATAGTTTGACTTACAAGTACAACTGTGCATATTCTTTTGTGTATGCGAGATTTCATTTATTAGCTTTTGAGGGCAGCACAATTTACAAATATTGCGAGTCGTCTTACTATCAGAGACTCTTTTATATAACTTTGTAAATTTGAAAATATTTCTTTTTCCTAGCCAATAAAGAAGGTAATTTGTTGAACAACAAGGACTGATAGAAAAATCTTGGGGGAGGGTAAAGTGTAAGGATATTTCACTTTCTTCTTATTAAATATTTGCAGGTGGGTTAGGGTAAGTTGGAAGGAATGGGCCATGGTCACATGAAGGGAATGATCTCATCCTTGTCTGGAGTTGGGCATTTTGACAAATATTTCCAAGACCCGTCAATTAAATTATATTCAACCACATTTGTGCCCCCCCAGATTTTGAAGCACAAGCAATCCTCGAATCCAAAGCAATGAGATTGATCCCATTTCAATTCCCTGTCAAATTTCTCAAGTATAAATTGAGGCATCCTTGTAATCTCTTTCCAAAAGGGATCTTTGAAATCCTCTTTATATTCCAACTGCCAAACAATAATATCCATTGTATCATTTATCTTTAATATGGGTACAACTATTAGGAACAGCTTCCCACAAACAACAAGCTTAGGCACAGACAAGTCATAACTTGCATGCATTGGTATATAACTTTTGACAGTACAATCAAAGCTGCAAACCCTGATGCCAACACCCACAAAGGACTCTAAAGTGGTAAAGAAAAACCAACTTTTGCAAAAAGCTATCTCAGTGGGTACCTTCAAAAGTTTTATCTGCCCTGCAATTTTCCATGACTTCTAACATGAATCATCGATTTGTACAATGTGTGCACCCCACCAATCGGAGCCCACCACTACCACTTTGTACTCATCTCCATGATCTCCTTTCATAATGTAAGCATAATAAGTAGTGAGCAAGATGGTCGATACTAGAGGAAGATGAAAACTTGTTTGTGTGACAGGATTAAAAATAAAGAAGCTCTGCAAGATAATAAGTATAAGCATAATAAGTAGTGAGCATAATTTTGCAATAAGAATAGGCCTAGTTCTGATCCCTTAAAACCAAACAAAGGAAATGCAGAAAGTGTTGTAGTCAACCATTAACTACTGAACTCCATAATCTGCATAAACTCTTCAATTTTTGTGCATAATTTTGTGCATTTTAATTTACCTTTGATAGGGGCTTTCCTTTATTTGGAGCAATCTTCATAGGAGTTTTCAATCATCCCCATTTTTTCTATAAATTAGAATGACAATGAGATCAAACAAATATCAAACAGTGAATAACAATGAGTGTTTCTATTTGTAACTGTAATTTATCACTTTCATATACACTCAATATTCTCACTATCCTTGCAGCCTGATACTGTTCACTATTTTTTATCTCATGAATATCTATCATTGTATTTATCTGCTAGTATTTGGTCACTTCTTATATTGCATACAAAAAGGCCTCTATGAATTATATTACAATTTTGGTGTTGTCCACTTAGCAAGAAGGTTGGTAGTGGTAATGTATTTTATGTTTTTAAAAAATGTACATACTATTCATTGGAGTATGAAGTAATGTAGAGTTGATATTGTAGGGCGACAACGGTTGCGGCTACTTTAGGTGGGCAGATGATGTGTCAGCTACATATGTCCACCCATTTGCACCTGTTGTCGATGAAGCTCATCAGTTTAGCTTGTGCTCTCGAGAGGCGGCTATGGCTGAGATTATCTCAATGGCGAAGGCTGAAATTATTTTTTTACAATGGCTTCATAGCATTTTAATTGCATTTATTTGTATTTTAATTGCGTTTGTTTGTTGGGAACATATGACAAGATGAACTTTGAATGTATCCCAAATAATTCGAGACAAAATATGGACATGTAACTGGTTTACGATGTACTATAATATATGAGGTGACTTGTTTATAATGTTATCATGTCAATTTTTTATATATGTGGTAGCTTTTTTATTATGTTGTCATGCCAATTTTTTAGTTTTTACTTTGATATGACTTTGGATAGAAAAATATTAAAAATTAATAAAATGAGCAACAAAATTGATAAAAGTTGAAAAATTTAAAATTTGTAAGAAAATAATTTTTTTTAGAATCTTAATTTTTTTAAGTTAATAATACATATTTTAATTTAAAAATATATAAGTTAGAAATACATATACATTTTAATTAAAAAACCAGCAACAAAATGATAAGTTAAAAAATGAAAAATAATCCTTATTCCCATTCCACATTACGGGCTCCAAACGCAGAATAGATTAATTCTTAGTCATATTCTAGGTGCACCAAACAAGTCCAAACCTTATTCTAGCTTTTGTTTTGAGCATTAATTAATTCTAGAATAGGTCCTTATTCTAGAATAGGCCTATTCTGGATAAGTTAATTCGCAGCACCAAACGGGCCCTTACAGAATTAAAAGTTTAACATAGATAAACTGCTAAAAGTATGCAACAACAAGATAGCCACGGCAAAAAAACAACAGTCCACCAGTAGACAACAGATAAAAACCAGAAAATAGAGCCACGGACAGAAACAAAAAACCAGGACAAGCCCAAAGCCAGGGGAAAGGCTCAAGCAAATTCTATGAGAATCTTCGCCACACGAATCTCAAGCTCAGATGCCTTATTAGCCACCTCCTTGAGGTCAGATAGATCTTTATTAGGTTCCTGGGTGTCCTTCATAGTGCTAGATCTGGTTCTCTTCCTTAGGCCTTCCTCTAGAGACCTATCTTTGCCACTGTTGGGAGACTCCTCCTTGCTACCCCTGTGTTCCTCAATTTTGCTAATCATAACCTTTATGTTGACATTTGAGGCTTTAAGAATGTTGTAGCTTTGTTCAGCAATTTTCTGCAAGGTTCCCTCCATGCTCTAAACTCTATTCTTTACTTCATTCACTATGTTTTCCATATCATTCTTCTCCTCAGTAAGCCTGATCTTGTTGCTGCTATCCTCCCTCTCCAGTCTACCCACCCTGTATTTTAACTCCTGGATTTCATGATAAGTCCATTTAGTAGTTCTATAGCTATCAATAACATTATTTTTAGCATTGTTGAGCACATCAATCTGAGGGTTTTCTTTCATGATGTCGCTCAAGATGACCAAGGTTGGGTTAATAAGGTCCTCCATTTGAATTTTTCCTTCCTTATTCTCCCTAACCAAAGTTTTCATCATTTCCCTCTTTAGTCCCATCCTGATAGAGACATTATGGAAATTCCTCCAGACCACACTCTTCTCTTTGTCCGTAATCTTGCAAGTGTACTGGTTAGTCCCATAATCTTCACAGTCCTGCTCATTAAAATCCTCTTTCCCCTTATTTTCCTCTTCCTCTCTGCTATCCTTCCCCTCCTCTTGTCTTTCCTCCTCAGCTTCTTCTTCAATGTTCTTCCTCTTATTCTGCCTCCTAAAAGAATTGATAGCAGGAACCTCCTCTTTGTCTGTTGGCATCTTAATTGTAATGATTCTCTTTCCCTTCTTCTTCTCCTTAATATCCTCTTCTTCACAAAAAGTATCTTCCTCCTCATCAGCACTTTCACCTTTCGTGTCCATACCCTCCACCTCCTCATTATAATCTCTATCAAAAGAGATCTCAATGCACTGCTTAGGGTCGGGATTCTCCTTTTTCTCCATTTTCTCTTTTTTAATTTTATTTTTCCCCTTTTTGGTCTGAGGGGTAGCCTCTGCATCTGTGTCTAAATGCATATCTTGGCTTTCCTCAGTATCAAAAGAGATATGCTCTTCTTCTCCCAAGTCAATCTCTTCATCGAAGCCCTCCTTACCCACTTTCCCCTACTTAATTTCCTTTCCTATAGTCCTAGCCTTAAAAAACTCATAAATTAGTAGTAAAAGCCCCTCATGGAAAGTAGGGTTACCAATAGGCTTCTCCCTATAGTCATTAATATTCTCATTGATAGATGAATAAAGGTAAAAAGGAATAGAGATCTTAGTCCCAGACCTGAAATGATTAAGAAGCACGAAGTGGTAAGAGTAGATGCAGTCAAATCTCGTGTCCAGGGAGATATACTTGATAATCGCCCTCTATTGTTATCATTGATTATTACAATTTGTTTCTTGAACAACACATAAGGTCCAGGATAAAAAACCATTCACATTTAAGATGGGACATAGAAATGTTATTAAAAGTAAATCATTGTTCCTGTTTTTGTTTTTGTTTTCATTTTGTTCAATTGAATTTGGTATTTCAAATGATTATTTTTGGAACATGAAGTTTTTTATTGTTATCATTGATTATTACAATTTGTTTCTTGAACAACACATAAGATCCAGGATAACAACCATTCACATTTAAAATAGGACATGGAAATGTTATTAAAGGTAAATCATTGTTCTTGCTTTTGTTTTATTCTAGAGAATAGTCGCAAAAACAAAGGATATATATGTTGCTTGCATCTCTTAGTTCTACACAAAGAAATGCAACATCAAGTTTTTTTTTTTGCTCTAGAATTTACACTGGTAACTTAACATGAAATTTCTCTTCTAAATGTTGAAACTTACCATGACTCTTTTCTTCTAGGGTCAATTATCCACAAACAAATATTCCTAGTACTACAATTTTGATGAAGGCTAAATTAATGTCTGAGTGGATCGCTTGCCTTATGAGTCTTTCAATGCAACATTGCATTGAGGTGGATGATAAAGACACTTAAACTATATGTCATTATTGTCTTAGAACTTTTCCTTCTAATAGTATACAATCTTTTATTTACACAGATGACATTCATCTCTTAAGGTAAAAAAATAATCATAAGGAGATAGTCCTTACAATGCCATTACAAACTGCCTCACCATTCTTTTGCTTCTTTTGTGAAACATCAGGTATCCTTTAAACTAAAATTTTAATGTTACAGTTTACAATTTCCAATATAGAAACATGATTATATGACTATGTTGGCTTACTATCACATTCCAAATAGTTTTCAGATAAGAATGATTTTTAATCCTATATTAGTTTTATTTAATCTCCACCTTATGTTTTCTTACAAAGGGATTAGTTAGAGAACACCTATCCAACCCAAGCCAAATTGTACCTTTAGTATACAAACTAGGTTTAATGTTGTCACTCAAATCTACATACAAATTTTAAATTAACCAATATACCCCAATCAATATTACTATATGACTTCCACAACTCAACTATGACGAGTTTGTTCACTCTACCTTATCCACATTCCCATTTCACTATATCCTACCCCAAAAACAATTATAATATAAGCAGGAACTTTGATGCTTGTATCCCTTATTCATTATGTATTAATAATTTTAGATGTTTGTTTAGACATGGATTAAATTAGTATGTGATGCATTATATTTTATGATGTTCAAGTAGTATGATTATAGATTTTATATGGAAACATATTTTTAAATTAGTGTGAGGCGCTGCCTCTAATTTTGTACACTTCGTTGTATCTAATTATTTTTTATCTCCTTATAATTAATATATAAAAAATGTGTTAAATTATATATCAATATATGTAGTTAATGTTAAATATGTTATGGAAATTATAAATATATGTAATATATGAAGTCTTAAGTCAATTATATATATATATATATATATATATCTTTTATCAAATTACATTAGAATAGCTTGGAAATGTGATTTATCATTGGGATGTGCATTTGTATGTACTAGAGGCTAGGGGATGTAGTGTTTCTTTTAGTCATGCATACCCTTTTATAAGTCTAATTATGTTTTCTCACACCCTTATTTTTTTTCCTTGTATGCATTCTAAAACATTAAGGCCTAATGTAATGTGATTGTTGATTCATAAAGGTTATGAGATAATAAAAGTGGATTGAAATCCAGATATGATCAGATCCACGTAGGCATAGTGACGTGGCTTGCCTAGCTTAATATGTTTATACTTGCCTAGCTTAAGATGTTTCTTTGATGAGCCCTAGGGGAGGTTAACTAGATACATCTTAGGGGAGTGGCTTACAATAGGGGTATGGGGACCTAAAGTTGCTAGTCCAGGGTAACCCATTGTGGGTTGTAAAAAGTGATAACTAAATTAATAAAATTGGGGATAACATTAAATAAGATTAATTATGGATGCCTTGCCTATGCCTTGAGAACTTGTATAGGCTAAGGATGGGAACATGATGATACCTAGAAAGAAGGTATGATTAGAGTTTCTCATCTTCATGAGAGGATATTTTGGTTCTACATGGGTCTTACTTGAGGGTGTCTAGGGTCCTAGAACAACTAGTCTAGGATAACTCAAGTAGAAGGCCATGTGATGACACTCCCCCTACATGTAACCTAGGTCTCCTCTGTAGGTGTTGTGCTTTCCAATAGTATTTGTTAGTTGCCTCTCTACCATCATTTCATAAACCCTTGTGTTACCTTATGATTTGAGTTATATACCATCATTATGCCCACTTTTTCTTGTATGTGTGTGTGAGACCCGATGTCTATCTCCTCAGCATGGTGGGTGGGCCTCGAGGTTCCACGTGATTGAGTAGTGATTCTTCTACCATCAAGGTCTAGTGTTCTTGTTTGTCCACGTGGAAGGTTCATTATTATTGTTACCATACCTACTGCTTAGAGATACTTCTTCATACTTGTACCATGAGTTGTAATTGTAACATTGTATTATTGAGTGTATTGAGATAATTCTATGAGAAAATATGTAATTATATTTCTGGAAAAATTGTAATATTAATTCATGAAGCTATGAACCTTTAAACATGTAAAGAGATGTTGTAAATTGTATGGATTAACAATTATGTAATATTTAGGATCCTTTAATAAAAGCTTTTGTATTAGATATATTAAATGTATACTTCATTTGCTTTATGATAGATGTACTCTTCATTATGACAAAATAAAGAACTGGGAACATTTGACTTGGGCTTTTAAAAATACACACACACACACACATATGTGTGTGTATATGTATATACATACACACACACACACACATATGTGTGTGTATATGTATATACATATACACACACACACACACACACACATATATATATATATATATATATTGTAGGATTTGAGCAATACAAATCCACAAAATCTGAAGATCACTTGCATACAAAAATTTGTTACAAGGAAGTAGAGACAAGAAGAGGGCAAGGGTTTGACTCAGAATATGAAGAATAAAATATCCTCAAATAATGAATGAATTGAATGTACAATGGATCATCCTTATAAAGGAGATCGAAAGTCTTGAAAGGAAAAGTCTAGTGCATGTAATAATTAGTTTAACTATTACATGACTAATGCATGAGTTTAGAACAACTAGTGCATGTGCTTTTAACTAAAGCAAAAGGAAATTGACATCTTAAGAAGGGAGTAAAGATTAATTAACATAATTAATACTTTACTCTAACACCCCCCCTTAAGATGAGCAACGATGCATCTATAAACAATGCAAGAAGAAAGCAAATGGGTCCTGGCAACAAAGGCTTGATCAGGTACCCAAGTACAAAAGAGAGTCTCTGAAAAGTGGAGAAATAGAGAAAACCACATGGGAAAAACTCTACTCCAAAAAGAGACAAAGACTAGTCTGAAGGACTAAAGAAGCCTCCAAAACTAGGAATGTTCCAGAAAATAGGAACAAAGATGAACATGTACAACATCACTAAAGCATGAATCTGCAAACTCTATCAAGAAGAAATTGATGATCTTAAGATCCTCCACAGAAATATGACCAGGTAGAGAAGACTGTAATCTACATGAGTGCCCTCAAATGACACTACTCAAATCAGGAGGCAAACAAAGAAAAACACTTGAACTCGAAGATACAGATGGCATAAACACCAAAAGCCTGAAGAGCTGATCAATCAAAGCTAGAAGAGTGCATCCAAAAATAGGAAAGAAAAGAGTGTCCATATGGTAAATGATCCATCTCACCGGAATGCATAGGTACCCAGCCACTGCAACCACCTAGTACATAGGATCAAATACTGAATACATAGCTCACACTATCGAACCAAGGAAGCAGTAGAACCAATAGTAGAAACCCCCCCATACTACTGACAAGGGAGTAATGACAGGTACACTGAAAAGATCATCCAATATGAACTGCATGATGAAGATGAATCTGAAACATCGAATGTGCAGAAAGAGTACAAACACATATAGAGATACCTAAGGCTAATGTCATGGAAGTAACACTCACTTGACAAAGGTAGATGGAAAACATCAAAACCCCCCTGGCACTTTATAATGGAGTGCGAGTACAAAGAGCACGAACATGTGCAAGATCCCATACATGCAATAGAATGGCACTTTATCTTAGTGTGTGTGCATCAAAGAATGCTACAAAAGTGAATTATACACTTCTCAAAGAATATCAAAGGTTGTTGAACCAAAATAGCAACCTAAGACGAGCCATTCCTCAAAGGGAAGAGATCCCAAGACCTGTAACAACCAAGATTCTACCAGACTGCAAAAAAGCAAGAATTTGAATAAAATGAACCTGGAGCAGAATATGGAAAAATGACTCACATCACTGAAAATCTCTCTAAACAAGATTTCCAACGATATATCATTTAACAAAAACGGAGTCCGAATGTGCAAGATAGAGCTCCCAAAGTGCAAAACTGAAGATCTGGCTTTGATAGAGAAAAACACCATCATAAAAATAAAACCAAAAAATATAACCTCTAGATCTAGAAAGAGCTCAGAATCAAATTTTTGATGATATCTCGTTTGCCAAATTTTGACACTGTATGCTCAAGATATGAGCAAAAAACCAACAGTTGTGCTGTAGGGCCCAAAGAAGGTGTCTACAAGGATCTGAGGATGGGTGATGTTAGAAAAAGGACACAAAACCTCATGAAACCATCAGATCTGATAAAATCTCAGAAAGAGCTTTCCGACAATATCTTATTTGCCGAAAATGGAGCCCGGATGCAAGAGAGACAGATCTCGGAAGGTAGGAGGTCTGAAACACCATGATTACAGAGAACATTTGAATTCGACAGCAAAAAAGAGTATTAAAATGGAAAAATCACAAAACCATACCAGAAAATTTGGATCGGGCTCAGAATCATCTTTCCGACGATATATCGCATGCCCAATTACGATCCCAAATGCCCAAGATATCCACAAAAAAGGCCCAAGCACCCTTAAAAAAGCTCAAAATAAGGGCAAATACTACTAACATCATCAATTTGCATGCTTAAAAATGACAGCCATATGGACATTACAGCTGTCAACCCCCTGGGGCTAAAAACAAAAGACCCTGGTCACGTGGGTGACCAGGGGGCTAAAGATCCAGCGCTGGGGTTGGCGCCTGGGCCCCCACGTGATCGCAGGGCTGGGCGGAGCAGAGGGAGGCGGCACCGGCGGGTGGAGCGGAGGGAGTGCTTAGGCGGTGTGATCTCTAGCGATGCAGGCACTACAGTCTTCGGGGGGCGCGGTCGTTGGCGGCACGGGTGGCGTAGTCTCTAGGCGCAGGCGGCAGTACAATTGGTGGCCGCGGGATCACTAGTGGTCGCTTGGCGGTGGGCGGCTCTGCGAGGGCCACTGGGTGACGCGGGGGTGGCCGCTGGGCGGCGCCCCCCAAACATTTTTTTTTTAATGTTTTTTTTTGGAATCATCGTACTTTACCCACCTCTGAGTGCGTGCCAGGGTCTACAGCCCTCGTACGCAAAAAAATTTTGCCTTAGAGGCAAACTTGTCAGAATTTGATAAGTCTTATATGGATTTTGACTATCTCAGGCCTTTCAAACGCAATCGTGAGGTCCGTTTGGGCCAAAAGTGCTCCAAAAAATAGTGATTGCCTCGGGATTCGTGCTGGGGCTGATTGCAAAAAAATTTCTCACAGATCCAATTTTGTCCAAATTTGACAAATTTTACATGGATCTTGGGGTTCTTGGACGCTCTGAATGCAACTGTGAGGTCTGTTTGAAGCCAAGATGACTAGAAAAATAGGTCCCCCCAAATTTGACAGGAAACCCTCTTTGTAAAAAGTGCTAAAAAAAAATTAACGTCCTACAGAGAATACCAAAACCTCTCAAATCAACAAAAAAATCTCTAATTTGAATCCTTCAAATGCAAACAAGCTGTAGCAGATTAGGCTCTGATACCATGTAGGATTTGGGCAATACAAATCCACAAAACCTGAAGATCACATGCATACAAAAACCTGTTACAAGGAAGTAGAGACAAGAAGAGGGCAAGGGTTTGACTCAGAATATGAAGAAGAAAATATCCTCAAATAATGAATGAATTGAATGTACAATGGATCATCCTTATAAAGGAGATCGAAAGCCTTGAAAGGCAAAGTCTAGTGCATGTAATAATTAGTTTAACTATTACATGACTAATGCATGAGTTTAGAACAACTAGTGCATGTGCTTTTAACTAAAGCAAAAGGAAGTTGACATCTTAAGAAGGGAGTAAAGATTAATTAACATAATTAATACTTTACTCTAATATATATATATATATATATATATATATGTGTGTGTGTGTGTGTGTGTGTGTGTGTGTGCGTGCGCGCGCGCAATGATTTCTAAGTGTTCCATTCATTCTCATGAGAGAAGGGTTATTATGAACCACTACTCATGAAACATGGGTAAATGAGTTTGGCTCAAAAAACTACATAGTTGAATCCTAATAGAAATATCATAATTTAACTTGTGTAAAATATCTCCTACTTATCATTTTGTGAGCTCAATGGGCTTTCTAATGAATGGTTCACAAGGCATAACACTTGTTGAAGGTTTTACAAATGGGGTTACAATCATAGTATTCTTAGCCATAGAGGAAACTCTGTAGTTAAGTGTGCTTGAGCTAGAGTAGTACGGGGATAGGTGACCTCCCGAGAAGTCCCGGTGCTTCACCTCCATGAGTATCACCTAGATGTAATTAGTGCTAAGTGTTCCATTCACTCTAATGAGAGATGGGTTGTTGTGAACCACTACTCATGAAACATGGGTCAATGAGTTTGACTCAAAAAACTACACAGTTGAATCCTGATAGAAATACCATAATTCTACTTGTTATGGAAAATATCTCTTACTTATCGAATGATAGGAGGAAATCAAGAGCCCTATAACTATTTAATATAATAATTATATATACAAATAGATCATATTAATAATGCTTATGTTAAAATTCTATGCCACATGAAGAGTGAATTATGATGAGGAAAAGTGTGTGGGAAACCCTTATAATATACACTATAAACTCATTTTTCAATATAACTGACAATTTCATTTTGACTAGATAAAAATGAAAATGGAGGATGATATAAGAGGTAGTTATGATAATTCACAAAAAAGTTAATAATACAAATGGTGTTGATGAATTGCTTATTGATGATGTATAAGAATTGTCATCCAAAGATGAAGTCTTTGTGGATGCGGAAATGAACATAAAACACTAAATTTCATTGCTAGAGAATGATTTTGGAGAAGTAGGTGGAATCAACAGTGAGGATAGGTAGTGTGCCAATCTTTATTTATAGTGTGAACAACAAATTTAATATATTAATTATTGTATACAATTAAAAATATTAAATTTAAAATATTTAAAATATAAATATTTTTAAAACCAATTCAATTAGCTTTAAAATTGAAAATTTAAGATATTTCAAATAAAATATTATAAAATAACTCTTTTAATTTAAATAAAAAGTAATAAAGATAATATCTTCAAAATTTTAAAATAATAAATAAATAATCATCTTTTATATTAATTAAAGAAATTAAAATTAACAATAATAGTATATTTAAATATTTAAAATAATAAATTAAAAATCATCTTTAACCAATTTTATTAGATTTAAACTTGAAAATTTAATATATTTAAAATAAATATTGTAAAAAAATCTTTTAATTTAAATAAATATTTATAAAATATCTTCAAATTTATAAACTAAAAAATAAAATATCACCTTTCAAAATTTTAAAATAATAAATAAAAAATCATCTTTTGTATTAATTAAGAAAATAAATTAAATAAATTTAAATAGGATAGAATAAATCATAGGGATAATGGCAAAAAAATGGAAAAAAAAAAGATAAGAAGATAGCATCTAATCCTAAAGCATGATAAAAAATAAAAAGACAACCGACAAGGATGACAATTTTCTAGCAAAAAATATTTTTTCATTGAGCAAAGCTCCCACAAATAGCCTATCAGCTAATAACTAGCAATTGTGTGCTTTTGTACGTTGAACAAAGAGTCGACATGAGTTTTGAGTTTCAAGAAAGTGATATGTTTTGTACAATGTGAAAAGTAGATCATTAATGGTATGTAGAAGGAATTCTGGAAATGATATATAACAATCATTAGGTCATGAGGTTTTCTTGTAAATTATATTTGTTCATATCTATGTCAAATTTGTGAGTGGTTTAGTGTATAATATTGATAGAAAATAAATGATAAATGAAACACAAAACAACATTCAATCTTGTGAAGGAAAGACAATATAAAATTTGAGAATAATCTACCATATAAATATGAAAAAAGAGTTAAGAATCAGTAAAAATCAAACCCTGTGTATTTATTACGATGTTGCAAACACAAAATAATATTCATTGTTGTGAAGGAAAGACAATAATCTACCATATAAATCTTTAAAAAGAGTTACAAAATAGTTGAAATCAAAATCTATGTATTTATTACAATGTTACCAAAAATCTAGTACAAACTTGAGGAAGGATAAGGTTGCAAATTTAATTCAATTTTTTTTATCTATCTCTTCATAAAACTCAGTAAATCCCTCATATGTTGTAGTTTTTACTGCTCCAAAAATTGTGAGAGTTAGCACATAAGATCAGTAAATAAAAACTCGACCCAATAATGGAAGTGCTTTAGTTTGATTTACAAAAGAACATTACATTCATATTAAATTAGTTGAAGCTTTTAGTGGTGCAATGTAAGATTTATTTTTGATAGTATTCGACCATGCATAAAACATAAACATAAATATGAAATCAACCCAGAATTTATCGTTTAATTCAGTTTAATGAATATTACAATAAACTAATTTTTATTTTTGTCTGCAGTGATGTGCTTAATGAAATTCATTTAAAACATCTGTAAATTTGTGTGATATCCACCGTCAAATGCCATAATCCGTAGAATGAATGAGTATTATATACATATTCATTTTTGAAACAATTGTAATCAAACAAGAAGAAGATTGAGAAAGCATAGACTTACTATTTGAGGTAGCGGCCATATTTTTTAGTAGAACTGCAAATCCATCATATAAGTAAATGTTTCAAATCTTTTTAAAAAAAATCTTCAGAATGGTAGTTGTTTGAAGTAGAGGATATATTGTGTATTTGCAATACAGTTTGAAAAGTAGTAAGAAAAAGTGAAAGGAAAATCTGATTAGAGCATAGTTTAAAATAATGGTGCAATGGAGCATTGTTTGAAACAGTGGAGCAAAGTTTGTGTGGTTACCTTAGTCTTTGTATTTTTCCATGGGGAGGAGAATGAATTTGTTTAAAGGGGTGATAGTAGTTCTAGTCGTGCTTCATCTTTCTTCCTAACAACTATATAAGTGTTGTTTTCCATTTTTCAATATCTTTCAAAAGAGAACGGTGGTTGTATGCGAAGGTGGTCAATAGATTTGACTCTTGATATTGTTGTAAATGTCAATCCTTTCCTCTCCTTTTTTCCAATGTCTACTATAGCTTTTTTTACTATGAGTCCTTGGAATTTGTGTATTGTTATGGCCCAAGCCATAGCCAATGGTAGTTGTGTGTGGTTGCCTCGGGTAATTGGAGTGATGGGAACATTGTTTGGGTTTTGTGTATCCCATGTTGGGCTGATGTAATTGTCAAATTGAACAACAACATAGTTTGGTAGATCTTGAGGAGTTGAATTTGCATCATAAATGATGGATGTAATTTGTCCTAGGAATGATCAATTTAGAAGTCTAGTTTGCATCCATAGGTTTGTTGTTAACATGACTTGTTGGCCTATCCATAGGAGGACCTCTTGTTATAGTTGATCGACTGCATTATGACCAATTGACATTTATGCAATATTTTGACAAGAACTAACTACAATTGGGAGGTTCAATTGTTTGAGCAATTTTTTATTATGTAGTTTAGCTAAGTCATTGGTAGCAAATAGATGGGTGGATATGTCAAAATCTTCTTTTTGTTAGGTATTTAACATTTTATTTGTTTAATTCATGAATGTCTCCCAATCATCTTGCAATGGTTGAGAATTTCTTAAATTTTGTAGGATTTTTTGAAAACATTGTTGGGAGTCACTTTGTCCTTGTTGACAAAAAATTGTGTCCAATGTAATTGCAATAGTGAATGTGTGCCAAAGCATGAGGAATCTAGAGTGTGAGACTTATATTGGCTTATCCATATATGATGGTAGTTGGCCCAAGTCATCAATGAGAGAATGATGGGCAATCCACCAAAATCTTGGTGTTGGTTCTGGGGAAATGCCTCACATAGATGGTTGTTTATTTTTAATAGTAGTTTTGGTCCTAAGAAGCTCATATCATCTATGAGAATGTATTTGACATGTTTGAAGTCTTTTTTGAGAGTTGTTGAGGATTTCCCTTGTAAGGGATGCATTTATTTTATAGGAATCTGGAGGCATGTGTGGATTTTTGTTGCTTGTATGTTATAAGCAACAACTCTTGTAGGTGCTAGTGTGAGAAACATTTTTTTATCATTATGTGTTGCCATGTTTAGGTTTTTTCTAATACAGTCTATTAAGTATGATTTGCTAGTGTTTGTCATCCCTTGGATAATCATGTGCAGTGAGTCTATTTGGAATGGGTTCATATGATGTTTAATGATGATCTCTAATGCGAGTTATTGTTTGGGGGCAAGTTGGTAGCTTGTATGTGTTATTTTTGAATGGTAACTTATGCCATTTTTTTTGTAAATTACCTTTAGATATGAAGTTTTTAACACAATCATTTAGTTCTCAGGAAATGTTGTTTGTATTCTATGGGTGATTAAGATCAGTGTCTCATTTTTTGAGCATATCAAGCTCATTTACATTCAATTTTTTGGAGGCACCCATTTGGGATAGTAACTCCCATCCGTATAGGTCTATGGCATAGTTAACTTGGAGATCATCATTGCCACTTTCATCTTTTTATTCAATTGTGGGTATGTTTTCAATTCTATTAATGTGCCAAGGTGAGTAATTGTTTGTTTGTAGTGATTTCCAATTTGTCACTATATTTTATTTTGTAATGCCAATGTTTGTTAGGATGTGGCAAAAGTTTTTGTAGAGTAGGAGTCACTATGGAAAAATGCCTCAAAGTTGTCAGTATTTTCATCTAGAATGATATTGAATTAGGGGTGTACATTGACAATTGCATTGGTTTTCCTCTTTTTCCATTGATTCTTCTTGTGGTGAGAAGAGTTTGAGTGCATTTGGGTTGTTTGAATGAGAGATAAAGACTCTAATTCAGGGGATCATTTTTTGTAGGACTGGATATAAGTGGTGCTCAGTTATTCTTCATTTTTTAAATTGTTGATTCGGTGTAAGACCTTTTTCTGACATTTAGAGAAATAAAGGATCAACTACAACTTACAAGGGGCAATTTTTGTAGCATATGGCATGTTTCTTGTACTCCATTTTCACCGTCTGCAATGATTCCCATCATGAATTTTTTATATGCTATTAAAGCATTGTCATTGGATTGGCTTGTATCTACAATTTTCTTTAATATGTTAATATAGCTCTCAAATTTCTTTTCTACCTTGGATGCATATTTTGAGATGTAGTTGAGGACAACTTTTCTTGAAGTGACAGTTTGGTAGTCGACATTAGCTCTCCATAATACAAGCATTTGTGGGTTGTGGATGTTGAGGTGATCATCATTTCTTGCGGTATTGTAAGATATGGTTTGGTTGTTGTCATATGTTAAGCTTGATGTTGATTGTTTTGTCCATGGAGCTTTGTAGCGACATTAAAATGTTTTCCCTTTTTTCCTTAAACATGTATAATCTGTGCATTTTGTATTTCTTTGTACAACATTCAATATCTTCTCATAATCTAAAAGAGGAATCATAGAGAGTATTTGAGTAGTGTTAAGTAGGAAAGGATAATCATTGAGGGTGTGATGTGATTTTTTTTGTCTATTTTCCTGAGCACATGGATTCCAAGCAAAAATATATGTATCAAAGAATTTCTTTGCTTGAGTTATTTCGCATTGGTTGTTCCAATTGATCGTGTCCATATTTGGTGCATTTGGAAGCCATATAAAACTATGGACATGAGTGGAACCCCAATGTTAACACTCGTACCTGTACCAGTAATATTTGGTTTGCAATAGTTTTTCTATGAGTTCTTCATGGAATATTGAAATTTTTTGGTGAATGTATAAGGATGTTGTGTGTGGGTTTTGAACAATATTATCTATCAAGTGTTTTCTTGAGAATTGTACTGTTGGGTTTGTATTTTGTGGGAACAATGTAGATCTACCCATTTTGTGTTTGTTGAGCTCAATGTGAAGAAAAGTGTAGGGGTTCATAGTTGGTGTATCATGTAGAAGTTGAGAAATCCAACTTCACAGTTTGCCAAGAACACCTGCATGCAAATAACCTGTTGCTGAAAGGAAACCAGAGAAGACAAAAAAGCAAGAGCTTGGAAAATCTCAGCGGTGTGAGAGAAATTGTATTCCAAGATAATAAAACAATAATTACAAGAGTTCAACCTATAAGGTGAATGAAACCCTAAAAAGGAAAAAAGCTAGGTTGCGCAATATAATTAATATAAAATATTAATTATATGCACCTAAGAGACAGCTTAAGTGAAAATAGAGTACATAGACAACTTAATAATTAAATCAACATGATCTAATTAATAAGTGAAGATAAATAGATACTCTAAAACCCCCCCTTAAGCAAAGCTCAGGAGGTAAGCTAACCTAGCACAGCTATGAAAGCAAGAAATGGGTCTCGGCAACAAGGCCTGATCAGGTACCCAATACAAGGAAATCTCTGTAAATCAGAGACAAAGGAGAAAACCCAGTGGGAAAAACCCCTCTCCAAAAAGAGATAGAACAAACATGCTGAAAAAACATGAAGGAAGGAAGGCCTCAACAAGACCCCCCAAGGACAACTTCCATCACCCCAAGCATAGAATGCAATTGAAGATAGCATGGAGATGCAAAAGGTTTGGTGAAGCTGTTAGCAACCTACGCGTCAATGGGAATGTACTCCAAAGAGAGAACACCATCCTGAATCTGCTAACGGATGAAATGCATATGAAGCTCAATGTGTTTAGTGCATTGTTGCTCCACCGAGTTGCAGGAAATGTGAATAGCACTCTGATTGTCACACCACATAATCGTGGGACGAGCAGGAGGAAACCCAAACTCAGTCATCAACTATCAAAGCCATAAAATCTCCTAGCTAGCATGCACTGCTACTCTATACTCAACCTCTGTAGATGAAAGTGTGTGAGCATGCTACTTCTTGCATGACCATGTGATAGGACCAGAGCCAAGACAAAAGACAAAGCCAGAAGTAGACTTTCGATCATCAACATCACCAGCCCAATCTGAGTCAGTGAAGCCAACAATGTGAGGAACCCCTGATGTGTAATGAATTCCATACATAAGAGTGCCCTGAATGTATCTCAAAATATGCTTGGCAACTTGCCAATGACTCTCATGAGGCTCATGGGAGAATCAAGAGACTAGACCAACTGCAAAGGAGAGATCAGGACGAGTGTGAGTAAGGTACAACAAACTGCCAACCAACTACCGATATAATGTAGGATCCACTAAAGGCAAAGTGCAAGAGGTAGATAAGGTAACACCAGATTGAAAAGGTGTGGGAGAAGGCTTGCAATCAAGCATATCAAAGCACCGAAGCATGTCAAGAGCATACTTCTGCTGGTAAACAAAAATCCCAGCAGAGGACTGAATAATCTAAAGACCAAGGAAGTAGTGTAACAGACCAAGATCATTCATCTCAAACTACTCCATTAATGCTCATTGAACATCTCAAATCATAGAAGATGAGCTACCAGTGATGAGAAGATCATTAACATAGAGCACAAGGATCACAACCTCATCCTCAAGATGCTGAATGTAGACTGTAGGATCAGAATGGCATCAGGTGAATCCTATGGAAAGCAAGAAGGAGTCCATCTTCTCATACCAAGCCTGAGGGGCCTGTTTGAGACCATACAAAGAACACTGAAGTCTGCAAACCAAGGAGGAATCCTGCAAAAATCCTGGAGGCTGCTCCATGTAAATCTCCTCAGTGAGATCACTGTGCAAGAATGCACTCTTCACATCCATCTGAAAAATGGACCATCCCTGAGAAGCTGCGAGGGATAAGACAAGGCGGATAGAGTTCATCTTGGTGATAGGGGCAAATGTCTCGGTGTAATAAATACCCTCAACCTGTGAAAAACCCTTCGCAACAAGACATGCCTTGTACTTATCAATAGAGCCATCAGCAACAAACTTAGTACGGTACAACCACTTGCATTGCACTAGTTTTCTTCCCTTAGGAAGAGAACAAAGATCCCATGTGTGATTCTTCATCAAAGAAGAATACTCCTCCTCCATAGCACTGTCCCACTTAGTATGTCTTGTCACTGCTGCAAATGTCTGAGGATCATCACAAATGGCATGACTCAGAAGACTAGAACCCGCAGTATGAGACCGAGTGCGATGGGAAGTGGAAGGGTCACCAGCTAGAGATCCTGCAACATCAACTGTAACACAAGCCCATCTAGGCATCTATGGAGGATCCTATGGTGGAGGTAAAAGGGGATCACCAAGATCATTATCCTCATCATCCTGAAAAAGAAACTAGAAGAGATGAGGGAGTAGTGGTAAGTGAAGTAGACTCTAGAAGCTGGGTATCTACTACAAGAAGGTGCTCATCAAACTAGACATCCCATCGAAACAAGACCTCTTTGGAGTCAGGATTAAACAACCTGTATGCCTTAACATCCTCGCAGTAGCCAACAAAAATGAGGTGTCGGCTCTTCTTCTCCAACGCTCTCCTCTGAGCATCAGGCACAAATGCCCATGCTTCACTACCAAAAACTCAAAATGAAGATACATCAAGCTTGACATGAGACCAAGCCTCCTCAGGAGTCATATGTCAAACCACCTTGTGAGACATTTGATTGTGAATATAGTTGGCACAATTGACTGCCTCTGCCCAAAAAGATGAATCCATGGACCTAGACTATATCATACAATTAGCCATCTCCCAAAGTGTTATGTTCTTTTTCTCTGCCACACCATTCTGCTGAGGGGTGTAGGGCACTAAAAACTGATGCTAAAGACCATGTTCAGAGAAAAAATCCCTGAAAGCTTGGTTCACATACTCCCCCCCATTGTTTGTGCATATCCACCAAATAGAAAGACCAGATTGCTTCTCCACAAATGTCTTAAAGACTCGAAATGAATCAAAGACATTAGACTTGTACTTCAAAAAGTACACCCATGTGCGCATGGAGAAGTCATCAATGAAAGTAAGCACATATCTGGCACCAGAAAAAGAAGGAGTAGGAAAAGACATGAGGTCACTATGAATCAACTCTAATGGTGCCAAAGCACGAGTAGCTCATCCATGAGGAAAAGGATCCCTATGTTGTTTGCCAAGAACACAACCCTGGAAAATCCCATCAGTGCAAGTAATCTATGGAAGCCCAAGAACAAGTGTCTGTGTGCTCATCTGCTGAAGATATCTATAATTGACATGGCCTAAATGCTCATGCCAAAGTCTTCTCACTAAATCTACATGTGCTATAAGATAGGAACCTGTGCCATCAGAAGACTCAAATCCATCAAATCTGTATAGTCAAGATGCAGTGTCAACACTCCCAGTAGCCACAATCATATCAAAATCATGTAAGTCCCGAATAACCACATTATGTGGTGAGAACTCAACTGTTTTACCAGAGCCAAAGTGGCAAATCTGATAGATAGATAATAGGTTCATCAAAATGTCAGGGACACAAAGAACATCCTGAAGAGAACCCCCAACTAATGCAATAGAACCAGAACCCAAAATAGAAAGATGAGATGAGTTCCCAACAACAATCTATGAAGTAGCACAAGGAGCAAGTGAGGTGACCAACTACTGAGTGTGAGTCATGTGGTGAGAGGCACTAGAATCAAGAATCTAGGTGGGCCTAGAGGTCGTTGCTTGTGTAGTAAGAGCATGACCTTTCCCTGCAAGGGAGGATGTGGACTGAGGGGCAGAAAAGTGATGCTCCTACATGGCTTCCTCTAAAGCCTCCAAATGTTTCCAACACCTAGAAATGGGATGTCCATCCTTTCCACAAAAGCTACAGGTCTCAACTAATTTCTTCTTGGTCTTAAAGGTAAACTCAGTAGACTTCGAAGAAGATTTACCCTTTGAAGGGTTGGCTGGAGGGTTTGAATTAGTTTTCTATGTGGGTTTGGAGGAAGACTCATTGCCTGTCGAATCTTTCTTCGGTTTGGCTTTCTATTTTGGTTTCCCCTATGAAGACTGAGCAACCAATGCTTGGCTTGAAGAGCCAGAAGCATCCATCTGTTGGATCTTTGCCTATTCTCATGTCAACTGATCACAGAATGTCTCAAATGAAGGCATGGTGTGTCTAGTACCCAAAGCATCCATGGTGGAGTAGAAAGTGGAAGAAAAGATCTGAAACTATCCTCGCAACTTTGAGAGTATCAGATAGATACACTCATCATCTGTCTTGATTTTCCCACATCCCTACAAAACTGTACGTAGAGACTTGAACTTCATTAAGAAGTCCTCTATAGTGGGGAAATTAGAATGAGTCAAAGAGGTCAACTCTGCATCAAGCTAAAGCTTCTGAAATGTGTTCACTGTACCAAACAAGGTTGAAAACTTGCCCCAAATAGCCCTAGCAATGGTCAAACCTTCCAGGTGAAATAGGAGACTGTCAGAGATGTTCAATGCAATCAAACCCATGGCTTCATCCATTTTGTTTTTGTGCTGAAGAATCTCAAAGGGATGCTACAAGACAGGTTGGTTCTCATCCATACATGACCATAAGCCACATGACATAAGAAGTCTGGTCATGTGTGCTTTTCAAGTGTGATAATTATGTGGTGTCAGCCGGACCACAAAGAGGTCCGACATTGAGAGAAGAATAAGATGGAAGCAGAAGGGTCTTTTTTGAAGTGAATTATAGAAAGGAAATTGCACCCCCCACAATATATAATTCTATCCCTCGTACAGCAAAGAAACAATTACTGAAAGCACAAAAAATGAGGAGAAAACCTGGACGCTAGATGTAGAGATGGAGGAAACAAAAGCCTCTACTTTGACACCAAAAATGAGAGCTCAAATGGATGTGTCAAACAACAAAGCTAGCATCACTGCGTCCATCTTGAAAAGACCTTTCTGACGATATTTCATTTTTGAAAAATGGACACCGTATGCCCAAGTTACGGCCAAAAAACCAACCGCACTTCCAAAAATGAACTCTCTGGAAAAAACTAGTCACGGCATAAAATTTGACGGTCATTTTCCCATCATGGGCCAGTCTTGCCAGAAAAAAAATATTTGCCGGTAAATTCTGAAAAACTCCTGCCGGAAGAAAAATCTGGCAGGTGACGTCACCTGCACTGCTGGGTGGCGCGATGGCAGTTGGCGGGTGGTGCAGCGGCCGGCGGGTGGTGTGGCGGTAGCCAATGATTGGCACAGAGGCCGGGTGATGGTGGTGCACTGGTGGCACCCCGTAAAACACCAAAAATTGCATGAAAAATGAGATTTTTTCTTTTTTTTTCCATTTTTCGTGTCATACGGCCCTAATGGGCTAGAAAATTCACCCAAAAGCCCTAGAGGCCAAATAAGTCAAGTTTTATATGGAAATAGGGGTTTTTGGGCCTTCTGGATGCAACCATGAGGTCGGTTTTTGCCCAAAGTGCTCCAAAAAAAGGAGACCCCCAGATCCAATAAAAAATAATAGAGAAAAGACCAAAGGAGCTGTGGCTTTTGTCTTTGAATCACGGCTCTCAAAAGCTCAAACCAGGCAGCAGCAGGGAAGCTCTGATACCATGTAGAAGTTGAGAAATCCAACTTCACAGTTCACCAAGAACACTTGCATGCAAATAACCTGTTGCTGAAAGGAAACAAGAGAAGACAAAAAAGCAAGAGCTTGGAAAATCTCAATGGTGTGAGAGAAACTGTATTCCAAGATAATAAAACAATAATTACAAGAGTTTAACCTATAAGGTGAATGAAACCCTAAAAAGGAAAAAAGCTAGGTTGCGCAATATAATTAATATAAAATATTAATTATATGCACCTAAGAGACAGCTTAAGTGAAAATAGAGTACATAGACAACTTAATAATTAAATCAACATGATCTAATTAATAAGTGAAGATAAATAGATACTCTAACATGTCATGGTTGTTAAATCCATTCAATTTTTATTCTAGTAAGCTCATGTACCTCATAATGAAGTTTAAAATCACATTAGTTGATTGGCTAATTAATTTTTAGGGACATTTTGTAGTTGTTGTCGAAGGGATTCCATAGTGTTTGGCACCTTGTCTTGTATGCTTGACTTAAGGAAAACTACATCTTCTTGTTAGCTACAGTGTCTCATAATTAGATCATAAATGAAATAGCAGAATCACATGTTTTCCAAACCTGTTATCATGGTACCTTAGTAAATACAAAGCCTATTTGTGCATGTGAACTTTTTTGCTTCTTGGTTGGAGTGGGGGTGCACTTCCATTTGGGAACAGTGTGGGGAAAGCCATGCTAAATAGGCCCTTAGTGTTGTATTTATTAATTGGTGGGTTTTTTACTTTAGGCCATTGTACGATGTTTGGATCATTGGTTTGCAAGAATAGCATTTCCTTAATGGTTTGCAATTCTCATTGTCCATTAGGAAATTTGGGAATAAATGGTGATGTATTTTGTAAGTCAAATTCATTGTTAAAGGTCATGTAGGTTTAATTGGTGTACTTCCTGTCTTGACATTTTGTTGGAAAGTTGTGGAGGATTGATATATCAGTGGTTATTTTAGGCAATAAGTTGAGTGCGTCAATGTCAATATCAACATTATTTTTGAACAAGGTAAAAATAGGTTTTGAATGGAACCTGAAACCATTTACATCATAGCAAAATGATAAAGCATGAAAGTGTTCCAAAATGAAACATCTGCTGGAAAGAATAGAGTAGGACCCAAAACAACACTAGAAACAACAACAAAAGAAAAGAAAAATAGATCTAGCAACACCAAGCAACCAACTGGGCAAAACTAATTGCTTATCATTTTGTTTGCCTTCATCTTCAGCTCCTCCATCTTCTGGATTGCTTTTTTCAGGTCCTTCAACTCCTTTGGCTTCTTAGGGATCTTCCTCTGAGTACACCCTCTGGTTCTAGTACCTGGACCTACATTCCTAGCATCGTCTTCAATAGTAATGGTCATATTTTCCAGTTGGTTTTTCTCTAGGTAGTTGTGAAGCATGTTCAGGTTGATGATAGTCGCATTGAGTCCTTCATTATTGTGGCTCAGGACTTCGTTAATCATTTTCCCATTGTTGCTAATTTTGACCTTTATTTCTTTAACTTTGTTGTCAATGATTTTGTTGATTTCAATAGTTATCTCCTCCTTCCAATTTTTATTGTTAACCTTATCCAAAATCTTGTTATCCAGCTTCTCCAGCTTCATGTTCAGAGTTTTCATAGTTTTCTCCAGAGTATGAAGGTGAAGCTTCATCTCCTGCATCTCCTGCTTGATCCAGTCCTGAGGAATACTCTGACCTTCATCATTATTAACCTTGTCCAAATTCATAGCATCCAACAGGGGAGCAATGGTATCCTCCTTATGACTTTTTTCCTCCTCAATGGCATTCTGATCAATACTAGCATTAGTTTCTATTTGTTCCTCCTCTTTTTCATCAATGACAGGGGAGTTCTATCCATTTTCTATTTCCTCTTCATCCTGCCCCTCTAGGAGGCCCAAAGAATCCTCCTTTTGGTTTTCTCCATCCTCTTTACTAGCCAAGTCCAAACCTTCCTCATTATCCAAGTGGGTGTCAGTTTTTTCTTCTTCAGTAGGGAAATTCGGAGCATCATTCTTATCAACCTCGGTAGGGGAGACCTGGGCCTCTTCTTCCTCCTCTTCAGCTCCTTCCTCTTCTTTTTCATCATCATGATAGTCCCCACTTTCCCTTCTTCATCTTCCTCCTTCTCATCCTCCATTATGACAATCATGTCTTCTTCCTGCTCAGTGTTATCATTATTCCTGTCCTCTTTTTCCTCACTTCCAAAATCCACCTCCACATTTTCTTCTTCATCATTTCCTTTTTCCAAAGAAATAGGGATTTTTCCCTTAGTTTCTTCCTCTCTACAGTCAGAGATTTTTTCTTTATTTTTCTTCCTCTTTTTTCCTTCTTCTTCACTACAGTCAGAGATTTTATCCTTGTTTTTCTTCCTCTTTTTGTTAGATTCGGCCTTTCTATCCCCCTCTATAGTCTCTAAATTTTTGTCTTTGACCCTTTTAAGAATTGGGTCCAAGATAATATCTCTGGAATAGTCATAAATAAGGAGGATCAACCCATCATGCAACACAAGGTTATTCGACTTCTTCCTATGCTCAGTAATACTACTACTCAGGGAGCTCAAAAGAAAATATGGGAAGGAAATCTTCTTGTTATGCCTGAAGTGGTTAGCCAGGATGAAATGCAGGTTGTAGATTTTGGAATAGCGCCCATCAAGCGTGAATTAATCAATCGTAACCTTCAACATTTTAGCCCAGAAATCCTTAATTTTGGTGATATCCACATAATCCCCCTTCCCTTTAGTCATGAGGGCCTTTTCATCAACAGTTTTAGGAAAAAGATTAAAGCTTCAATACCAAGCCTATGGTTGCCTCTATGGAAATGAGTTCCCTCCAGGGGTAAGCCCGTAATCTTAGCCATAAGGGTAAGAGTAAGGGGGAAAGATTTACCCCATAAATTAACTTTACCTCTAACCCAGCCATCAGCGAATAAGGAAGTCACCTGTTTGTCATAGTCATGGAGCTTTTCGATGTACTAAGAGACCCCTCCTTTTCTCATCTTCTTCAAGACTTTCCTTTCTTGCCTCCATTTGTCACAGTCAGCCGGCTCCTCTCTTCTCAGACCGCCTCCCATTTTGTGCTTTCTGCTACTATCATGGCTTGGCTCCTTACCACTAATCTTCTTCTCACTGCAATGCTTTCTTTTGTTTTCATGATTACTTGAAGTAACCCAGGCTTCGTATATCATTAATACCAGAATAATTATCCCACACTTCGCATTACATGCAACCTTCCTCGAAAATTGTTTCATCCTTGTCATCATAATTTTAAGTGACATTCCCTTCATTATGATTGATTTTATCATAAGTGATTAGACTCATGATCTCGGAGTTTAGATTTCCTTCCCCTCTCCATGATTTTATGATGTCACTTTGGGTACCTTCATTAGCCAGCCTGTTCGCCAGCTTATTACCTTCACGATAAATATGGGTGATGTGGTAATCTTCAAAGGTGATGAGCAACATTTTGATTTTGTTTATTATATGGGTTATAGTCCAGGAGCACTCTGAATTCACTTTAATACAATTAACAATTTTGAGGGAGTCACCCTCAAGCCAAAGTTTCAAGAAACCCATATCTTTGCCCAATTTAACCACGTAAAGCATCACCTCAACCTTCGCCACATGGTTAGTTTGAGTCCCCAACAGAACCGCTATAGCACCAAGGCAATTTCCAGCCCAGTCTCTTATGAGGCCTCCCCCTCTAGCTCTTCCAGGGTTTCCTCTAGCAGATCCATCAAAGTTCCCTTTTGACCAACCCTAAGGAGGAGAAGACCACATAACATTATCTCTAGGATTCGGGTCATTTCTGCTCTTCAAATTCTCCCAAGAAATGGAGATGTCCTTTTTAGAGCTAGGATTCCAAGAGTTGCAATCCTTTCTACCACTACTTCTATAGTTCTCCATTATACTTTTGGTAATAGAGTTAGCAACCAGAAGCAGGGTAGCTTTTTTATCTTTGAAAATTTTGTTGTTCCTCTCCTTCCATATCTGCCATGTAAAATGAGGAAAGACAAGTTTCCATAGATTCTTAGCGTTTTTATCATAAAAAGGTCTCTGCCATTGATGGAAAAAGTCCTGGATATTTTGAGGTTTGACCCACTTCAAATTCAGAGATACAATAATGGAGTCCCAAACTTCTCTAACAAAGGGGTAGTGGATCATCAAGTGGTTACACGACTCAGCTTCCTCACAGCACATGATACATCTATTAGGCATTTGGAAGCCTCTTTTCATAAGGTTATCCATAGTGAGGATTTTATTTTGTACAAGCATCCAAAAAAACATGTTAATTTTAGGGATAAGATCTTTATTCCATACCCGAGCACAGAAAGGTTGATCTCTAGAGGGGATGAGAAGATTTGAAGCAGAGGTAACCAAGAATTTGCTAGAGATAGCAGGCCCCCAGATCAGTTTATCACACTCATTTTCTCTAATAAACCAGTTGTTAAGTTGTTTATTCACCTCTATTAGTGTGATGTCCCTCAAACCCAAGTCAATCCATTCTTCATTAATCCAGTAGTCACTCACAAGCTCCCCAATGGACTCTTTACATTCCTAGATCACAGTGTTCCACTCCTAATTCTCTATGAGGGGTTTATCTGAGATCCATTTATCATCCTAGAAAAGGATTTTCCTGCCATTTCCCAGCTTCCATCTAGCCCCTTTACTGATAAGGTTCCTACCCTTACTTATACTATTCCAAATAAACAATCCCTAGATATCATTAAAAGAATGAAGGATGTCTTCTAAAGAAGTGAGATGGTATTTTCTTTTGATTATTGCATTCCATTCTTTTCATCTTCAAATATCCTTCAGCATTGTTTAGCTAAAAGAGCCTTATTAGTATTAGAAATATTTATGATGCCCAGACCCCCCAGCTTCTTTGGCTTACAAACCTTCTCCCAGGCCACCAAGCTAAGTCTCTTCTTCTCTTCCATGTCGATCCAAAGAAAAAAAAATTGAATTTTTTCAATAAGGTCAATATACTTCAGAGGAATTTTGAAAAGACTTAGCGCATAATCCGGGGGATTTTGAAGAGTAGCCTTCAACAATTGAACTTTTCTAGCTTGGCTAAGAATCGCCCCTTTCCAACTCGCCAGCTTATTGTGGAATCTATCAAGAATTTCATTCCAGAAGTTAGCCTCCTGTTTTAAACACATTGGCAAACCTAAATAGGGGGCAGGAAGCCTTCCTATCTTACAACCAAGAATGGAAGAAATTTTATTCATTCTAGCTTTGGGTGTATTAAAGAAATACAAAAGGCTTTTCTCCTAGTTTATGAGTTGGCCAGTGGTGTTAGAATAAACATTTAGAGATTTTTTGATGTTCCTCACCTCTTTGACAGTAGATTCCCCCATAAGAATTGTGTCGTCAACAAATTGTTCATGAGAAAATTTTATCTCCGCTGAAGAAGGTTGTAGACCAGAGATCAGCCCTTGATTAAATTGGTTTTTAAAGTATCTCCCAAGACTTTCAACCATAATAGCGAAGAGGATTGGAGAGATGGGGTCTCCTTGTCTCAACTCCCTAGAAGGTCTAAAGAAGGGAGAAGAACCACCATTCACAATCACAGAAGAAGACACCATAGTGTGTGTGAGTGATTTACACCTTCATGAAATAACAAGATTTAAAAGACAATTACACTATTCAAAGCAAACTAATCTAAATAATGCACAATTAATCTAAATATCTCATGGATCTCTAAAATAAAGTGGTAAATGAGGCTCTCAGCTATGATCCTCACTAGTGACACTCTAAAGATGAGAATTAAGCTATATGATATGCAAATTTAGATCTATTCTATCAAATTCTAGCTCTATTTGATGAACAATCTACTATGATCAAAGCAATTTAAGCTAATTAGCAATGAAAAATGATAAGTGAGTGATGTGGATGCAAACTGCCAGAGCTTTGCTGCAATTCAAAGATATGGAATGGATGAATTATGCTTCTAAATGCCTTCAATATATAAGATTTTCCCAAGGGTAGGGGGTAGAGTGAGATAACCATGGTTATGCTTGGGTAAGGTCAATTGGCTTTGCTTTGTCCATAAATGGGGGGACAATCATTTAAATGGTTTCAAAAGGCTAGACCATCTCAACAAAAGTGAGTGATTTGTGTCCATTTTGTCTCCTTTTTGCTTTGTTGAGGGAAATTAGTATTTATTAATTAATTAAAGTAATTAAATTTAGCCATGAAGGGTAAGATGTTCATTTTGATTTTTGCTTTCAACAACTATGTCATTAATTGAATTTAATCAATTTCGTAGTGTTTTTCCCCTTTTCAAGCTTTATTTAATCATTTAATCATTTAATTGAATTTTCCTTTGATTTTAATTGCCTTTGTTCCATTTATTGATTTTTCCTGCTATTTTGATGATTTGATTGCACCTTTTTGATTTAAGCCTTTTGCCAATTTTTCATGTCTACACATAGTAACCAATTGCATGATCAATTTAATCACTCCATTATCAAAACCAAAAGCCTGAAGAATTTTGGAAAGCAGCTCCCAGTCCACTCTATCATAGGCTTTAGATAAATCAAGCTTCATCAGGAAGCCCTATTTCCCAGATTTCTCCAAGGAGTGAATATTCTCGTGAACCACCATGATGGAATCTAGGATTTGTCTCCCTGGGACAAAGCCATTATGTTGATATGAGATGAGATGAGGGAGGATCTTTAAAATTCTAGAAGTAAGGATCTTTGACATAATCTTGTACAGAGAATTACAAAGGCTGATGGGTCTGAAGCAGTCCGCAACATTAGCTCCCAATCTTTTTAGAATAAGAACTATAAAAGTAGAGTTGAATTCTTTGAGAATAGATTTAGATCCATAAAATTCTTTCAGTTCTCTGCACACATCTTTCCCAATGATATTCCAGAAGGTTTAAAAGAAGAACATTTGGAACCCATCTGGACCAGGAGATTTTTCTCCTTCAAAAGAAAGAATAGCCCTTTTAATTTCATCATCCTTAGGGATTGACTTAAGAAATTTATTATCCTTTGTGTCCACAAGATAAGGAATGGAGCTCAGTAGGGAGAGTTGGTTCTCTTGGTTTAGCTCTTGCTCTTTGGAAAGTAGAGAAGTGAAATAACCCATCATTTATTTTCTTATATCCTCCTCTTTAGCAACTGTACCTCTGGTAGTGACAAGAGAGTTGATTCTATTAATTGCTTTGTGCTTCATGGTTGTTAGGTGGAAAAATCTAGTGTTCTTGTCTCCCGCTTTCAGCCAAAGGGATCTAGATCTCTATCTCCAGTAAGTTTCTTCTTTCGAGATGATGTTGTGATAGTCAACAAGAACAAGATTTTCCTCTCTTCTATTTTCTTCAATCAACCCAGAAGTTTGAATTTTATCTTGGACATCTTTTAAGTCAATTTGAATCTTGTTTTTAGGTTGGAATATATCACCAAAGACATCCTTATTCCATTGTTTTACTCTAGCTTTGACATTCGTCATTTTTTTGCCACTTGGTACATAGCTTTTCCTTCCACTTGAATGTTCCACCAATCCCTGATTTTGTTGTCAAAGTCTAGATGAGCCAACCACATTTTTTCAAGTCTAAAGGGGGGGTGTCCTTTCCCACTGAAGGGATAAGTGAGAAAGGAAATGGGATAGTGGTCTGAACCAATACGATTAAGAGAGGAGAGAGAACAAGAAAACTTAGGAAACCATTCATGAGAGAGCAAAACCTTATCAATCTTAACCTAGATTAAGTCGGCTCCCACTCTCCTGTTAGACCAAGTATAATCAATACCTTCAAGATCAACATCCAGCAAACCTTCATTACTTACAAATTCCATAAGGTCCACCCTACTTTCCACTTGACTGTTGTTTCCTCCTTTTTTTTCCACTTCTTTCAGAGGAGTATTAAAGTCTCCCATCATCATCCAGTTATCATCTAGAAAAACATTCCCGAGTTCATGAATTTTTTTCCAAAGTTTGAGTCTACCTGATTTAGTATTAGGGGTGTACACATTAATCAAAGACCAAGTGAATTTATCCTTAATGCTACAGAATTTGACATCTGAGAAGTGTTTATCCTCTCTTAGAAGGGTGCAGTGGAAACACTTAGAGTTCTAGTAAATAGCCAAACCTCCAGAGGCCCCTTCCGAATCACTGCCAACCTTCTCACCATTCTTTAGTAGATTGATTTTAGTTATATTTTCTTTAACCATTTTAGTTTCTTGAATAAGAAAAATGTCAGGATTAGAATCTCTAACTAAGTTCCTAACAATATCTTGTTTATGAGGACTATTAAGACCTCGAATGTTCCAAGATAGAATCTTCATTTAAAGTTTGGAGGGAAGACCTGATCGATGGTGAGTTGTATTCCATTGGCTATGTTCTATTTTGCTTCTAGCTCCCTCTACTCCTTTTCAGAAGCTCTTCCCCTCTCTCTTTTGGGGGTTCTGATATCCACCTTTTGTTTTTTTCCTCTAGTCTAGACTCCACCAAGTTTGAATTGTCCTCCCTTCTTGCTAGATTTAGATGCCGAACATCCTATCGAATCCCTTGAACTGATTTTTCCTGATAAGGGGGTCTGGTTTCTATTGTTTTCCATTTGGGGGCCAGATCCTTTCCCTACTGGAGATTTTTTTTTCTTGACTTGTATCCAGGGGCTCTTATTTTGCTCTACTTCTACTGTTTCAGAGTCCTCATTTTGTCCTTTGAACTGCTCCTGCCTTGAATCAGATTTAGGAGGGATAGCATTCGAGGCTTCACTACTGTTATGTTCTAGCTCTTTCATGTCTTTTCCTGATCCCTAGAGGCCAAGCTGAGAGTCTCTCCCTTTTGGTGAATCTAGACTGTCTTCCACCCTGAAGATCAGCCGGGGATCTGATTCCTTTGAAAGATTAGTAGTCTCCTCAAGAGAAATGATCTCTTGATCCTATGTGTTGATATTCACAAAAGGATGAGTTGTTTCCTTTTGTACTTATGTTTCTTCCTTCTCCATTTGAGGTGATTCTTTCTTCTCCTCTGAGTTAGGGTAGGGGATCTATTGAGTAGGGGGTTTTAGAGATTCCCCTTTCTTCCTCCACTCCCACTTCTTTGAAGTATTTGACTCTTGATCTTTCTTCTCTGCTGCAATCTTCAGAGGATAGTGCTTGGCCCAGTGACTAACCTTTCTACAGGTAAAGCAAACAAAAGGGGTTGCCTCATATTCTATTTCTTGTCTCCACTTACCAACTTTTGAGTTAAGGGTGATTACTTGAGGTAGTTTAGTATCTTGCTAGATGTTAACACAAATCCTAGCAAACACTTGTCTTGAACGGGCCACTGTCATTGAATCTATCATAAGCAGTTCACCAAAAGAGCCAGCGATGGCCACCAAAATGTCATCATGCCAGTATTCCAGGGGTAAACCAGGCAGTCTTACCCAAATTGGAGCAGATATAAAGGAACTTTCATTATAATCTAGGTTCGTTGACCATTTCTGTAGTGATAAAGAGGATTTACCCATCATCCATGGGCCATCACACAACACTTTAGACAGATCTTCTCCATTGGAGAACACAAAGGAAAAGAAACCTTTGGGCATAGCTGCTACATCCACCTGTCCTTTGAGTTTCCACTTCTGGAGGGTGAAGGCTCTCACCAGATTAATATTCGGTCTGGGACCCGTAAACTTTCCAATCAGAGTAGAAGCCATAATAGAAATAGTATGATCTATGATTTGATATGGAATGTTAATACCTAATTCCCCTTTTAATGGATCTGAAACAATATCAACCTTAGGGAAAGAAGATTTTCCAGTTGGTATGACCCCAAAAAGGCTCGACCATTTCTGCTTACCTCGGTTCGAGTTCCCACCATGTGAGGAATCTTCTTGTTGTTTTGTTGACCCCTTGCCTTGCTCAGTGGAATCATCCTTTTCCACCTCTGGTCCCAAGATAGGACCACTGTCCTTGCTGGGCTAGGCCATGCTTGAGCCACTAGCACTATCCCCATTTTCTGACAAAGGCCTTTCAACGTTGGCATCTGAAATATTCTCAAAAACCACATCATTTCCAAGTTTAGGCCCATAATCCGCAGCAAAACCAGGCGCATCCAGATTCCCGTCTTGCTTCAGATTCAAATTTTTTTCTCTTGCTCTTTCCCCCCCTCCTCCTTCCCGCTCCCACTCCATTCAATATCAACATTTTTATAGTATGGTTCATTTTGGATTTTGTAATTTAGTGCATTCAAAACATGGTTTTTATTGCCATAGAAATCATACTTGTTTCCTTGTAGGTTTGTTCGATGTATAATCACAACTTCAAGGTCTTCTAACCTTGTAGGAAAAATGCATGCAATGAATGAAATATCTTAGGGGAAACTTATGGTGTGACCACTATATTTATATTGTCCTCCTCTTGCATGTGTCACTTGTAAAACTAGGGTTACTCTAGAAATAAGCATTTCTTCTACTTGGGTGAGGTTTTTGAGGACATTCGATTATTTTCCTAGTTCTAAGTTGTTTGCTAAAGAGAAAAGATGTACCCCCTTTTTAGTAGAACATATGGTCTATGGAGCATTTCTTCTAATGGACATTACATTGTAGCTTTATTTACATATGTTGCATGTTTTTATGTGTGATAATGCATCGATGCATTGTTAGAATTGTTTTGTTAATTCTGAAAACTATGTTCTGAAAATATTTGTGGGCATAAGAGTAGGTATTGTTGGGTGTTGAGGGTTGATAAAGTTGTGATTGTTTTATCTGTTTCCTGACAATGGTACTAGTTCATTCTATTTTTCTCTTTTCACATCATTTATTCTAAGTTGTTCTACTATAGAGGTACAACTATTTCCAAGGCCACTGGTTTCAATTTTTGTGATATATCGTTTATTATTTTTTGGTAGTATGGTTTTTGTTATTTCAAGTGTTTTTTTCCCTTGTGGAAAGTGTAATATGTTTGATTTTGATCTCTCTTATTGGCCTTCATTCTTTTAGCAATTGATATGAGAATCTGCATTTTCTAAAATATTGGCAACTATTAAACTACAAAAAAAATTGAAGGGTTTAGAGCCTATGAAGAGGAAAATTTTATAAGAATGCGATTAGTGGAAAGTAAAAAATTTGCAACTATTAAAACACCCAAGAAAATCATTTCCCTTATAGCCATTTCCAAATCTTTATTTCATTTATCCCTTTAAAACCCATTTATGTCAGAAACACCACCCACTTTATCATGAGCATAGGTGGTCATGTGCGATATGAAATTCTATGGAGCTGTAAAATTTATGATTTTCTGCATGGGTAATTATCATAGTTGCACATCTAGTAGGATTAGCATATTGAATTCACAAATGTAGAAAGAGGTTTTGTGTCAAAGGACAAACGAGGTCTCTTATCACTTCTTAAGATTTTTGGCTCTTATTTAACTATCTCTCCAACAATATAAATTTTGGTAAAACTACAAACTGAAGATTTTAATAGAAAAAACAAGAAAATAATTAACAACACAGGAAAAAAAACAATCTCAACCATAAACTTGAAAAATAGAAGAAACAAGGAATGCTTTGTTTTTTTAGAATATAGATCCAACATTTATTTCCTTCAAATCTCTATTTTATTACAGCTATAATATAGAGCAATTAAGTTCTATTTGATTTAAACTAATTCAACCCCTATCCTACACAAGAAGAAACTCCACTTTACTGCTACTTACAACAATTTACATTCTTGGAGTAGACTAAAAAACTACGAAATCACTATAGGTTCAATAACATTGAAATTAACATCTAAATTTTTTATTACTCTCCAACACCCAAGGTATGTAGGAAGAACTGTTGATAACAAAAATTTAACTAAGATGATTTATGCATGAAATTCATGCGTTATTTGATGCATTTCACAACTAATATTTCACAAAGTTTAAATAGATTCTAAATCATAACTACACAAAGCTAAATGATGTGTAATTAAGAAATATAATAGATCTAAAGTGACACTATAAAAAATCCATCTTTGTAGTGAAATGACAGTGGAGTGGAGTGTGAATTCAAACTAAAGTCTAAAATGCAAATTGGAGTTGCTTGATTGAACAACATCATTCTCCATTTAGCATTAATAAAATACCCCACTTTGCAAACACGATCCAATTATTAAGAGATTGGTCATACTTCTTATTCACACAAACATGAATCTACATTAAAACTTTCAATCCATTATTATTATTGGGGAAAGTACAACTACAACTTAAATTTTTAATTCTTTGAGCTAGTGTTTGAGGGTTCAAATCTTAAATGTATACTAGATAAGACAAATTGAAGTTAATGATCATAAATTTTATAATATTGTAGTTTCATTTTCGTCCAAGTAAAAGAGTTTTGTCCTATAAACTTGTATTGTTTTTTGTTTTTCCCAAGAAGGTTTGAACTAAATTCAAATCCCATATTTTATTGCAACAATTACTTATAATCAAAATACAAAAGATTGAATTGACTATATCGGGTAACATGCCGATGGATTGTGGGAGGTATGCATTAAGAAACAAAATATTATATAGTCATACAGAATTGAATTTATGTGGAATTTTAATACATTTTTGTTATCCGAACAACCATGTAGAAAATGAATTTGAATTTGGAATAGTTATAAATGAATAGAAAAGGCAAACATACACGAAAAGAGAAATTAGAGAGAACATGACCTATGAATGGAAGTTGAAATGGTAAAGAGGCATTATTCAATTATAGATATAATACAGATCTAACAACTGACCTCAATATAGCTACATAGAGAAATTTGCATTGCATTGTTCACTAAGCTATAGGTTTTCAAAGAAAATATTACAACTATACTTTATTTTATTTATTTATTTAAACACTTCCAGCCCAAGGAGATGGATGATTCGTAGTAGCTTTATTTGGAAGTAGAGATTTTTGAAATTTTAGCAAGCAAAGAGTCACATTCAGTCTTGAAGCCCATTTTTGTAGCCCTTGTGATGGTAGTTTTAATTTTAGCTTTAGAGTTGTACAAATCATTTCTAAATGAGAGGGTAAATACAAATCAGTTGAAAAACACAACATTGATGATGCCTTGAGGAGTTGCCTCAAATCGGGTGTCATACTGCAACATGTAGATTTCTCTGGCAGGCATGTATCATAGATTACTTCCTACTTCATGGAAAAGCAACAATCCAAATGGCACATGTACAATCTTGGAGCTTTACTTGCAAGAGGTACTTGTAGTTGCACTCTGGAATGCTCATTTGGCATCTAAAAAAAAACCATGTGTTATCATTACTTTGAACACATTTTTTCTTCCATTCTTTCCCATTTACATCTATTGAACATGCTAGGTAGTAGAAAGAATAAGACTTGATGAATTTGATAGTTTCTTTTATTGTAGCTTCTAAGGGGTCTATCATTATTGTACAATGTTCCAAGATAGTTGCAATTGTGATCCTATTGGTTGTTTCAATGGTCTATGTGGAAAATTATGACAATGAAGGTAAGTTAATATGTTCTCCTTCTACCCTGAACCATAGGGCTTTAGCTTATGGTATGGAAGGTTCTATAGTAAATATAGTTGTGGTTGTACTATTTATGACTTTTCCTTTAAATTCAGCAACACACCCATTCCTAATACCAATGATGACAACCCTTTGAGAAGCCTTCAAAGATTTTAATTCTTTCCCCTCTTTCAGGCAAATTGGCCCCCATAAGTTGACATCAATAGATGAGAATGACATGTACACTAAGTTGAGACTCCTACACAAGACCTCAATTCCATCCCTCCATCATATGGTAGAGATCTCTCCAACACTAATTACGAGCCCAATAATATCCACCAAAGTATTGTTGTTGATGTTTGCAATCTCATTAATTTACTTAAAATTGTACTGAACACTTCCAAAAAATAATTCATCATCACAACATTTCAGTATTGATGTGTGGTCAAGAGTGATTTACATGTCGCTATTTAGCTTGTTGTATTTATTGTTTACTTCTTTGAATGATCTGTTAGAAATGGTATACATTCCTCCTATCTACAATCTATCATAGTGCAATTTTGCAATGTCAGTAAAGAAAACTATCTGGGTCTTTGTGCCTTCATTATCTAATATGTCAATGCTGAAAACTTGGTCACTATTTCATTGGTTATTAAATTGTCTCAGTTATTTTTTGGTTGTATCTCTCCCTTTGATTGTCCACCTAGTTTGAGAAGGATTTAAATCCTTTATAGGGATGATACTTTCAGGTAGTCCATGTTCTCCATGAGCTAGGTGGATACCAAATTGTGCGCTTTGGTTGGGTGAGACAAGTGTTTTCTCTTCTTGCATATGTTGCTCTTGAGACTTATATAGATACTTGGGTGTCCCGATGATCTGGTAGTCTTGGTGGATGAATTCTAGGATGAATATGATTATGGTCATATTTAAGGAGGTTATAAATATTTACAATTAGCTATATTTATTATATGCAAATAAAGAAAATGATTGTGTGAGTGAAGATGAAAACTGTCAAACCCTACCTTGAATCTCCTATGATCCGACAAACATAATTTATCAATGAAACTATAGATGGTATTTTCAACATGTCTAAGAAGAAGAGGTCATTGGATCTCTCTACAAAAATTGCTAAGTGCATGTGATTTCCATCAGACAATACAATCTTGTATTGGGCTGCCCGATCTTGAAAGATAGTTAGCCTCTTGAAGGATAAGATTTGAAGAATTGGTTTGTAAAAAAATCTCTAGTATTGATGGAGTGTATTGCATTTGTAGTCAAGAGTGCTTCCATTTTAGTGATCTACAACCAAATTATTCAATGAAATAGGGAAGATTGGAAAATGGAGGCTATGTTTTTGTCATGCTCTCTAATGCTTATTTCAAGTAGAAAATATTTGATACATGGATACATAAATACAAAGACAATTACCCATAAATTTGTATGGATATATACATGTAAAAATAGATGCATGTATTAAATAATACTGATAATAGAAACTAACTCCAAAATAGAGACATATACATACATACATATATACAGAGCTATAAGTAGAATTTTGAATGCATTAAATATATTTGATTAGAGATTATAAATGAAATTTTCAAATAGGGATGAATGGTAACTCATAGTATCTATGCTCCCTCCTTGTTTGGAATATGTAGAGATAATTTCTTTTGATGTAGTATCCTGAAAAATATTTGACACATGAACTATAAGCATAATTTTGAATGCATTACATATATTTGTTCAGAGATTATAAATGAAATTTTCAAACAAGAATGAATGGTAACTCATAGTATTTTTGCTCCCTCCTTGGTTGGAAAATGTAGAGCTCATTTCCTTTGACATAGTATCTTGTTTGAAGGGAAGAGTAACATAGCAAAACATGTAAGAAATTGGTAAGTGTGGTAATTCAAGGTAATATTTTGAAATGACATCAAACATAAGCATGAATACATTTTGTTTTAAGAAAATTTATTAGAACCATAAAAACACTATGTCTACTTTGAAACTACATATTGAATGATAGAATTAGGAATCTACATCAAATACATTATATCATATGGTTGATCATTTCTGACATGAGTTAGTGAATGAACATAAATATTTGAAGATTACAAAACTATTCCTTATTATAGCCAAGAGTACAAAGTCTTCAATTACAGGTAGATATAGTGAATCACATGCACATTACTTACGTATGAAGCAAGATAAAAATAGGAACACAATGATGAAAATAAACTCTAAATAAAAACCATTCCTAAAACATGAGGTAGGGCACAAAAAATAGGTGAAGTGAATGTGTATTATAGATATGATGATTCATTATTAATGCCTTGATTCAAGTAAGACATCTCTTTAGACACTTCACTTCTTTTAATATATATGTGTATACCCTATAAATTGTAAGCTTTGTCCTCTTTCATTATGAAGCCAAAAACTAAACAAGAATAAAATATCATTTTTCTCTAAAATGTCATTATTCTTTCTTCTCTTTGTCTTTGTCTTGGCATCAATGCCAAGGGTTTCCATTAGTTGGACCTTCATCACAATACAATGTATTCCTTAAAACATAATGTTTTAAGATGCAAACATGAGTAGAAATAATAAAATGACACATTAATATAATGTTTCTTCACATTTCAAGGATGGAAAAATAAATTTGGATTTTGGGGATGTGAGGGGGTATCTGTATATTAATCCATAAAATTAATATTTGAATTTTTAAAATACAAATAGATAAAAAATAAATAATTACATAAATAAACCAAAAGAAGCTAAAATTCCAAAGAGTAAGTACAAGTAGTTCACTGATTCCCTAACTTATTTGATAGACCAATAATTAGAAAGATAATATGAAACATGTTTGCATTAAGAAATGCCAAAAAAAGAAATGTTTCATCATGCATAACTTACATAGGTACATTGAACAAGAAGCTCATAAATTAAAGTTATCTTTGGATCAATATCTCAAAAAGTTCTCTTCTCTCTCTCATTTCATCTTCTTCTTTTACTCTTGATCTCTTTCCCTCCTTATTTTGTGAATGTAGAACAACAACATAAATGGGTTTTAAAAGTTTTAATTAGGTTTGGGGGGTCACGGTGGGCCACCTTGTAGGCCTTTATTTATTTTATAATATTTCTTACTTTTTATGCATTTGATGTGTAGGATGTCCAGAAGTCTCAGAGGCACCCAAGGGATGTCAGGACATTCAAGGGACAACCAAGAAATGCCAAAATTCCACAAGAAGACCAAAAAAACACAGGACAACCCTCAATTTACAGGGCCATTTTGGGAACATCCCCAAAACTTTTAGAAAAAGGAGGAGGAGCAAACATCACCTCAAGTCCCAAAGTCCCCAGGACATTCAATATGTCCCTAAAATCTAAGGGACATGTCCTCATGGACCATTACATTAATAATAAATATGAAAACATTTAGTGAAAGATAGTTCATATATCAAATCTAGGAGAAAATATTAAAGCCATTTAAAAAGAAAATAAAAGAATCACAGACAACTAAGCATGCTAATTAGATGTTTTAACATATTTCATTCACAACTTCACATAAGTCGTGCATAATTGCATGACAAATTGATACACATATAGAAAACAAACAAGGAACAAGGTGCCCCCTTATCATCTAAAAATATTGGAGCACTTAAAACTTAAAATATATCAAGCAAATTGTAGCCTATTTCAAGTACACTTCAAATTTGAATGGTGGCATAGATGCAAAAAAAATATCAGTAAAAAGAACCAAAAAATGGTCAGATACAACATTAGAATAATCTAAAAATACAAAAAAAGGACCCTAAAATAATCTAAAATTGTGTAAAAAATGACTAAATAATTTGAAACCATATGTAACAATTAAAATTCATATATGAGCAATGAAAAAGATAAAACAAAAAGAATATTAAAAACAAGAACCTTTTAGCACCATAAATAATAGGAAAGCACTGACAAAGCTCCTAGGCATATATTAATTCAAGATAAACAATAGCAAAGTAAGTCTATCCTTCACAAGTTATCACCACATTTATATTACATAAAAATTTCTTAAAATGAAAAATACACAAATTTGAATTCAAAAAAAAAATACGAAAGCAATTTAGAAAAAATAATATAATTTTTATGTCCAGTTTGTATACCTATGTACATACATGTAAATAAATAATCTATACATCTACCTTGGTACATTCTTTACTAGACCTAGTGGCAATGGCCTTGAATATATTTAAAATATATTTGGAAGCTTGATTGCAACTATAAAAAAAATGGGACATATGTGAATAAGTACTTGGTAGCAAGATGTAATAAGGATGCCTAACTATACAAACACAAATGTGGCACTCTTATCAATTGAGAAATCACTAATATAAACATATACATGAACATTTCAAGGAGCAGAATGACACTAAGATAATTTATTAGTCAAACCATGATAGTCTAGCAATTATGATTTAGAATTGATTTGATCATCTAATATAGTCTTAACATGACATGAATAAATGAGCTCGTCCATTTTATACAATTTTGACTTTTAAGACTAGAAACAAAAAAATGGATCATAAATATACTCAGACTTTCAATGACTAGTTCATCTGCCACATTTCAACAACAGAAAACTTTGAAGGATTGTACCTTGCAAATTAACTGATGAAGAAACATTTTATAAAAGGAGTCCAAAAGCCACTAAAAGGTCAAGCATAAAAAATGTAAACATGAAGAAAAATAAATAGATACCAGTTACCACTTCCTCAACCTCTTGTTTCTAACCAAATTTTCATGGGCAACTGAGTGAGGGCTGGTAGGAGGTGTATGTAAGGTACAATAAAAGGTCCTTTCTAAGGGTGTCATCTTTTCTCTTTACCATAGATTAATGTTAAAGAGGTTTATTTAGAGACAAAAGGGTTACAAAATAATCTCATTTATTTTAGGTATGATAGTTAATGAAATTGATTCTTTCTTAATAGTGGCAGGTTGGAAAGTTTTCCAAAAACATAGAGAATAAATAATATGTTGATTGCACGTGTTCTTTCATTTTTGTAGGATACTTGGTCCTTTTCTAATACGCTATACAAGTTGCAATATTTTATTTTCTTTCCCTATAATCATGGCTTTGAAATATATTAGACGAAGTAAAAATATCTAGCAAGCTTCCTTTGGTTTGAAAAGAAATGCAATTATGACACACCAATTTACCCCTAGTTTATGCATGTCTTGTAGGCCTGTGGCACCTTGTTTCTAAACAAAGGATATCACTATTGCCACTTGACCTATGAATTAAGTTCCAAGTTTAATCAAACAAAATGTAAGTAGGCACCAACTACCCATGACTTATGTATGACAATACATTTGAAATAAATGAATCACAATATGTTTTAGATGTTGGCGATTCAAACATGGATGGTTCAATCTACATGAACACATTTACATAATATTGTATACCAGAAGATTTCTCAAGAATAAAATCCAAAAACTTGTTGTTTCAATATTAATTAAAGAGAAATCTTGTCAAGATAAGATAATAAAAGCTTGATTTTTTTAAATTTGTAAAGGTATCTAAATTGGAAAATAGTTATTTAAGGTGAGCTTCCTGATAATGGACTTTGCCTAGCTATTGGAAATGAAAAATATTTAACAATGCATTCTCATTAAAAAATGCACCTCATTTGAAGTTCTCTTAGCACATTTATAGAGATCAAGGGTCTTGTCTAGGGGTTTCACCTTTTCTCTTTACCAAAGGAACGAATAATGAAGTAAAGGCTATGCCTACAATGGAAGAATTAAAACCAGTGACTATTAGCCAGGGAGGGAATCAACCAAAAGGGAAAAGACTATAAGCTATTAATATAGTAGGTGCATCAAATATTGGAGGCCCCAAACAAGGATATAATACAGAACATTTAAAAGGATGAAGTAATGATTACTGGGGTTTAATGCTCTTGAAGGCATAGAATTACAATTAGGCCACAAAAATTCCAAGAAACACGTCGAACCATTTCCCCCTTCCTTGAAATTCCCTTCATGAAAACCATGAACATGGGCATCACAATCAACAGAGAAAGATTCAAACATCAAATTGGGCTTCAAATAAAGATCGCTTTCTACAAAAAGTAGGAAAAAATAGAAAAAATCATGAACATTGTCATTGAGCTCTACATCTGTATTATTATTGAACCATGAGTCAACTTCCTGCACAAAATTTATCAAACCTTGGCTTTGATCTACCATGAAAAATCCATTTCCAACTCCGCTCACAGGCACGTAGGGCACAAAAAGATAGGAAGTTATTAGTTCATAAAAACAACTTTAGTGATCAAATAAAATGACCTTATGCTGGCTAAAAACTTCAAATGAAGGTAAACAAAACAATGCCCTAGATTTAAACAAAGGAAAACCATGAAGGAGGAGTCCAGAATGAAATTGAAAAGTAGAGATCAGATTACCATACCTCCATTACTTTGTCGTTGTGAATTTTTTTTTCCATTCGAATTTCAATCTTTTCTTGCTTGCCAAATCATTTGTAATTTTAAGTGTTGTAATTTATGCAATATATTTGTTTCCCAGGTGCCTAGGGTTAAATTTGATCAAACGTGGATGATATATGATACTAAAAAAACTTAGGATTTCGATTAACCCCCCCAAAAATAGAGATAATAATAGGGGAAAAACAAGGTAACTTCCATTTTTGTGAAACATGTCTTTGCGAGTGAAACATTCTCTGCAATTGAATTCCTCTCTATGAACGAAATTTTCTCCCTCTCAATCATTTTTTCATTGCAATGTAGCCTCGACTATGGGACCTGCTTCTTATGCTCATAATTATGGTTTAAACTCTCCTTGGTTTTATCCAGGGTTTAGCTTAGCTCCTCAGAGATTGGTAAGTTTTTGTTCTGTTGATTCTTTAGACAAGCAAGTCTCTTTTTTTATTAAGACTAAATATGTTGGAAATCCCTACTCTTTATTTTCAAGCCTTTCTATGGTAGATTCCTCCCATCCTTGACCTCAGCTAAATTCACCTCTTAAATCCGCTATGTCATCCCCTTTTGGAAACCCTAACCCCTGGATCAAAGTGGCTCCTAGAAGATCTAGAGCTAAGGTTAGGGGATTTACAACAGTAATTTCCCATCCCAAGTCTTCTCCTTCCCCACTTACCCTGGAAAATAGTTTCTCTCCTTTACTACCTTCGGAGGCATCCCCAAAACCTACTCCCATTGAAGTTAATTTCTCTTCTCCTCCAATTAAACCCTATTATCCTCCTCATCGGCACTCCCCAAACTCTCCCCTTCCGTCAGACCCTTCTAACACTAGGACTTTTACCTTAGATCTTTCAAATGGCAAGTTGGAACATTTTCAGGTGATGTGTAAGAAACGCAATGTTTTGGTTAGATGGAATGGCTTTGGGATTTCTTCCTCCAAACTCGCTTCTTAGTTAACTACTTAGCTCTCTAATCAGGTAAAAACAACACTCTTATCAGAAGATTTTATCTTTCTAGGATGTAATAAACCAAATTTAAAAGAGTGATTACTTAGGCAAGGCTGCCCTAAATTTAGAAATATTGATTTCTCCATATTAGATTGGTCTCCTCTTTTTAACCCTAGCAATCTTAAGATTTTTTTGGTAGATAGGGTTGTCCTTCTACCAAATCTCCCCATAGAACTCATCGATGAAACTTTCTTTAGACAGATAGGTAATAAGATTGGCAAATTTGTAGGTTTTGTAGAAACTCCCTTTACTCAATCAAATGTGACTATTATTGTAAGAATGGATATCAATATGAAATCCGTGGGAAAAATTAGAATTAAAAGTGAACATAATGAATTTGTTTTATCCCCCGAGGTTATTCTGGATACTATAGAATCAAAAGAGGAGGATTTGTTTAGCAACTCAAAAAATGAAGTTTTAAATAAATTAGATAAAGGAACCTCCAGAAAACCACTTCTTAATCAATTCCCAATGGTAAAGGCTTTCCTACTTAGAGATGTAGGTGGGTTTACCATCTTAAATTCCTTAGAATCCAACATTGATGTTATGAACGAAATTTTGATTGGGAATCTGAGCATTCCAGTTGATTCCACTATCAAAAAAGTAAAAACACATGAAAAAGATGAACTCAAAAATATTAATTCACACATAGAAACACCTATAAGGGCTATTGACTGTGAGGAAGATATAGGAATCAAAGATTATAAACAATCTTTGGAAGATATTCTAGGCTAGGCAGTAGAAATGAGTAGGGTAGTTAGTAGGGAATTAGAATCTATTAATCAAAATTTGGAAGCAATTATTGATCATGGTATCATGTGGCCCCTCTTAACTCTCTCCCCTACTCCCTCTACTCATATACCCATTGATCAGAAAACTCCATTAGATAAGGTTAAAGTAGGTCTGGATGTTGCATCCACCTCTTAGCATATCTCACCCATGAAGATAGGAAGGGCAAAAACTATAGCTAGAGAAAACAATATCTTGGCTTTAGAGGAAGAGCTTGAAGATGACTTTGACATAGTCTTAGGTAGGAATTATTTTGTATCAAAACTGTCAGAAATCGCAGCGATAAATGATTTCTTATGATTAAATGTTAATCTTCAGTCTAAATCAAAATTCAACAAGGATAAAGAAATTGTAACTAAGATTCTGGAATCTCTAGATAATGAAGTCTGTGAAGATGTTGTAGTTCAACCCTAAAACCCAGAAATACCACTCAAAGTTTTAGGTTTAAGCCAGAATGCCATAGGTAAATCTTCACCTAATTGTGCTAACCTCCCAAAACAAAGAGGTAGAAAATCCCTCAAAGAATCGTAGGACAAAGAAGGTTAGGCTATTGGTCAAATTAAGATTACATCACTTTTAGATGCAGGGAAGGGGAAGTTCCTTCCCATGAAATTATGAGATTAATCTCCTAGAATGTTAGGGGTGTTAATGCTCCTAACAAACAACGCCTCCTTAAGAGGCAACTGTCAATCTTCGATTAAAAAATAGTTCTCATTTAGGAAATGAAGTTAGACTCAGAGGGATATAATTATCTGGAAAGGAAATTAAGCTCATGGGAGATATGTGGAAAGAGCCTTCTAATGGTGCCTCAGGGGGGATTGCAATGATTTGGAACCCCAGACTATGTGAGTTTACCAAGATTACATCGTTGACTAGTTGGATTGGTGGAAGATTAAAAAGCACAAGAAGCAATTTTAATTTAATTCTTATAAACATATATGGGCCAAAAAAAATTGCATGAGAAAAGAAATATGTGGAAGGGAATTCATAATTTCATCATTCAACATCCTAATAAAAATTTCCTGTTAGGTGGAGACTTTAATTCAATCTTAGAGGTCTCAGACAAAAAAAGAGGTTCAAGAAAGCTTTCCCAAACAAATCTAGAATTCAAGGAATGGATGAGGGATTTAAATGCCTTTGAAATCAGAATGAAGGATGGAGGATATACATGGTCCAATAGAAGACTAGATGTTAACTTTATTGCAAAAAAATTAATAGATTTTTCTTTATAGGAAATCTAGCATCCTTTGACTTTGATATGAATGCCTCTATCCTGGCTACTTTGGGGTCAGATCATTATCAACTAGCTCATCATTGATTGGAACCCAATCTCCCTAAGAAAAACCCCTTTAAGTTTGAAAAAATGTGGCTTGTGGATGAGAATTGTATCAAACTGATAGAGGCTTGGTGGAAGGAAGCTAACTTTACAGGATCAAAAATATATATTGTTATGCAGAAGCTAAAACTAATTAAGAGGAAACTAATTGTATGGAATAAGGAGAATTTTGGAAACATCTTTGAAAAAAAATTAAAATTGAAAATGATATAAAAATATTAAATGAGGAAGCATTTACTATAGGAATGAATGAGGATTATTATCTCAAAGAAAAAAAACTTCTCAAAAATTACGAGGAAATATTGTCTCAGGAAGAAGCTTGTTGGAAACAGAGATATAGGGAAACATGGTTAGCAAAAGTGGATAAAAACACAATTTTTTTTCACAATAGTTCTAAAATTAGAAGAAATATTAACATTATTACACCCATCGAGAGAGCCAATGGGGAAATCTTGGATAACCCGGTAGATATATCCAATGAAGAAACAAAATACATTTTTAATATTTTAAATAATGAAGATGGGTCACATTTTAGAGCTCAGAATGACTTCTTAAGTAATATTCCCTATATTATTAATGAGAACCATAATAAAGTACTCAATTCTTGATTCTCAATGGAGGAAGTGGAGCACACCCTTAAAAGCCTCCATCCCGATAAATCCCCTAGTCCTGATGGCTTCCCAACCTTGTTCTACCAAAAATGTTGGCCCTTTATAGGGATAGAAATAGTAGAGGCTCTAGAGGGTATGCACAACTCAGGGAAGCTTATGAAAGAAATTAATAATACCTTTGTCTCTTTGATCCCCAAAACACCGAGTTCAGAAAGCTTTGAAGACTTCAGACCAATATCTTTATGCAATATGATCTAAAAGTTACTAACTAAAACGTTAGCCAATAGAATCAAGGCTCTCCTTCCTCTAATAATATCAGAGGAGAAAACAAGTTTTGTAATGGGGTGATCTATTCTAGATAGTGTCATTATTGCCCAAGAGGCTATCCATACTATCCAAACGAACAAATCTTCGAGTATGCTAACAAAGTTGGATATTAGGAAGGCATATGATAATGTGGATTGGCATTTCCTTTGTAAGTGTTTAGAAGCATTTGGATTTTCTAAACAGGTGATTAATCTGATTTTCGAATGCATTTCTGGTCCAAAAATGTCTATCTTGATAAATGGTTCTCCGATCAGTTTCTTTGATATTTCCCAAGGTTTAAGACAAGGTGATCCCCTTTCCCATTTCCTCTTCATCATAATGGTAGAAGCTTTGGGTAGGTTTGTGACTGAAGCATGGAGAAATGGAACCTTAAAAGGTATTAAAATCACTTCAGAGTTAGACCCTTGTACTCACCAACAATTTGTGGATGACAATCTTCTCTTTGGGGAAGCTAGTATCAAAGAGGTGACAACCTTTGCAGAAATCTTGTAGAACTACCCCATTGCTTCTGGACAACAAATTAATAAGAATAAGTCTAAAATATTTTTCTTTAACACTAGTAAAGAATTGGAAATGGGTATTTGTAGAAAACTAGGCTTTAAACAAGGATCCCTACCTTGCAAATATTTAGGATTACCACTAGACAAAGGTAGTAGATCTACCAACATATGGAGCAATGTGCTTAGAAAAATTGATAAGAAAATTGACTCATGGAAGGGTAGGTGGCTTACCTTTGCAGGTAAAGAAACGCTAATTAAATCAGTATTGTCATCCATCCCAATTTATTAAATGATGTGTCTCAACTTACCAAAAGGCACAAAAAATGAGATCTCTAAAAAGCTTAGGAATTTTCTTTGGCAAGGTTCAGAAGACAAGTCACAAATGGCTCTAATCGCAAGGAAAACTATCTGTAAGAAGAGGTCTGAAGGAGGGATTGAATTTAAGGACTTAAAGAAGCAAAATATAGCCTTAGGTGCTAAGCTAGTATGGCAAATGATCCAAAATCCAATTTAAAATGGGTAAAAATCTTGATATTTAAGTACTTAGACAGGCTTGATGATTTGAGTATATGTAGACATAGCTCTCATCCTAAAGGTTCTATAATTTGGAACTTTATTTTTAGTTGTAGGAAGCTGATTTTGGAAGGCATTTCCTAGGATATTAGATATGGGAGTAACACTTTATTTTGGGAGGACTCTTGGGGAGCCTATCCTCCTCTCAAAACTAAATTTGGAGACCTAGAAATTATTAGACATATTTCAGAGACCAGGGGAATCTTTGTTAAAGACTACCTAGAATATTCAATGGATAACCCAATTCAAGGATGCAAGTGGAAATCCTTTGAAAACTTAGGTTTATCTCAAGAAGTGATATCCAAAATTACCAACATTTTGAGCAATAGGAACATTGTCTTGAGGAATATAAATGATTTTATTATTTGGGCCAAAGCTGCTAGTGGCAAATACAATGCAAAAGATGGTCTCTCAACTCTTGATTCTTCTCCATCAACTCCATCAGACTTACCAATTGATTTGTGTTGGGACAAAGATTGCATGCCCAAAGTTGGTATGTTTGCTTGGGTTGATTTACAAAAGATAATTTTAATGACTGAATGGTTTAGTAGAATTGGTTTCTCCCACCCTTTTAGATGTCCTCTCTATGAGAAAGATAGTGAGAGTGTGGACCATCTATTAATTGGATGTAGTTTTTCCAACCATTGTTGGCACTGGTTATTTAGGAAGCTAAGATGGTCTTCCTTACTGCAAAATGATATAGTAGAGGTCTTTCGAAGATGGCCTCACTTCAAGCACAAAGATATGTATAATAAGATTTGGAGGATTGCTCCCTCTATGCTAATCTGGGAAATTTGGAAGGAAAGAAATCGACGTATCTTCAAAGAATCAAAATTGAATTTGGATCAATTCTTAAACAAGGTAGAGGCTAGCATTGTAGAAATGGTAAATTGTAGAAATATGTTAGGAAGAATAGATGCCAACTTTTCTAGAGAGGATGACTATATTAGGAATAAATGGTTTGATTTAAAAATTCATACCTTCTATGGAATTAGGAAACAACCAAATGAAGATAAAAGAGCTAAGTGCATGTGGAAACCCGTAGGGATGGGGTGGTTTAAGCTCAATTTTGATGGAGCTTCTCGAGGAAATCCTGGTAAGGTAGGTGTCGGGTGCTGTATCCATAGGGAGGATGGATTGATGGTAGCAAGAAAATCTTCTTCTCTAGGGATAAAATCTAATAATGTTGCAGAACTGAAGGCTCTAATAGAGGGTTTTCTCCTTTGTTAAAAGCTTAACATAGAAAAGTTGGAGATCAAAGGGGACTCTTCTATAGTTATAAATGCTATTACAAAAGGTCATACCCCAAATTGGAAGTTAAATGTTTTGGTAGGTGGAGCTATGGAGTTAGTATCCACTTTTTTACACTTTACCATCAATCATATTTATAAGGAAGGGAACAATGTTGCAGACTCATTAGCTAACTTGTGAGCAGATGGTATATCCCAGGAAATGGTATATCTAAATATTTGAGAGTAGCAAATTAAGATATGGTTTAATTATTTAAATTCCTTCACGATCCCTTAAGCTAATTATTAAAGCTTAAAATGAGTACATTATTACATTATTCAGACCCTAATCTAGGATCTCCTTCAAAGAACAAGGAACTTATCAATTTTCCCCCATCAGTTCTCCAAAGGATGCCAATTAGTGATGAATGACATTGGATAGCTTCCTCTCTAGAGACTGTAAGTTCCTAGATTCCTGTGCTTAGCCCTTCTTGGCCTGAATACTTTCAATTCAAAGCAAATTTTTATCTTATGCAAGTTGTTAGGTATTAAGCCCAACTTCAAGTAGGAACTTAAGTAAAATTATTTATTAAATTATGCATTCTAATTTTACTATACAACCTAAGGCCCGAAATAGAACCCTTACTCTTAGCTGAAAAAGCTACTAGATTTTCTACAATCCACTCTTCCAATGTTAAATTAAAATAGGTATATGAAGAAGTTAAGGTCGATAAAGCCCTTATAGAATGAGATATGGATGAAATTTTGCTAAATAGACAAATATTAGCATAGACAATATAAAAGCTCCCTCTTGATAGAGCCATATTAGATCTTCACTTAGATCTAGGCATAGTAGAATTTTGAAATAGAAATGAATCCCTTCCTCCTTAATCCTAGTAGTTAGTAGTCACTACACTATCCACATATACTCCATCTGGAACTGTAGTTAGAATGACTCTAACATTTGTATCCGTTGCTTAAATCTCCTGACCTAGTTAGATTTTTAATAACCCAATTTTATTAATAATGAGCCTTAGTTAAAAATCATTGATCAACCCCCCAATTCCTTAACTATCTCCCCTCTTTCATTTGGATTACCATATTTAATACTCAACTTCACGATCTAATCCTCACCTTTCAAATCATCAAAGATTAGCATGTAGCTCATATTGTAGGCAAGTTGTCATATCATGATTAAATGTTACCTAGAATTAATGTCATCCCTCAGAATTGAATGAATTTGAGATCTTGAAAGTATTTAAAGGATTAGATCATCAAGTGTAACGAGCAATTAGGAAACCTGTCAACGCATGTAAATTAATGTCAAATCCAGATCACATATCCCCTAAGATCCCAAGAATGAAGGGAGTAATTATAATTATTACTCAAGGACAAGAATAACTCATTAAAGAATGCTGGACCTTCTGAAGGAGTGTATTTGAAGTATTCTCCCTTTCTAGCAGCTGGCGAAGAAACCCTGCTAGACTAGTTAACCAGTCACAACTTCGAATAGAAACTTGTCTCCTCACATTCATTCTTGAAGATCAACAGGCTATGGCTTTTAGGGGTACCATCAAACCTGAGAGATGGAATAGAATGATGAACCCCCTCTCGGTTTCTACTAGACAGGCATTGGAAAAAGGTATGGGAGACCGCTATTTTGACAATGAATTCTCATTTATAAGAAATGGGAATATAATAGGTCAGTTTATTGCGCTTTCTATCTTTGTTGGGCATAAAAAGGAGGAAGTGGTTAAGGTGGCTAAGATAATATTCCTCAAAGACCTTTTGGGAGGACTAGAAAAAATGGTGTATTTCATTGACAACCATCTCACAATTCCCCTGCCAGAAGTTACCATGAAGTCAGAGTTAAAAAATCTTCAAGGTATTCCAAAATCTTAGCGCATGTCGTTAATGACTTTCAAGGATGAGAGGAGGTTTGACGAAGCCTGGCCAGAGATGAGTAGGAATTTGGATTTCTTATTCAAAGACCTTCTCCAAGAAGACTTGGAGAAGGAATGCTTAATTATTGGTGAGAAGAAGGTTTTGATATCCCTGAAGCTTTGGATGATGTCGACAAGGAAGACCTTCGCATCCTATCTCCAAAGGTTAAAAGGTGCTCTCGCCATTTTGGGAATTCTACGCAGGAGGAGGAGATTATCATAATTGTTAGGAAGCCCCAAGGAAGCTGGAGCTGTCAAGCGGTCCAAAAGGAGTAATGGTGCTTGTGTGAAGTTTTTTAGCATAGGGTTCTTTTTGTAATAGGAAAGTTTAAGATAGAAGTTTATTTATAGTCTTTTTAGCTTTAAGGTTGAACCAGATTCTAAAGACATAGATAATATTTTATCCTCTGCTACAATCATTAATATGGTTAAATAATATTTCCATTTTGGCTTAGTAGGATGGATAATGATGGACAAGTTTATATGTATGTAATATTTGAACTTAGAAGACTTTTTTGGCAACATAATCGACAAAGCGCTTATATTATTAATGATTCTTAGTAAAGCCATTTTATTATACTTCAACGGTGGTTTATAAGGTTTTGCTCTGAGGTAATTTTCAGCCTATTATATGATCTAGTATCATGAATTTTTAGGGGGGCGTCTAAATCGGTTTAGTAAGTTCAGTCATAAGAAGAATGTTTTAAGTTTTCTTCCAAAGAATCATGGAAATCTTTAAACCTTACCTTACTTTATCAGATTTTTCTAAACAATAACTTATTAAGAATGTTAGTATGTTTAGAAGTTTTTTTCGACTAAAGAAGCACAATTCAACTACTACAATTTTAATATTGTTTCTCTCATAACATTTCAATCCTGTATATGTCAGAAAATTCTTATTAACTCTTTTATTTGATTCTGGTTCAAGTGGTATTTTATTGATAAAAGCAATCTAGAAACCTTGTCTTTTTGATTGATATCTATGTATTACAGGTATCTAATTCTCTCTCTCTCTCTCTACACACACACACACACACACATATAAAAAGATCTATATGTATATAATTGATATATAAACAATTTTTTTTATTCTATATCTGTATACATGTAGACACACACACACACACATATTAATAGATTGATTTTATGGTTCTCTTATAATTATATACCTATCTCACATATTTTGCTCTAATTTGATCATTATTCTGGGTATTCATGTTAGATTAGGCTCAAAACTACATTAAAGTTGCTGTATTTTAAATTATTAATTTTGCATTCGTTAGAGGAATATGGTTAATAAAAACTAATGACCATCCTTGGATTTTCTTCCTAGTATTAAAATTTCTTATTCACTCATTAGTTGCAAGAAGGGTGTATAAATCATTATTATAAGTTGAAGTTGAAAGCAGGATGCTGTCAGTGTTTCCTCCATTGTATCAAAGGAAGTATTTTTCAGAACAGTTAGTCCTCAAAACTTATTCTTCCTTAATAGATGTGTTCAAATTATAACTTATTTGATTGTTAGTATTTTTAGAAGTATCCTTTGTCAAATCACAATTGTACACACTAAAATGGTGCACTTCTATGAACCATTACATGCAAGGTTGCTCAAGAATGAGGCCTCACAAAGCGGCTCATAGCTCTCTATGTATGGAGTTGCAAGATTGAAAATTGCTCTCAGCTAGAGCTACAAGCTTGTGACCTTGCTAGTCAACCACACAATGAGAGATTCAAGTGAAGACAAGGGCAACAATGCCAATATCTCCAAGAATCAAATATGCAATGCAATGCAAATCTAAATGAGAATGTAATCTAAGCTATGAAAGGAAAGTACAATGCAACTAATCTATGAAAGGAAATAACAAGTGTTACAATGCCTCCTATTTAGACTATGTGAGCTTATTCTATTGCATAAAAAGGAAATCTATACTATGAATGCCATGATTATGCAACTAAGAAAGCAAGTATGCAACTAAATGATGAAATGAATCAAGTCTTCAATATCTTCAAAAGCTCCAAATGCACCTAAAACCTGCAACATAACATTAGCATAAAAACATGGTATATGCAAATGAAGGAGAGAGCTCTCCTTTTATAAGAAATGCAAAGGAATGGACTATGGAGATTAAGAGGCAAAAAGTCTTAATCAGCGGTGGAGCTTGAAAGAGGAGCAATCCATGTGCATAAGTATCCTCCAATAGAAAAATAAGAGTTGACTTTATGTCCATATGAAACAAAAAGTGTTTTTCTCCTTTTTATAAAATATGAATAATGCTTTATTTGTGCAACTTAGGATAAGAGGAAAGTGGGGGCTTTTTATTTAATTAAAAAGGGAGGAAATATTCCTTTTAGGTAAATAAAAACTTAGGATAAATGGTTAGCCCATAGGATAAAAATCCAATACATGATCGAAATTAAGATTTGATCAAGAAATTGATAATGTTGAACATATTGATTATTGATAAAATTGATTCAGGATTGATAAATCAAATAAATGGGGCCCAAAGTCTAGGCGACCATTTTTGGGTGCATACATTTGCCCCTCTTTGACTAATGTGTGATCGATCTGGGAACACATGCAGTCAAAGAAGAATTGAAATGTGAGATCGATTTGGGATCACAAAATAACTCAGATGTGAGGTCGATTCGGGATCACATCTGGACAAACATAAATAAAAGATTCTGGACATGAGGTCGATTCGGGATCATATCCAAAATAAGAGATAAGAATCTCAAGCTTGAGCAAAAACTCATAAAAAGATGTCTGAATCAAGAAAATCAAGGAAATCAGGGATGAGAATCCCATAAATACTGCCCCCTCGGAGTCGAAATCGAAATCAGGTAGAGAGGAACAACAAATTGATAAAGATTGATCAAATCAGAATGAAATCACAACTGAAGATAAGGGAGCATGATAAGATAACCATCAAATAGTGAAGACATGCCCCAAGTTGACTAGGTTTGACTGGGAAAGATATAGGATAAAGATTAAGTCAAACCTCAGAGAGAGGAAGCGAAAGGGGTGAATGAAAGACTAGAAGTTTGAAAGACATGGAAAGGAAGAAATTCCATCAAAGATCGAAGAATTATGCCTCAAAAGGTCAGTCAACTGCGTAAAAGAATGAGAAATCTTGGAAACACAACTCAGATTTCGATTTCGAGTCTGAAAATGGATAGAAAATGATGTGACATGAAAGACCAGAAATGAAAGATATGATCAAGAAGAATTAGAAAATGAGCACAGTTGACCAACTAGTCCATAGATGATAAAAAAAAGAGCTCTCTCCATATGCAAGATGAAAAAACTAAACTATGATGAACCTAAGAATGCAAGCTACTATGAAAGTGGTTGACTTGTAAGGTCACAACGCCTATAGACATCTAATTATCATCATCAAACGTTATTGGTAGCGTCGCAAGATCATACAATGCACACTAGCATAACTATGTGGATATGAATATGATCTTTATTAGATAGAAATGTGGAAATCTCACCTAGGCATCAAAGACATGTAGGTCAAGATGACTAGAGCAGTGAGATCACCTAAGTTTGATATGGCAAGATTATGCTTGTATCAAGACACATGAAAGTTAGGATAGCTAGAAGCATGCACTTGCAAAATAGTCAAGGATAATACCTTGTCAATCCATAGTGTCAAGTAAGACCAGCATAAATGCTCATGATAGTTAGGATCAACAAAATATACGCACAAGCAGATAAAGAAATAAAACATGTTCTCATACCCTCAGTCTTCTAGCAATGCATCATCGAAAACTTCTTAGGGAGAGACCACTCATCAAAGAAATTCTCATAGACAGCACACAAAGAAAAATAAAGTCAACATATCTCAATGAGTTAATTGTTTAAGTGCGTGTGTGTTGGTCATAGAGTCAAACTCTGGTTATCACATCTGCAAATGAGAAATATCGCATCATACTTAGACTATTGGGTAAGACATCTGATAAGTGTTAAGAAACACTCGACGCAAGGGTAGTGTTGAAAAACACTGTTTGGGGTGGTGTTGAAAAACACCTGTTGTGAAATGCCCCAAGAGACAAATGCACCTAAAGGACCAATGCTAATAGTTATGCCCCTTAGACAAAGATAAAGACCAATTCCAGACTAAGGCAACAAGGTTAAGGCATGATGGAAAAAGGCTAAGTGTCGAGAGTGCATGCTAACAAATAGGGGTGCAAAGGCCTCAAGTAGCGCCTGTTTCCAAGTTTTCACCACTTGGATTTTTATTACAATTTTTCTCTTTTTTCATTTTTTAATTTTTTTCATTTTTTTGTATTTTTGCTACCAAGGCGCCTGTTTCCAAGTTTTCACCAAGGCACTTTTTCTATTTTTTTGAACTTTTTGTTGCATTTTTAAATTTTTTTGTATTTTTCAGGACTTTTTATACTTTTTAGGATTTTTTCAGCATCATATATCAATTTTTTTGGTATTTTTTTCAGGATCATAAAATATGTACAAAGGGTGCCCCCAGACAGAACAGGCATCAAACTTCCAAGCAAGATCACATCGTGTAGTCCCAATGTCTAGCAAGGTGGAAAACAAGATGGATAAGCAAGCTGGTGGAGGAAAGGAGAATGAAAGCAAATGGAGGGAAGAAATCTTCAAGGTCAAACTCCTCAAGAATACCCAAGCTAGGAAAAAAAAATTGTCATGTAAAGTGCATTTGGACAAGCAATGAAAGGATAGCATAGGATAAGTCACAAAAGCTTAATGCCAAAGAAGGAAAGGATGCAGTCCAAAGGAGTAGACATGTCAAGAGGCTTCATAGCATCGTGTTTACTCTTTTTTTTTTTAGATCAAGACAAAGGGGGGAAAAGATAGCGAAAGACTAGAATGAATGAAGAAAAATACGAAGGCAAAACATGAATGGAATGAAAGAAAGAGCATCAGAAGATAGCTCACAAGATAGCCAAATGTTCATGTATAGGTCAATATTGTCAAGACCAAAGAGAGAAGATGAAATGGATGAAAAATGTAGAAGAACTACGCATGATACCTGATTGCCAAGTTTTCATCATGGTACTTATCCAAGGAGCCACAAGGGAGTGGTTTTCACCATAGGATGAATTTATTTATCTTTACTTTTGCTACCAAGGTGCCTATTTCTAGGTTTTCACCATGGCACATTTTCAATTTTTTTCAATTTTTTTTTGTTTTCTTTTTGAATTTTCATTTTTTTTGAATTTTTTTTTTTTGGAAGAAAGCAAGCTTTTTAGATAATGCTCCTTGAAAGGATAAACCATGATATGTCAAGGATTCAAAATGATGTGCTCAAAGATGCTAATAAGGAAAGGAAGATGGAAGAGAAAAATGGAAGACAAAGCTTTATGTAAAGCGAGTGAGGTTGGAAGATAGGAAGAATAGGCAAATGAGAAAAAATGATAGAAGGTAAAAGGATAATGAATGGAAGGATTGTGAAAGGGTAGATGGAAAGGAAGACAAGATCAACATTAACGCATACTTTGAAGGGTGGTGAGAGGATGGAGGAAACTTGAATGAAGGAATACGAGAAGGAATATGGTGAATATTTAGTAGAGGTTGCGGTTTAGGAACATGGAATGAAAGAATATTTTTGGAAGAATATGAGGTGGAAGTCTTTGAAAGCTTGAATGTCAACTTCACTTTTTGTTCAATATTAGACTATTTTAAGAGAGACTTTGGAATCCATATAGCCTTAGGCTTTTTATTTCCTTTTAATGATTTAGAGAGAATATCTTCAATGATGGATTTTGGAACCCATACTTGTTTTGTATTTTTCTTCTGAGATATCTCTTTTGACTTTATGCCCCCATGTTGATTAGAGGAGACATGGTGATCTTCTTTTTTTGATGAATTCTTGTATTGGTTCTTTTTCTTGTATTGAACATTCAAGTTACTTCCAAAAGACTTGGGACTTGTGGAAGAAGAAAGAAAATATGACTGGTTTAGATGGGTGGATGGATGAAAAGGATTCAAGGGTATGCATCTATGTTGATCTTGAGGAAAGATAGGAGATGGAGGGACGTAAGGACCCAAGATGGATGATGAATTAGGAGATTTAGGAGGGGAAAGTGAAGGGACATAAGGACCCAAGATGGAAGGAAGACATGAAGCCCTTAGTATTGGTGGAGGAGGTCCAAGGATAGATGTGGAAGATGCAAAAGGATAATCAATAAGTTCATCAACATCTATATGGCAACCAAGGACATCAGCATCTTTAGAATGAGCATTAGAATTTTCAATAGGATCATGCACATCTTGAATAGGAGCACCTTCTTTGATAGGATCATTCAAAGCTTGCGAAGATTTAAGAAGAGTAGAAAGTGGAAGTGAACATGGAGCGGTAGAACAAGAAGGTGGAAGACTTCGATCTTGACAAGGATCTTTGGATAGCATAAGCGTATCAACTTTCTTTTGATTTTTAATAGGCTTAACATTGGAAGTAATAACACCATTTTTAATAACCTTAATGGAAGTATCATCTTTGGAAAGCGCAAGTGTAGTAAGATTATTTTGATTGTCAATAAGCTCAATAGTGTAAGTAGTAGCTTGATCTTGCTTAGGAGATGGTGGAATGAATGCGGAAGAGTGTAGAGGATCAAAAGAACCATGAAATGGAGGAGATACATCATGAAGAGAATTGGATGACATGGAGGGTTCTTGATCTTGATATTTCTTTATGTTCTTTTCTTTATCATTTTTAGAGTCCTCTTGACATGGAGCCACTTCTAAGAACAAGGAAATAGGTAGGATTTGTATGGAAGACTTTGGAGATGCTGAAAGACTAGCTGAAGTAGGCATTGTAACATATAAAGGCTTAGGCTCTTTAGGTTTAGCATTATTGAAAGTATTTTCAGCCAAATGAAGGTTAGCTTGAGTTTCTTTAAAAGGTGACTCTTGAGAATAATTATAGGGAACCGCATGAAAAACATTAGGATCTTTGTTGGATGAAGGATTTGTGAAAGATTCGGAAGCTTTAGGAAATGTATGGGTATTGGATGAAGTAGAGGATGGAAGGGAACCATCACAAGACAAAGGTTCAATGTTAACATGATCTTTCTTGAGAGCGTAATCTTTATTTTCAGCATGAGAACTTTTAGAGGAGAGATCCTTTTGACGTTTGAAATCAGCGTGGTAGATTTTCTGCTCCTTAGTAGGAATATTGTATTGTTCACAAAAATCATCAAAGAATTCTTCAAATTAAGAATCATATGGATCCCTATCACAATCTACCCAATAGGATGACCCTTTAGTAAGCCTAAGCGCATGACGAGGAGGACTCTTAGGAACATAAGGTTGCCATAAGTATTGCTACATTGTCCATCATCATAGTCATCATAGTCATCATAGTCATCAAAGGTAGGTGTGTCACTCTTTGTGGAAGAGACATCACAAGGACTATCATGTTGCTCTTTATGGTATGTCTTCTGAAGAGAAGTAAGACTCTTAGGAGAAGTAGAAGAAGAATGAGATCGTGAAGAAGAGGAAATTGAAAACTTAGTGGAAGAAGAAGACTTGGATAATGAGGAATTCGAATAATATTTAGAAGAGTCATGATAAGATTTGGAAGATGAAGAATGTGAATAGTGTTTAGAAGAATCATGATAAGATTTAGAAGATGAAGAATGATGAGAAGATTTAGAAGATGAAGAATATTTGGATGAGATCATGAGTATGATTCTAGCAAAGGCATCTGATTTAATTGATTTTTCTTTTATTTTTGTCATAAATTCATCACTCATGAGAATTTTGGAGGAACAACACTTTTCAAATATGTCAATGAGCTCAAGATCGTCTATTCTTAAGAGAGGTTCCTTAACAAGATAGTCAAGATTCATGGTTATAGAAGAGGAGGAATCAAGCATGGAAGAAATGAATAGATGAATAGAAGAAAGTAGACTAGATAATAAGAGGAAAAGAATCAAGAAGAAGAAGAAGAAGAAGAATTTCCCCTGGGAATAGAAGACTTTAGAAGAACATGGGAAATGGAGAAGAAAGAAGAAGACTAAGAGCCATCTTGTGCAATTGATACCATAAAGTTCATTGAGATGTTGAGCAACATGACAACACCTAGGATCTAAGATCTGGACTGACCAAGGAAGACTGAAAATAGAAGACCCTTGGTAATAGGATGACCTCACAAAATGTCAACACCAAACTAGGATAATCAAAGTTCTCTATTGTCCAAAGATAAATGAAAAGATAGAAGCAGGGGCTTTACCAACACTGTCAAAGAGGTGCTTCAAATCAAAGGGTGACTACCCTTGCACTTTTGAACCAGGAGGTTGGGCTAGGCCAAAATGTAATTGAAATTGAGATTAAATGAAAATTATTTGGACAATAAGAGTATGAGAATTTCCCAAGAATGTAGCTCACAATTCTAGAGATAAACTTTCTCACCAAGAACAACCTTCTAATGTGATATTTCTCTTTGGCTAATGTGATACTGATGTTGATCTTGACCAATTTGTGCAAAATTTTGAATTTTTAAGGTCTAATTTCAAGTTTCCGAATGTGAGGGTGAAAATGTCTGATTTCAATCACAAATTCAACAGCATTTGGACAGGTTTGCAAACAGTAGAGGATCAAACATGTCTTCAAACACTTGAAACAAGGGCAAAAGCAACCTTGCCAAGACAAACACTTATGATATCAAAAATAAAATTGCACCCTATGAATGCTACTGATTGTTTGTATGTTGAGAATGTTTACACTGGTATCACACAATCGAAGACACTTCAAGCAATATCTACCTACAAGACAAGGCTCAATACTTACCAACTTAGCCCACAACTTGATGCCCCCTTGCCTCACACCAAGTGGTTGCCCACAAGAGATATTGGCTTTGTCATGGAAGTGTCAAACAACACAACCAAAGGGACACATATGGTGAGTATCTTAGGGTGATCCGGGTTAGTCCACTTGGATCAATCCTTGCACTAAGAGGATAAGCGGCTAAATAAGGTGGCCTCTAACCTATGGTTCTTAGTAAGGGCTTCTGTTCATAACACCCCTCTTGCTCCTCATAAAGGACTAGGACCTCGCGGCCTCAAGAGTACCTTAAGCATTCTTGCTCAATATTTTTCCCATGGTCGCAATCCCATGAGCTACTCACATCAAGCGAAGACAAGTGTTATGTCTACCAAGGTTTTGTGTCCTTGATAGCCTTGAGATTATAGTGGGTTGGAATAGCTCGGTATTAGCTTGTCCCCACTTGGGTCGTTCCTCTTGATTGCTCAAGAGCAGGCCCGCTAAAAGATTCTAAATCTAAACAAAAAGTGGATCAATTCTTGAGGTTCAAGGTTTTTGGTTCACCACAAGGGTGAAAAGCATACTCCCCTATCTCAAAAACTTCTCCCAAACACACCAAGCAAAGAGATTCAATTACTCCCTTGCTTCCAAAACCTTAAGATGGGTCAATATTTTCTAATTCACCTAAAGGTGAAGAGCATACTTCTCCTACCACCTCAAAATCTCTTTCACAAGGTTTTAAAGATTCCTAATACAATTAGTGAATGCCACACTTGAAAGGAAAGCAAATAAACAAGCAAAAAAAATTTTAAAATTTTTTTATGCTTGAGCAACCCTACAAAAACTATTAGTAGCCCTCTTTGACATGCATTTTTTTTGACAAATTTCAAGTAATGAGAGCACCTACAACCATAACTTGTTAGACCAACAAGAGTTAAGAGAATCAAAATCCAAAGTCTACCAATGATTAGTACATGAAAAATTAGATAATCTGCAAAAATAACTAATCAAATGATAAAATCTGAAAATGAAACCATCATGGTTGGATTAGGCTCGGAAAGACCTTTCCAACGATATATCACACTTAAACTTTTGATACCATTTGCAAAATTTTAAAAAAAAATGGGCACCCGTTTTCCAGAGTGGTACAGATTTGAAAACACTAGAAATTTCAAAAAATTTCAAAAAGATAGCTAACAACCCGAAACTTGCAAGATAGATAAAATAGCCCAAAAAAAGCTCACTGTCAAGTACAGACACAGTACAGACACTAGTATCGCATGATACTTCGCAGTATACTGGGGCGATACTTTTTAGTCTGCGCGATATTTCGCCTTATGCCAGTCGATACTTCGCTTGACACCAGGCGATATACCTTAATACAAGCGGGCGATTCTTCTGAGACGCGAAGTGTCGCGCGGGTATTATAAGGTATATCACGCGATATATTGAGAAGTATCGCGCGATATACTAAGAAGTATCACACAATATTCTGAGACAGAAAACTAGAGAATGAAAATTACGCTAAAAACTTGCCGAAAAATTGATGAAAAATGACAAAAATACAAAAAAAGAAGGACAAAGTCTATCTACTCTGCCCCACGGTGGGCACCAGAAATGTACACACTAAAATGGTGCACTTCTATGAACCATTACATGCAAGGTTGCTCAAAAATGAGGCCTCACAAAGTAGCTCATAGCTCTTTATGTATGGAGTTGCAAGATTGAAAATTGCTCTCAGCTAGAGCTACAAGCTTGTGACCTTGCTAGTCAACTACACAATGAGAGATTCAAGTGAAGACAAGGGCAACAATGTCAATATCTCCAAGAATCAAATATGCAATGTAATGCAAATCTAAATGAGAATGCAATCTAAGCTATGAAAGGAAAGTACAATGCAACTAATCTATGAAAGGAAATAACAAGTGTTATAATGCCTCCTATTTAGACTATGTGAGCTTATTCTATTGCATAAAAAAGAAATCTATATTATGAATGCCATGATTATGCAACTAAGAAAGCAAGTATGCAACTAAATGATGAAATGAAGTAAGTCTTCAATGTCTTCAAAAGCTCCAAATGCACCTAAAACTTGCAGCATAACATTAGCATAAAAACATGGTATATGCAAATGAAGGAGAGAGCTCTCCTTTTATAAGAAATGCAAATGAATGGACCATGGAGATTAAGAGGCAAAAAGTCTTAATCAGCGGTGGAGCTTGAAAAAGGAGCAATTCATGTGCACAAATATCTTCCAATAGGAAAATAAGAGTTGACTTTATGTCCATATGAGACAAAAAGTGCTTTTCTCCTTTTTATAAAATATGAATAATGCTTTATTTGTGCAACTTAGGATAAGAGGAAAGTGGGGGCTTTTTATTTAATTAAAAGGGGAGGAAATATTCCTTTTAGGTAAATAAAAACTTAGGATAAATGGTTAGCCCATAGGATAAAAATCCAATACATGATCGAAATTAAGATTTGATCAAGAAATTGATAATGTTGAACATACTGATTATTGATAAAATTGATTCAGGATTGATAAATCAAATAAATGGGGCCCAAAGTCTAGCGACCATTTTTGGGTGTATACAATAATAATAGTTGTTGCAGTCTTAAGAGGCTTCTTTCATGATATATTAATCCTTTTTTAGGTTCATTCGAGTGGATTATTAATGATAAAAAGCTTGCCTAAACCTTGCCCTCATTACTATCTCTTGGTGTCTATGTTTTATAGGTATATTATCCTATACACACACACACACACACACACATTCCCTCTCATATATAGAGCCATTGATTTTTTAGTTTCTTGTGCTCAATCTTCTATATATATATATATATATATATATATATATATATATATATATATATATATATATATATATATATATATATATATGAATACATATATACAAATACAAATAAGTTTATATATATTCACATACATAAACTTATGGCTATATATATATATATATAGAGAGAGAGAGAGAGAGAGAGAGAGAGAGAGAGAGTAGGAGACTCTTAAAAAATTTCACACTTATATCTCATGGTATGCTATATGTGTCCTTGATTTCCCTTGGCATTCATGAAAGACAAAGATATTGTAACTAATTTTAAAAGAAAGACCATCCTTTAATTTCAACCTCCCGTTTTTCATTATTTCTTATTCCCTCTTTAGTTGTCCCTTTGGATCACCGAAGATCAATAGTAAGGAAGAGTAATAGTCTAGAATAGGAAGCAGTGCTGGCATCTTTATAAATATTGGAAATTCCCAATCCCTCTTTACATCCTCTCAATTACTTTAGCTCTGCTTCTCTAAGAAGATGTCTACCCCCATTAAGTTGAAAGGGCTCAAGCCTCAAGTAGTCTTCGATGGCATGATCTCTGTGAACATGCTTAAAATAGTTATGCTAAGCACCCACACTCTTACTCTGAGGGTGGTTTGCAGGATCCTAGGGACAAAGTTTATCAATAATGAGGATTGTTATAGGGTAAACTCTGATATTCCAGCTATGTTTATAGCATCAACTATCCAGGTTGATCCTGGGAAGACATATATTGGTAGGCTCTGTGCTCGTATCTTTAAGCAGAAATAGCTTGGGGGGCTAGATATAGTCATTCACAATATAAGGGGAGACCTTACCATTATGAAACCCAGATTCTACAACACTCCTTTGATTAATGGTAGGCCAACCCCTACATCCTCGATCATTAATACTGAGGACCTAGCAACATTACTTTCTAGAGGTCCTATCATAAGGAGGAATCTGGATTTTCTCTCTTATTATTTTCATGTGAGGAACCCAGAAGATGGAGACTGGTTTTACAATTATTGGATTGAAGATGATGTAGGGAACACAGATAGGGAAGGCAGATAGGGAAGGCTATAGTGATTCAGATGATGAAGAAGTGGCAGAGAGTGTGATTGGGAATGAGGCTGTAACAAAAAAAAGAAAGGAGGAGGATGCCTCAAAGAATCTTAAAGCCATGGAAGAATTGTCTTAATATTAGGACAAGTGACTATCCAAGTGTTGAAGGAATATTTCACCAATTGTATGATTCAATATTAGTGTTATTCACACAATTTTTTCTGATGAATCTTTCAGGAATTACATGGTATTGTTTCTTCTTTGTGTGATCAGTGTCTTGTGTAAATTAAGGTTACAAGAGTAAGAGTAATTAAAAACTGGAGTAACCCTTAAGTAGATTTGAGTCCTTTTATAGGAATTAAATTTGTATACAAAAGGTACAAACAAACAAGATTTCTGATTATTAAGAGCATGATTTCTTAATTTAATAGGAAGGATCTAATTTAAACAGAAAACTGATAATATCAATTAATAATTTAACACGAAGATAATTGGGTGAAGGCCCCTGTAAAAATGTATAGAGTAGATAGTTAAGCAGGGGACTATCAAGGACTAGAAGTCGGGGTTTAGTGCAAGTATAGAGAGATGAGGAGATATTTAGGGGATGTTTTACTAAGTTTTATTGAGAGGTCGGAAGGATAGAAAAGTTTTAAGTTAACATGATAGATGTTGAACTAAGACAGCTAAATACTCAAACTAATTGTTGATTGCAGGATTTCAAAAGTATATCCTTAGTACCCTCGGTATAGCTGGATGATTTATTCTATATATTTTTTCTTTGACATAGATTGGAAAACAATCAATAGTGGTTTTGCAAATTTCTTGGCAGGCTTATTGTAGAAAGAGGAACCTAAAAATGTACGAACAAGAGAGAGAGAGAGATGGAGTAGGGAGGACCAATGTAAATTTAACATGTAGAATAAGGAATTTTCACAAAAATTGGCTATTTATTGTATTTTAGTAAGATATTGGAAATAAGGGTATGCCCCTATATGATCTTTTATGTAATAAATTCCCTTTGTACAAACGAAGAACATTGTTAGTAGGGGTATGCCCCTATTTGCTCTTGTATGCAATTTCCTTCCGTACAATCTAGACTTTGTCCCGAGCAAGACTAGAAGTTTTCTTCTCCATTCTTTCCTACTAGTGCCCGCACTAAATGGAGAATAATGTATGAATTTAAGAATTAATAAAATTATTCGGCTTCGGCTTTTTACCAATTAAAAATAAATAAAAAAAACAAAAAATAAGGTAACTTGCTATTTTTGATTTCAAAATCGTTTGCCAATTTCCAATGAAAAAATAAGGGAAAATAAATTTGAAGTGTTTTCCATAGCTGGAAAAGAAAAACTATTCGAAAGAGGGCTGACAACTATGACAACTATGTGGAAGGAGAAAGTCATTTCCAAGAGTAAGCTCCCACAAAAGACCTATCAGCTTAATAAATATTATTATAATTAAAATTTTTTTTTTATAAAAATTTAGATATTATAATATTTAATTTTTTTTGCGTAGTAAAATTCAATATGAAAATTTTAATATACTTAATAGAGAAAAAGGCCACTAAATTCCACTTCGAAACCAGGAAGTGGCGCCGCGGCCTATCTAGAGGAGTGCAGAAGCTCAGGAGTTCAGAAGTTCAATGGAGGGTGGTGAGGTTCTCAAACCGTCAAACCCTCTAACGCTGAAAACATTCGTTGAAGTTCGAACCGTCGCCCTCTGTTTGCGTTTGCAAAACCTCGTCTACAAATAAAATATAGTGTGCCCTAGCCGCTGGTAGGAGACAATCGGTCCTCAGCAGTCAACAACGAGCTGAAAATCAACACAAATCAAGACGTCTTTCCAGTACGAATTCATTTGCGAATTTTAATAATTTTCCTGCCACTAATTAATGTTTGCCGAATTTCGAATCTCATGCTTGAAGTTCGGCGAGCCCTCTGATATAAAACTCACATATACACACTTAAACTTCCAATCTATTTTCTGATAATAGTAAATATTTATTTCTACTTGTAAACTTCTTTTTCTGATTTATTTTCCTAATCCCAAACTTGATGATCCCCCAAGTGATTTATTCTTCCCTCGTATATCTTTACATTTGAGGGAGATACACTTTTCCACCATCTCTCCAAGCTTTCATCTTGTTGGCTGGCCTGGAACCGTAATTTAATTTTAGTTAAATATCCTTTTTATTCTAAGAATAACCCGTTGCCCTAGATATTCTTTAATACAATTCTTAATTGACTTCTTAAAGAATTGCTGTTCAATGATATTCTTAGTTTCAAACTCGATCGACCTTCTTAAATGAATCGCTGCCCTCTTATTTCATCTGCCCAGGTTTAAGTGTTGCGATCTATTTTTTATCAAGGCTGTCATCTCATACACTTCTGTACATATCTTTTTGCATATATAGTGAGACAGACTTCTAATTCTTATTTTGCTTTTTGTAGTGGACTGCAGAACAAAAAAAATCTACACATTACCTTAAGTGATCTGATGGTTCACTCGGGTAACCTTTTTTTTATTCCTTTTAAGGTGACTGCAAATTGTCTGGTCGGTATGTTAGCTTATGTGATTTATTTTCATGAAACCTTTAGGTTCTTGTCTATCATAAAAGTATGGGTTTATGCTAAAGCTGTCAATTTATTTTTCATTTGAAATGAGCTTCTTTTTAAATGGATGCTGACTATCATGTGTGCTGGTTTAAGAAATCGACTTAATCAAGTTTCACGTAACTTCAGCTCTTTTATACCAGCCAATGTGCATTTTTTATTATCAAATACTAAAGTTGTCCTTACTCCGCAGAATACATAATACACAAGGACTTGAGGTTATTAAGGTTGAGGGAGTCCGGCATTTTAGTGAGTTGAACATCATGAGTGCAGAACCCTTCAAGCGGTATGTTTAATGCAACCTCATATAACCTCATTCAGGCTCTATGAGGTATTATAGTAATCGTGCTTAATTATCGAACAAAACTTCTAGAAAATGTTTGCTCGCTTAGTTTCTAGGTTTACGAAGGTGATCAGTGCCAGCTGTAGATTTCCATATCTTTTTGCGTATTCACTAAACGTTCATATTTAGCAGGTTGGTGAAGCTTGTGGCAAGGGCCTTTTATGATGATATCCCTACAAGAACAGAGAATCAGCCAAAATCTGGAAGAAGTGATAACAGGGGAATGGCAGTTGTGGTCCTTGATGCTTTAACAAGGTGAAATATTCTCCTTTGACTAAACACAATGTTACTAGTACATCTGATTAATCATGTCCAGTCCTATTAATTCATGATATAGTGGTATCCTTTTTTGTAAAATAACTTTTCAAGATTGTGTTTTTGAAAAAAAATATCCAGTTGCCTTTATAAAACAATTTTCATGAATTGTCAGTTTAGGACTCTTACCGGTCATTTTCTGTTTTTTTTTATATTAAGATAGTTTATAAAGCTAGAGGTTACATCATATGAGTATCAAGTTCCCAACCAGTAACCAGAGTACCACCCCACCAAAAAAATACATCCACCAGCGAACCGAGTACAAAAATTACAAAATTACAGGTACGAGCGAGTTTCTGAGTTCATGAGAGTATACAAAACACTTGTAACAGAGCATGATAAGACTTATTAAAAGTAAAAGTGGCTAGTTCCATTGACCAACAATGTTGTTGCTGCATTCAGCTTTGTCACCTTCAAAGGCTCCAATGGGTGGGTCCACAACAGGAGGAATATTGGAAGCATTTTCCCAGCTTGGTCCTCTGAGCTCCTGTTCTCTTCTCATCCTTTCATTTTCTTTATCTACATTAATCTGCTTTTCTTTAATAAATAACTTCAGACTATCCAACTCTTCTTGGTTCAAATCATCAGCATAACTGTCAAAGTAGTGGCCAGAGAGGATATCTTCCTTGTAAATAATCATAGCTCCCTCTGGTACTTTAGTGATTTCCAAGACAACAGAAACCTGAGACATGATAAAAAAGTGTGTGAGTTTATAATTAAACTCAGTAAGCACCCTATTCTTATGTTGGAACACCTCCTCATTTCTCCTCCTCCAAAGAAACCAAAGAATCTCAGCAGTAAGAGAAAACCAAAAATTATTAAGGGATAGACCAAAAGGCTCAACAAACCCCACAAGAATCTCATGCCACGACAACCCAGGCCGACTATTACACAGGACTGGATTACCAAGAAAAATAGACCAGACTTTGCTAGCATATTTACATTCAAAAAACAGGTGCTCAAAGGATTCTGGACAATCACAGACAGAACAAATGACAAGTTCCAAACCAACAGAAGCAAGACAAAAACCAACAGCCAATTTCTTAAGCAGCAAAATCCATCTAAAGCACACCTTCTTAGGTTCAATCCGTGAGTGCCAGAACAAATCAAACACACGGTGCCATCTAGTGACCGACCAATTGAAGTCCCAACTATGATTAATTCTATCAAAAATGGAAGTGCCTTCTTTGAGCATGTTATAAATGGATTTAGTAAGAAGCATTAAATAAAGAGTCTCCATCGGCTCACTTAACCTGGCTGAGGGCCTGATTGGCATGTACAATTTTATCAGGAAAAAAAGAACAATTGTACTAACATAGAATAAGTCTTCTTCTGCAAACCAGGCAAACCAAAATTGTCTTTAATCTCACTCCAGCTACAAAGCCGATTATCAACCAGCATATCAGAAATAAGAGAAATGCCTTTTCTATTCCAAGTTTTGGCCGTACACCCTTGAGTCAGTGCCAAAGGTTTGTTATTCAAATAAATGCCCCACCAGACTGATCTATTCAAGACAACAAATGATGGAGATCTCCCAATAGCATCTTTAGAGAAGAGTAGATTTCTCACCCGAGTCCATGCCTTCCAAATAGAATTGAACACCTTAGATCCAAAGCACTTAACATCAAATTGTCCAAAAACAATGTCAACCATTGGTACATCCTTCCACATCTTACCTTTTTTAATGGTGGATTTTTGAATGTTGTTTCTAACCAAAATTTTCCACGGTTCGTCTCCAGAGAGACTACTAATAATCCATTTTGAGGCCAAGGCTTCCCCATGTGCTAGCAAGTCCTTAAGTCCCAGTCCTCCTAGTCTTCTAGGAGTACAACACCATTCCCATTTAACACAATGTCTTTTCTTCGCTCCCATTCCATCAGACCAAAGGAAGTCCCTAAGAATCATATCAAGTTTGTTGTTCTGGTACTTAGCAAACAAACAGGACGAAGCATAATAAATGGCATGTGAGGCTAAAACTTTTTGAACAACTTGAACCCTTCCAGTGAAAGACAACATGTGAGTCTGCCACTTAATATGTTTGTTTTCAATTTTGTTGTAGATCTACTGCCACATATCTTTAAGTGAAGGCTCAACAACAAAGGGAATACCTAGATACCTCACAATAGTGTTCGGGCCACTCCACATCCACCCTTTTTGTACCACCCATTCTGTGGGATTCTCCTTCCAACCAAGAACAATAGATTTATGAGGAGCAACCTTGGCTCCAGATACCAAACAAAAGAACTGCATTCTGTCCATTATGTTATCAAAATTACTTAGGGAAAGTTCAAGGAAGAGAGCGATGTCATCAGCAAATTGAGCATTGATCAAGTCTTCACCATTAGGAAGGGTCAATCCTTTCACTGGAGGGCCTAACTCTGATGCTCTAAGAATATAAAAAAGAGCATCTGCTGCAATCACAAACAAAGATGGGGCAATGGGGCAACCTTGTCTGATTGATCTCTGAAGTGGTACGGGCTCAAAAATCTCACCATTAACTTCAATAACTGTGGAAGAGTTTTTAAATAAAACAGATAACCACTTGCAGTAGTAAGGGGGGAAACCAAAAGCATGCATCATGTTGATCACAAACGGCCACTCTATCCTGTCATAGGCTTTTTCAAAATCAAGAAGAACCATAGTAGCATCCTGACCCTCTTTTTGAGCCCAATTCATAGCCTCCCAACTGGTGATCAGATTCTCCAAAATATATCTACTTTTAATGAAGCTAGTCTGAGTTACCGAGATGATTTTGCCCAGTATATTAACTATTCTTTTGGCATGCACTTTAGCTATAATTTTATATGAAAGATTTAGGAGTGTGATAGGTCTCCAATTCTTTACTTGGGTCTTATCCCCATTCTTAGGGAGCAATCTAATAATGCCTTTGTTTATTTTTTCCCCAAGCGTACCCCTATCATAGGCTTCCTCATAGACATTCAGCAACTCCTAACAAATCCATTCACTATTCTCCTTGTAAAACTCAATGGGGAGGCCATCTAGCCCAGGAGAGCTTCCATTAGCCATAAACCCAATGGCCTCCTCAATCTCCTTGAGGCTAATGTTCTGTTCCAGCATCCTATATTCTTCCTTATTAATTTTCTTGGGAATGAATTTCATACAAGCTTGTAATGCTCTGTTACTTCTCTCACTACATTTAGATGTGAATAGCCCCTTATAGAATTGGAAGAAAGCCTCCAGAATGTCTTTGTTATCCCTTGACAGACATGTGTTAGTCTGGATCTCCTCAATGAGTTCTCTCCTCTGTTTAGCTCTAATTATGTTGAAGAAGTATTTGGTGCCTCTGTCTCCTTTAAGCCAATTCATTTTAACTCTCATTTTCTGCCCTTTGATCTCATAATTTTGACATTTTCTCAACTCAGATTTAGTGCTAGCTAATTCTTTCCCCAACTGTCCATTCTGACCCTCCTTCTAAAGCTCTTCTTCAATTTCATTAAGTTTATTCTAATATATAGCCTCTTTCTGTCTCCTGTCCATAACATATTTCTTCTCCATTGTTTGAAACTTTTTCCTCTAGGCCTCGACTAGGTGGTCCCATTGTTCACCAAGGGAAGAAGATCCATAGCTAAACTTAGACAAACAAGTAACCATTCTGATAGCATTGTTAGTGTCCTGGTTTTGAAGGAGGGAGACATTAAGCTTAAACAAATTAGCCTTTCTGTTGACAACCATGCTCCTTTGATGGATATCAATAATAATATCACAAGAGATGGGAGAGTGATCTGAAATGCTTGTAGGAGAAACTTGGACATGATATGAGTTGGAATCATGGGAGACACCAAGGAAGGATGAGTCAAAATATATTCTGTCAAGCCTGTAGTACACCCTCTGTTCCCCTGTCTGGTTGTTACACCAAGTGAACCAGATGCATGCCTTTTCCATCAGTTCTCTTTTTTTCCATAGGGTTAACCAATTGAAATCTCCTTTTAAAACTAGTCCAAAAAAAGTATTCATTCCCTTTCCAACTATGGCCATTGCCTCCACACTTATCTTCCTTTCTTTCTATCATATTGAAGTCTCCCACAAAAACCCAGTGAGCCCTAGGAAGGTTGTTCGGGATCCATTCCCAAAATATGGCCCGATCTCTATACTCATTGGCAGCATAAATATTACAGATTCTTATCATTTTGTCATTGAGTTTGAAAAGGATCCAGTGTTCTCTTTGACATGGAGATCAACCTTCACTCACAAACTTTTTTGTCCAATTGGGGTTTATAAGGAATGCGGTACCTCCTTTGCCCTTCTCATGGTTCGTATACCAACACATGGCCTTCTCCCAGATGAATTTCAAGGTATTGAAGGCATGATACCCTACAACTTTAATTTCTTGCAAACAGATGATATCTTTATTCTTTAAACTGTTACACCATTTTCTGGCAACATACTTCCTATCAGGCATCTCTAACCCTCAGACATTCCATCTATGAATATGTGTCATCATAAAAAACATTACTGGGTGCTATTCTTCTTACTATTACAAAGTCTGTTAAAACATTCTGGTATCTCTGACCTGGACCCCTTATCTTTATTCTTCGACAGAGACTGCCTCTCTGTGAGTTTTCTTTTTTTCTTCGTGCTTTTGCTTAGAACCTTAGTAAATTGCCCGCTTGATTCAATCACCATGTCCCCAGGAGATTCATATGTTATAATCTGTTTGTTGTTGAACTCTTCCAAGGTTTCCATGATCTCAGGTGAGGGAGGACTCATAACTACAGATGCTTCTTGGGACATCAACTAATTATTTTATCAATATTGGTGACATCAACTAATTATTTTATCTTTTCTGACTCTTCATGGAACATTAAAAATTCACAACTAGAAACAATTTTTTTTATGATTTGGTCTATGGGGATTTTGTTACAAGATTCAAGAATTGGCAGATTAACGGATTTCCGGATTAGTGATTGATTAACAGAGGAACAAATGTGTTCCTTATAAAGAATTACAAGGACATTGTTTCTAAAAGAAACAACGTAGACTGAAGACGAAATTAGAAACAAAACTGAAGACAGGATAGGAAACATTCCTATATGGACTGAAGACGAAAGAGACAGGATAGGAAACATTCCTATCTAGATTGAAAGACGGACTACAGACAAGTAGTTGACCATTATAGAAAGTATTTAACTAAGGAGATAATATCTTAATAAAGATATTAAAGATATTATCTTAATACCCTCCCTTGATGGTCAACGTACGGATGTCAGAACATTCTGTGATAACTGAGACCCTCCTTGGATCTACAGAATGTTGAAACTAGGAAGCTTTGGCAGAAGAGTGCTATGACTCAAAACAGACTGCAATTACAAAACTTCGTTTCTGTGGAAAAAATGGTAAAAACCCAGAATCTCACGCAACCTTGCGTATTATAGACAACATGAAATGATTTTTAAGGAGAAAATCAACAAACCCAGAAACAAAAACAAAAACAGATTCAGAAAGTGAAAAATGCAGCTTCGCCTTGGTCAGGAAGCTCGACAACTTGTGCTGTTGGCTGGGAAGCATTTTGCTTCACTTGGGCAGCCAAACGTTTTTGGCACTCGAACTTCATATGGCCAAACTTGTGATAGTAATTACACTGCACGTTTTGCTTCGTAGAGCCATCTAGGGATTGAGCAGAGGGTTGATGCTGGAAAGGCTGAGAAGACTGATGGTTGCCGATGTTTTGTTGAAAGGATTTTGTAGCAAATGCTTGCTCTGAGGAGGCTGTAGAAGCAATGCTGCCAAACTGTTGTTTCCAACGATCCTCCTGTAGGAGTTTGTTGCATAATTCTGGAAACTTCAGATCAACACTAGTTGACATAATGTTGAGTGTTTCTATGAAGTGCTCATAGGACGATGGTAGACTTTTCAGAGTGATAACTACCATATCCTCTTCCTCCATTTTCCGACCAATAGCTTCGAGCTGATCGCGGATGTCCTTAATCTTTGTCAGATGCTCCTGCAAGGACATATGTTCATCCATCATAATGGAGAACAATCGATTCTTTAGAAAGAATGCCCCGACTCTAGTCAGATGTTTCATGCAGCTCCTTCAGATATTTCCAGATTTCTGCAACTGACTTGCTGGAAGGAATTTGCGGTAGCTGATTATTGATAACAGAGAGCTTGAGAAGCATAACAACCTCTCGATTCCAATCATCAAACTTGTCCTGATCTGCTTGGACGGAGGTCGGACGAGTCACTGTGCCTAGAACAAGCTCATCTAGGCGACGATACTCAAAGATAGTGAGCATACGATGCTTCCATGTGTTATAATTGTTGCCATTGAATCGTTGACTGCCCTCCAACATTAGATTAGTCAGTGATGCCATCTTGCACGTTTCCTAATGCACAGAAAATGAAGATATAGAGAAGAGGCACTGACACATACTTCGAGGCAAAAAATTGGAAGACCTAGAAAAAACTAAGAAATACCCAGAAGAGAGCTCGAAAAACCCAGAAAGAATATGTTGTCAAAATTTGGATCCACTGATTAAAAAATTGAGGCACAAAAATCGAGGCACCTAGAAAAAACGGACAACCCAGTTGAGCTCTCGAAAAACCCATAAAGAATCTGTAATCACAAATTTTTTTCGAGCCCAAAAATTAGGGTTTCGAAAAAAAAACGGCTTGCTGCAAAAAACCTCCAAAAAATAATGGCAGATTTGCAGAAAAAACGTGGTTGAACAGGGCCGAAAACTGGCCAAACTCACAAACCCTAGACGTGAGTAGCAACATATCCCACAATGTGGGAATAAACAAAAATTAATTCAAAAAATTTGAGCAAATAATTTCCAAAGAAATTATAAATTTTCTGAAAAAATTTAAAGAAATGGCTTTGATACCATGTTACAAGATTCAAGAATTGGCAGATTAACGGATTTCCAGATTATTGATTGATTAACAGAGGAACAAATGTGTTCCTTATAAAGGATTACAAGGACGTTGTTTCTAAAAGAAACAACGTAGACTGAAGACGAAATTAGAAACAAAACTGAAGACAGGATAGGAAACATTCCTATATGGACTGAAGACGAAAGAGATAGGATAGGAAACATTCCTATCTAGATTGAAAGACGGACTACAAACAAGTAGTTGACCATTATAGAAAGTATTTAACTAAGGAGATAATATCTTAATAAAGATATTAAAGATATTATCTTAATAGATTTACAGTGGATCCCTTAATCTTTGGATGCAAATGAGTCCCTCTCCTAGGGATGTTATTATTTCCCACTTTATTGGGGGTGCAATTATGTGAGAGCAAGCTCAGTGGTTCCCAGGGTGAGATTCGAACCTAGATCTTTTGTCATGCTAACACTGCCCCTTTAGCATTGGGTCATGACCTCCAGATTATTATATTCAATTTTTTTTGTACACAATATAGTCGTATTTGGAAATTTTAAATAATAAATATGAATTCGGAAGCCTGGAACTGGCAAAGGATGATGTATACTAGAGAATTGTATCCTTTGGTATCCAAATGGATTCTCACGGCCTTGAATTTGATGTTTGGCAAAGGATGAACCAAGCTTGAGAATTGTATTCTCTAGTATTTATATGGATCCATGCTGCGAAAGGATGATGTATACTAGAGAATTGTATCCTCTGGTATCCAGATGGATTCTCACGGCCTTGAATTTGATGTTTGGCAAAGGATGAACCAAGCTTGAGAATTGTATTCTCTAGTATTTATATGGATCCATGCTGCGAAGGCTACTTGACATATTATCTTCCTTTGGTGAATCACTGAATTGTATTGGTCTTTTGCATTTATTTTGCTTCATTTGTGGATAAATACTCTGTATTTTAATTATCTGAATATTTAAATTGATGTCTTTATTTGTGTGGAAAAGCCTTATTCAGTTTGTAGATGTTTTCATCTCCTTTTGGAAGAATGGTTCTTACTTTATTAAACTAAAATCCATTGCATCACCAAATTCTGTTTAGTATGAAAACTATTCTTTGATACTAGTTTGAGTGGATTCGTGGCAAATTGTTTCCAATTTTTCTTTTAGTGAAGGCTTGGATCTTATTTTAAGTTATAATGTGTTGTACCGGGGATTTGATTCACGTTTTTGAGCTACTTTAAAAAGAATCCAAAGTTTGTCAGTGAAGGTCTATGTTCCAGGGACTTCGTTAATGTTGAGAAGGAAATTATGGATATGCTATTGATTCTGGAACAAAGTAACTTGATTGAGATACATATTTTCAAGGTTTCTTGAGGGATGTTAATTGACAACACACGAAACAAAAGTTTCATGTTTTTTAATAAACATGAAGTTTATATGATATTGAGGGGCAGAGCTCATACCTATCATAAGAAATGCAGTCTATCTCTAGGATGAATCCACAAAACGACAATTAGAAATATCTAATATTACTATTAGACTAATCCTAAACCAAAAACTAGACATGGCTATAATAATCCTAGGTTGTCTGATTTGAGTTGAGCTTCAAATTTGACAAAAATAAAATTCAGAAAAGCTCCTAGATTTATGAAAGTCTTAAAATTTGACCTCTATATCTTTGTTGTTTTCCTTTTGCCAAATTGTTAATTGAGCAATGTTTGTCTAATTAACTACAGAAGGAAGATGGATACAACCATAGTTGAAAATATCACTTAAAAACCTCTAATATCACGAATCACTTCTGCAAACGATATTATCGCTCAATGACTTGGCCCTGAGTTTTTCAAAACAGCACAAGGCATTTTTAGCGAAAAAATTGCGAAGTCACGATATTCTGAGTTTAAAATTGGCAGTAAATTTTTTTTGCCCTGGATTTGCCAAAAAAACCTCCCGAGGTGATTAAAAAACGGTTTGGTTTGAACATGGTTTGTCGCCCTAGATGCCCTCGAAATCTCCTCTGACTTTTTCGTTTTTGTTTCACCGTTGTTTTCGTTTTTGTTTCTCCGTCATTTTCTTTTCTTTGTCTCTTTCATTTTTCATTTCTCTGCCTTTTTCTAATGTCTTTGAATGTTTGGTCTCATGATAAATAAAGTCATTATTATTAGAAAGTTCGAATAAAATAAATAAAGTTCTCAAAATATTGTCATATCATAATTAGAATTAAACAAACTTCATCAATAATATTATAATTTATATTTAAGTTTTTCATTAATTTTAAAATTATTCATTCATCTATTTTGTGAATGGTTATTGTGTGAATTAAATTTTCTTCAATAATATTATAGTTTTATTTAATTTTTTTTATTAATTTCAAAATAATTTATTCAGCTATCTTATTAGTGGTTATTGTGTGATTTTTTTTCTTTTCGATATTATAGTTATTTCATTTATTAATTACAAATTTTATGTCTTTAAATATCAATTATATAAAATTTCTGTCATTGAAATGGTATTAATTTTGTGAAATGGGAGCATTGTAACATGCTATTCTATATATATATATATATAAATAAAAGAAACTAATAACATGAATTAGGAACTGAATGAAAGGAATTCTATCATAGTAGTTCTAACATCCTGAACAATATCAGTGTATATTTTTTTTAAACAACGAGGAATAAATTGAACTTTTAAATGGAAGGAATTACTGAAATGAAATACAGAAAAGGAAGCTAGACTATGATACATGAAATTAAATAGTCATAATTGAAGTACAGGATAGGATTAGGGTTTCTTACTGCATTCAAGTACTCGAGGTTTCCATTTTGTCTCTCTTCTGCCCCAATGCATCATTGGAGGGAAAATATCACCAGGGTGTTTTTACCACCCAACCACGGATCTACTGATTCCCCTTGCTCACTTCCAACTCGAAGTGGGCTTGACCCTTTGCAGTGGTGTAAACATGATCATGAGTTTAAGTCAACTGATTCCTGGTGGTTGGTCCTACACAACAAGCATATCATATACTATATGTACTTCTAACTAGTATGACCTCTGACTAAGTTATGTATCTGGATCCAAATGAACTGACTATCACTAACTAGCTTAGTGTACCTTGGCCACGGTTTTACCAGTGCAAGCATGATCAACTGTGCAGTCAATTCAACACCCTAATCAAATTGTTTTCACAAATTCAAGGTGAAATGAGAATGATTTTGTCCTATAGACTCAGGATTATATCTGTTCCTAACCTTACATGCTTAACGGGATAATCAATGTTAAGGCTCATGTTTGTTTAAGATAAAGGTTTATTCTTATTTCTCAGGTCTGATATATTTACATGTTTTATTTCCCAATGTCTGAAATAAATAACGTGATTCAATTTCCAATGGTTTGAAAGAAATACCACGAATCTATTTCCAAAGGTTTGAAATAAAACAGCATGGTGCTAAATCTCAAGGTCTGAACTATACATAACGAATTCGTTCCCAAGGTATGATTTAAAACAGCATGGTGCTAAATCCCAAGGTCTGAAATATACATAACGAATTCATTCCTAAGGTCTGATATAAAACAACATGGTGCTAAATCCCAAGGTCTGAAATATACATAACAAATTCATTCCCAAGGTCTGATATAAAATAGCAGAGCGCTAAATCCCAAGGTCGGAAATATACATAACGAATTCATTCCTAAGGTCTGATATAAAACAACATGTTGCTAAATCCCAAGGTCTGAAATATACATAATGAATTCATTCCCAAGGTCTGATATAAAACAGCATGGTGCTAAATCCCAAGGTCTGAAATATACAGAACAAATTCATTTCCAAGGTCTGATATAAAATAGCATGGTGCTAAATCTCAAGGTCTGAACTATACACAACGAATTTGTTCCCAAGGATTGAATTAATTTTCTTGGATCTAGATTAAATGAAACAGTAACATCATACAATCCCCATTCCAAATGTTGGGTACGAGCATCATACCCACCATTTGAAATGTGGTTAATGAACAGCATAAACATCATTCCATGAGCTAATGTGAATTAAATAGCAACATTCTAATGCTGGTAAAAACAATCTTAACCCCCATTTTAACTTTCGGGTAACATGGACAGCTCTCAACCCCAAATTCTACTGCTGAAGGTAAGCAATTCAACATTATTTTAAGTACTGGCAAAATCATTTAAACCCCATTTAAAATGTTGGGTATGAACATCATACCCAGCATATCAAATGAGGTTTTATAACAACTTGAGCAATCTTTCAAAGTGCTGGAAATTGAACAGAATGACCCCCTCTCTTTTATGCTCGTAACTCAAACATGAACCCTCTTTTACAATATTGCTAACATGAACAGCTCATACACACTTTGTGTTGTAAACAAAAAAAAATATAGAGAATAAGCTTTTACATTCCCATCATAACATTCTGCAAATCCTCCTGTCATTTTGGAAAGAGATAAAGCTTAAACCCAATGACAGAGATAGTAACCGGTTTTCTCTTCGAAAATTCCTAAAAACCTTTCTTAATTTGAAATGAAATGCATTTGAAAACACCCAGATTAGTAAGGTAATTAAAATTAGAATTTCATTTCAATTACTAGATAACTCTTTTCTATTTGAGAGCTAATATGTATTTATGGTTTGCAGCCAAAAAGCAGAGAACAAATTATGAACTTCTTTTCCTCATTCCATAGAAACCCTTTCCTCAATTTGAATAATATTTCTTTTAACTGATTTCATCATAAACAACAAACATTGACAACACAAGGAGGATTTGAAATCTCTGTTAAAACTGCCAAAAGCCTTCAAATTCAAAGTCATTATCACTGCAGATAATGTGGAAAGGGAAACTAAAAGCATTTATCTTCATCACATGCCTGGTAATGTGCGTTCAAACTTGGAAGATCTCTCCAAATGGTAGCTGCTCTTACTCCTGTGCGTGCTTCTTCCTATGCTGTGTGTTTTCTTCCCGTGTCGTGCCTTTCAAAACCAAAGATGAAAATGCCCAAAACCATCAACCTTTCCTTATAGTTTTCCAACCTAATTCCTCTTGGAATTTCATTTCATTACATTTGCCCTTCATTCTAATTTCATTTCAAGGCAATTATATATTCATGAAGGAAGTGTGCCTTGTGTTTTCAATGCAAAGGCTAAATATCTTCCTCCATGAAAAACGTACGAGTTGGGCTTTTATTTGGTAATCCAAATACTCTTTTTAAAATTTTTTTTGACCCTTACAAGGGTATTTAATTTTTTATCATCCTTTTTATGACTTAGGAAAAGGCTTAAGTCTATTACTAGTTTATTCTATAAAAAGGTGACATAGGAAGAACTCCCATAATTATTGATTAAATTCGTACGTTAGTATATATTATTACCATGAATTTCAATTTTCCAATTAAATGACTGGAAACAAAGTCTATAATAATATAATAAAAAATATGAAGTCGCAATTATTTATTAGGATTAACTGTCAATCAAGCTCTCTCTCTCTCTCTCTCTATATATATATATATATATATATAGCTACAATCGTAATATAATAATAATTATATATATGAAATACTACACCTATATATGCAATTGTGCATCATCTTACGATGATCCACAAATATAAACATAAGTATAATTATACGTATATATATGTACTACATATATAACACAATATATATATATATATATATATATATATATATATATATATATAGTTGCCGGATTCGCCCAGGCAGGCCCGGGTCCGGATTCACGTCGGATCCGAGACGGATCCGGGCAGGGTCCGGACCAAACCCTGTGGATCCGTCCGGATCTGCGGCTCGTGGATCCGGAAGCCGCGGATCCGGACGGATCCATAGGGTTTGGTCCGGACCCTGCCTGGACTCGGGAGGATTCGGGCGGATCCAAGAGGATCTCGCGCGGATCCGCGCGAATCCTCGAGGACCTGCGGCAATAGGAGTTTGAAAAGTCAAACAATGACTTAAAAAAGGCATTTTTATATATATTTTTTGCTTCTAACCCTAAAACGACCCCTTTTATGAGTCTCCAAACACATTTTATTTCTCATCGTGCTCTCTATTATTCTCTCATTTTACTCTCTCATCCATGCAAGCTTGAAGTGAGGTGATTGAATTCGAAGGAGCTCGATTGTGGAGTGGCAAACACCTTCCAAGAAGCACTATTCAGTCTATTTGAGTGATTAAGGTATGCATTTGAACCATATTCTCTAGTTTTTTTTGATAAGTTTTGAAGTATAAGTTTTGAAGTTTTCTTTTTTCATTTTTGTTATAGATTGCAACAATGAGTAGTCAAGGCTCAGTGGGTGGGGAGGGATCTCAAAGATTTAAAATTGATAAAGGGTCTCCTTTATGGAGACACACCACAAGAATTTCTCAATGTGTTGGAGGTGGGGGGTATGTATGGAAATGTAATTTTTGCAAAACACAATATAGAAGCTCCTACTCCCGGGTAAAATATCATCTTTTAGGCCGTGGGGGTCAAGGGATTAACATGTGTGAGGGGGAAGATAAGAAGGGATTGCCAACTGCACAAATAGCAGCTTTGGTAAAAGAACAAGAAGAAGCTGACACAATATGTGCAAAAGGGAAACAAGTTTCTTATATCAGTAAACAGAAAACAATGCAGCCACCCACTCAAATGCAATCTAGATCACATCCATTCTTGCTTATGCCTTCTAGGGATGAAGATGTAGATCAACCACACAACACCCCCTGCAAGAGAGGTCCATTAGATAGGGCATTTCAAAATGAGTTAAGAGATATTGCTGATGCCAAAGTTGGACGTTGCCTCTTTGCAAATGGTGTTCCATTCAACTTTGTGAGATCACCTTATTTTAGTGACATGTGTGAAGGAATAAATGAAGCACCTTCTGGTTATCATGGCCCTAGATATGAAAAGTTGCACACCACCATATTACAAAATGAGAGAAAAAATGTAGAGAACCTACTACAACCAATAAGAGATTCTTGGGTCCAATTAGGTGTGTCTATTGTTTCAGATGGATGGAAAGATTGCAAAAACCGTCCTTTAATTAATGTAATTGCTGTATCCCCCAAGGGGTCATTGTTTTTGAAGGCGGTTGACTGTGAAGGTGAAGTAAAAAATGCAGAGTTCATTGCCCAGATTCTCATTGGATCCATAGAGTCCGTGGGTCATCACAATGTTGTCCGAGTAATTACGGACAATGCAAAAGTTTGCAAGGCTGCAGGGGCTTTGATAGAGGCTAGATATGATCACATCTTTTGGACATCGTGCACCGTCCATTCTCTCAATCTAGTGATGAAGGCAATTGACACCGAAATAGATTGGGTGAAACAGGTGTATGAGGAGGGTGACGAGATTCAAACGTTTGTGACAAATCACCATATGTCACAAGCAATTTTCAGAACTTACTCAAAATTGGAATTGTTGAAGGTAAATTTTAAAATTTAATTTATAATTTATTTAGTTTCATTTATCATTTTATAATTTTTATGTCATGTTTTAACTTTCTACTAACATGTTTTAGGTGGCTGAAACCCGGTTTGCCTCTCACACAATTGTGTTGAGACGGCTTGTCAAGGTGAAGGAGGCCTTATCACAAATGGTTATTAGTAACCAATGGAGCATCTGGAAGCAGTCCAGTACAGTCAGGGCCCAAAAGGTGAAGACATTGATATTAGATGATGATTGGTGGACTCGTGTGGAGTATGTCTTGGAATTCACTGATCCCATCATGTCTATGCTTCGATTTGCCGACACCGATTTACCATGCTTGGGGGATATCTATGATAGCATGGACACAATGTTGGAGACGATAAAAATGGTAAGTTATAAATTTAATACATTCCTTTATCTTTGTTTATTGAGAGTTATTTAAATTCAAAATTGACATAATGATAACTTACATGAACATCATTTGATATCCTAGGTCATACATAGGAGAGAGAATGATCCTGAGGACACCTTATACAAAAAGGTGGAAGTCATGGTTCTTCATCGTTGGAACAAGATGACCACACCTTTGCACCTCCTAGCATATGCTCTTTCTCCCAGGTACTATAGCGCACAAGTACTTGGTATTCCAGGTAGAGTGGCACCATATAGAGATGCTGAGGTTGCCAATGGGTATAAGAAGGCATTTGATAAAATTTTTTGCGATCTAGATATTGGGGTAAGTGTTAGGAGAGAATTTGGATCATTTATGTCAGGAAGAGATCTCCACCCTACTGCTATCAATGACCAAAGCAAAATGGATGCTGTTGCATGGTGGTATCTTCATGGGCAAGATTATCTATACCTCCAACCTCTTGCAATTAAGGTTCTATCACAAGTAAGTTTTTAAGTTTTAACTTTTTTTTTCTTTTTGTTTTGTCACTTGCATTGTAGAATTTAATACTTAACGCTCTTGAATTTATCTTGTATTTTTTTAATTTTGTTGGTTTTCTCTCTAGGTTGCGAGCTCTTTTGCCGCTGAGCGGAATTGGAGTACTTACTCCTTTATCCACTCAGTCAAGCGTAATCGGTTGGCTGCAAAAAAAGCAGAAGATTTGGTGTATGTTCACAACAACTTGCGTCTCCTGTCATGGAAGGATCCAAAGTACAAGAAGGGGCCAACGAAGCTTTGGGATGTAGCACCCGAGTCTGCTGACCTAGATATGACCATTCAAGATCTTGCTAGAAGCACTTTGGCTGATGTGGATTATGATGGTGATGATGATGATGATGAGACAGTACCCTCTAGTGCTAGTGGAACTTTGGGTTCCATTAATGATGATTTTGATCAAACACTTGCAGCTACTGGAGACCCCATTGATCCAATTTTTTTTGATAATCCATTTGATTGATGAACCATTGAACATTGAATCATGTCTCAAACTTTAATGAACAATATTTTGAATTGTCATTTTGTAATTCAGTAATACTAATTCAATGTACTGATTTTCTTTAGAATCGTCAACATAGAATCATAGATCAATGATCAAGTATGCTATTTGAAGTTTTAATGATCAAGCATCATAGATTCATAGTATGAAATGATTTAGTTTTAGAATTATGTATATTTCTCTTATATTTTTGGATATATAATGCATATATATATATATATATATATATATATATACTCACGAATCCTCACGAATCCAAAACGGGAAATTTTTTTTTCATGAATCCATGAACCGGATTCGCGAACCCGAATCTGTCCCCGAATTCGAATCGGCAACTAAGATATATATATATATATATGTGTGTGTGTGTGTGTGTGTGTGTATGTATGTATTTCCAAGTGAAAATTAAATATAATGCACATTTTATAATAACGCAGAAAGAGATTAAGCACATCCAACAAGAGAGGTGCTAGGTTGCCCATGCGTCAAGACCTAGGCACAAGGTCCTATCGACAAGGTTAAAGGTAGCATGACGGTAGACATAAGACATTTACTAGGGTTGTATCCTATATCCTAATAAGGCTAAGGATCAACCCTAATGTGTAAGACTTACCAACTCAGAATTTAGGTGGCTCGAAGTTCATGATCAGGTTTACATCCATTCCTGGTGATATTTTCCCTCGCTCCTCGGAGGACGGATCTATCCTGCACTCACTCAAACAAGAACTGTAGTTAGGCCATCATTATCACAATGATCATATTGCGTGTAAGATAATCAATACAATTCTAGATCAATACATAATATCTTATCATTCCTCTTATTTCACTCTGAATCCCTTTTCCATGAAAACGAAAAAATAACATTTAAGCATAAATTAATGAAAACAACTGTTTTATTAAAGCAAGTAAATATCATCTAGGGTACTAAATCAATAAAACCACTGTTTTGTTAAAGCTAGCATATAACATCTAGGGCATCAAATAATTCAAACCCACTGTTTCATGAAAACCAGAGTAGACATCTAGGGCATTAGATTTAACAAAACTACTGTTTCATTAAAACATGCCCGTAACATGCTAATCTATATATAAATAAATAAAAGAAATTAATAACATGAATTAGGAATTGAACGAAAGGAATTCTATCATAGTAGTTCTAACATCTAGGGCATCAATAACTCAAAACCACTGTTCCATGGAAACCGGATTAAACATCTAGGGCATTAGTAATCAGGAGGGATGTGACATAATCAACAAATCACATGTCATAACCACTTATACTCCACATGTCACAGATGCTAATCACACACATAGCATGTAGTAGGAGTGCAACCACAGACGACAGACCATGAATTGCAATCAAGATTGCGCACAATAGTGCTCTACCATATGTAACATGCTAATCTATATATAAATAAATAAAAGAAACTAATAACATGAATTAGGAACTGAACGAAAGGGATTCTATCATAGTAGCTCTAAGTTCTAACATCTAGGGCATCAATAATTCAAAACTACTTTTTCATGGAAACCAGATTAAACATCTAGGGCATCAGTAATCAAGAGGGATGTGACAAGCATTTCATTCATTGGTGAGATGACAAACTCATTATTTTCAACATGGTTGTAAATGTTTTATTGTGTGATTTGCATGTGTCTATATTTTAAGCATTAGCTAGACAAGGTTGAAAAGAACTTAAATTCATTTACAAATTCAATGCATGTGTGTATTTTTTAAGGATATTTTTAAAAACTTGTATATTTTCAAATGTTTGATAAATTTGCTGATTTTTTTCTTTAGTATTTTCCGAGTCTTAAGTTTTTGAAATTTTGGGTCAGCCGAGTTATTACCGAGTTCGAGTTTTTCAGCTATGTATACAACAATTTTACTTAGCCATATTTTTTAAAGCTGTTAATTGGCTTCTCAAATTGATGCTATGTTTCTAGTGGCGACGATAAATTAGTCTGTTTTCTTTACTTGTTCTTATTGTAATATCCATAGTTGAATGTATGTTTTTATGTATGGATTGATGTTGAAGCACTTAAAGGTGAAACGCGCAATAGCTTTTTGCTAGATGTATTTTTGTGAAGAATAGCTTTAATAGTTTGCAGTTGCACACACATACACATCTTTGATGCACAGCCTGACTTGGCTTAACAGTGAAGGAATGTATACTTAATAATGGAAATTACATGTTTGAATTTTCAGGGAGATAGATTTGAACACCTCAAAACTAATTTGCTGGTCTTGGTCCTGGTTTGGGATCGCGTTTGGGTTCGAGGTCCGGTCAAAATGTTTTTAGGGGGTTGGGTTTGTTCGTACAAAAACATATGAAAAATAAAAAATAAAAATTACATACATATATGCAGCAGTAATTAAGTTCATAATACCTATGCTAATAGTCAAGTAACATAGCAAAATACATCAACATTTATATTTATCTTTTATTTCAAAAATAGTAATGTCAACGGTTAACAATCAGCCATCACTGATCAATTATCTTAAAAAATCATAGCAAATATCATCCTCCTCCATATCATTACGCTGTGGTAAACTAGAAAAACCACAAATAGTGCCTTTAGCAGTGGCAGTAGCACAAGGATTGGCAGCGGTACTAGCAATCTCAGGATCAGCCCCATGATCCCTAGGTAGCTCATGGTCATCATCAACGCCAATTGCAGCATGGCGGGCAATTGAATCATCCAACTTGGCATGCTCTAGATCAACATTCCACTCCTTTGTCTCCCCTTTTTTGTAGTTATTTTCTTTTTGTGTTATGAGCCACATGTTTGAATGCACATAGACCAAGTCCTCCGCCTTCTTGGAATGCAGTCTATTGTGCTTTATTGAGTGGATGAGTATGTGCTCAAATTCCTCTTAGATGATGTTGAACTAGCAACCTATCAAGAGTTTCAATTTTTTAACTTAGAGAGTTAAGAGTTATGAATAAAAAATTTAAATATAAATTCATCAACAAGAATCTTAAGAGTTAAGAACCTGTGATAAAATTTTGATGGCAACAAGTTGTAGGTATTAGTATGATTCTCCACGGAAGTACAAACCTTTATGAGCATCAACCTTATGCTTGTCCCAAAGAGTGTCAAGACCACAATCATCTGTGCTTGCAAAACTCATGAATTCAGCCCTTACTGTAGGCTGTATGTCTTTGTGAAAGAGTCTATGAAGGGTTGCCTTGTACCCTTGAGCAACTTTAAAATCTCTATCTGGGGCAACTCTTGTGTTAGTGTCATTAAGGACCGGTTGACTATGGTACTTGGGACTCAATGCAAAGGCAAGAAGATGCAAAGAAGTAGTCATTTTGTTCCATCTCTCCACAATTTTTTGTGGTTCCTTGAGAATGCTTCTTTGGGATCTTGCTCTTTTTCATTTATGATGCATTTCATTTCCTCAATCATTGAGTCAATGCCATCATATGCCTCACCCACGAAAGGCCTATCCATGTCAGTATATTGGATCATGTTCAATATAGGCTTAGTAAATTTCAAGAGGTACTCAACATGATCCCACCAAGAGTCATCTAGTATCATTGCCCTAATGTTGGTACCCTTGTAGTGCTAGATTACCTCCATATGCTCCAATTAGCATTGATTACCATTCTCGACAATGTCTCACAAACCTTCACAAGGTGTCTCAAAACAATTGTGTTGTAGGGAAAACGGATCTCAATAACCTGTTTCATACTCAAAATAATACTAAATTAAAATTGAAATCAAAGTTAAATTAAGATCAAAATCAAAATTGAAAACTTAGAAATTTTACTAAAGTAGAACATATTTAAATAATTTATCTTACCTTCAATGGCTCCAATCTCGAGAATTATTTTAATATTTCTTGTGACATATGGTGGTTGGTGATGAACTTTTGGATCTCTTGGGCATCATCATACATTTATTTGATCCATTCAACTCTGTTCCCAATATTGTGCAGCATTAGGTTGAGTAAGTGGACATCATAAGGTGTCCAAAAAATGTGAGTAGTGCTTCTCAACCAATAACCTAGCAGACCTACAGTTTTTGGCATTGTCTGTTACAATCTGAACAAAATTTCAAGGGCCAAATTGTTCAATGGCTTGGAAAAGAATGTTGGCAATTAATGAATCACCCTTCACCTGCTCTTCACCATCCACTACCCTCAAAAACATTGCACCTATTGTGGATACTGCAATAACATTGACCAAAGGGTGATTTCTTGCATCTTTCCATCCATTAGATATTTTGAACATATTTGTTTCAATCCATGAATCCTTGATGGTCTTTAAGACATCCTCTACATGTTTGACCTCTCTGTCCAATAAGAGAGTACACACCTCTTAACCTGGTCTCTTGAACCCCTTTGTAGCCTCATTAATACGTCTAGATACATCTAGCTATGTCTTGCTCGACAATCTCTCTACAGTCATTGCGAAATGCCGTTTCCACGGGTCCCTTTACTCCCCTGTTTGACATTGGTTGACCTTGAAGAATATGCAAGAATGGATGGCCCTCTACAGGTTCAAGATTGGAAATTGATGGAGAGGCTTTTGATCCTTTCTTAGACTTTTCCAAAGGACGAGAACCTACTTTCCTTGTTGCTTTGTTTGCTTTTGCCTGCTGTTCAATATATTTCATTACAATAGACTCGGCAAGAAGGCTTTTACCTTGAGGCTTGCCATTAACTCTTGGCATGCCTGGACAAAATTTGATGCCTTTTTGTGGGATAAAGCACAAATGTGCTTTTACTTGACTATATGAGCAGTTATGTTGCTCTTTACAATGGCTACAAATCTAAATATAAACTCCTCCACCTAGTAGTAGTTGTACCATTTCCGGATATTTTATAGGGGAGAGTTGGGGTCTGTTTTGAACTGGGATTCCCAGAGCTAGAAGCACTTGCCATTCTATGAACAACATACGAAGCCACAAACCAAATTGAAAAACTAAAACAAAACTAGAGAGTACATTTCAATATGTTAAAAAAATGCAACGAAAAATAAAAAACAAACAAAAAACAACAAAAACCTACCTCTTTTGTGTTGAAATCTTCCTCTTCTATGTCTTTGAGAAGTTCTCAACACTTGTGATAATGTCGCAATAACACACAAACCGGCTAAGAGCATGCAACAATCAGCATTCAACTCTCCTTGACCAATGGCAAGCAAAAAAGAAAGTTCAGCAATGGAGGCAAAAAGTTTTGTTTTTCATTCACAAATGCATAAATGAAATAGGCTTCACCTTTTTAGAGTTTTAAGTGGTCAAAATTATGGTTGGTGGGATGAGTTGATCTTTTTAGGCAAAAAAAAAGTTAAAACAACTAAAAAAATTTAAAAAACGTATCAAAGTCTTCTTAGGTTCTGTTGTGGGAGTGCAAATTCCTCTCGGGTTCACCCGGGTTTGGTAGGGCCAAACCCAGTCTATCTGCCATACCCTGTCCCAACCAATAGGGGACACTGGACCTGGACCCGGTATCCTAGCCTCAAAACAATAAATATTTAGTAAATGAAAAAACAAAAGCAATCCTCAAGTAGAATGGTTTCATGAGGGGGTTTCATGCAAAAATTGATGTCTGGTTTGGTGGTGACCTTTACTTTTTACTGTTGAGTCTGTATGCATGCTTTGATTTTCAGTTGAAAAAAGTTAGATTGTAGCTCATGTTATTTTTTCCAGTTGCTAAGTATGTTTTGAAATGTAGAATTTATTAATCTTAATGTATTAGAAAGATGCTTATACTGATTCTTGGCTTTTGCATCCTCATTGTATGGCAGGCGGCAATGGGTTAAAGAGGATGATTTGGCTAAGGATCTAAAACTACATTCAAAACAACTTAGACGTACTTTACGATTTTTTGAAGAAGAGAGGCTAATTACCAGGGATCATCGTCGTGAGGTTGTGTCTTAATTTAGAGTGTTTTATACTTTCAGTTTGCTGACTTTTATATGATATTTAAAAAAATATTACAAGAACATAAGTTTATACTTTCTGCTTGATTTCTTAGAGGTTTTTTCCATTTAATCGGTGTTCCATGGGGCATGGGGACAGATTCGTCCTGTCCCTTATTTACTGAAAAAGAAAATGGTACACCCTTTGGCATGTTTCCCAAGGTGGGGGATGTTCCCCGGGACATTTCCAGTCAGAGGACCCTGGGGGGCTGGCTGCAGTCTTGAGCATCCTTGTGACATCCTTGTTTTGAACAGAAATTGTTTCTTTCTTGCTGCAATCGGTACACTTTGTTCTCCAGTTTTTGAATGTAATTGTGGGATTTGATTAATACCCAATAGTGTTAATTTGCCTTGCAAGCTAATAAATGAGCTCAATACAGTCAAATGGATTTCATGTAAATTCTATAAGATATGGGCTGCTAAAATCAAATTGTTTCTTTCTAGTTAGCTTGGGAGATTAATTGGTACATGTGACTCAAGTTTTATGTAGATATCAAGGGCCATGAGAGATCAAAACAACATATGTATGCAAAAATTCTACAAGGTACATGCATACTCAACTAGCATAGCAAAGACTACAACCAACAAAATCAAGAAACAAAATAGAGATGCCAATCCTTTTAAAATTTATAATCCCTAGCCACCCACCTTACCAACACCATTCTCTGATGCTTCCAGAACGCCTGACATCACATTCCACTGCTCCACGTTCGCCACCACTTGTGTTATAGCAGGATTACCACTACAATGACTCAAAGCAGACCTTGCGGATAACCACCCTCCTCTTCCTACATGAACCAACAGGTATTCAGAAAGAGAGGGGAGCATGAATGTACTTTCCATTTGTAGAGTATCATTTTTATGAGACACTAACAATGTTTTCACAACCATACATGGATTAAAAAAAAGAGGAAAGAACCTGGAGCTTGTGGTTGACATGTGCATTTCAGACAGCAGAGCCCAAACATCTTTCTCCAAAGAAGGGTCATAAGGATCTATAATGGAGCCAAAACTAGTCAAACCTTCAACCAATAATGGAGCCTTCTGATCACTATCTACAAGAAATTCTCCACTAGAACCAACTCTAGCTGTCTTAGAAGAGCCTAAATCTGTAGAATGCAATAGCACACTAGAAATTGAATCTCGTAAATCTTCAAAGGCCACCTCTTTCTCTGACTTTGACTTGAAAATCCACCAAAATTGTTGCCTTTGAATGAAACTTCCCATTGCTAGCTAAATCATGTCCAAGGACTGGCTTAAATATTTTAACATTGTGCTATTAGGGCAATGAATAGTATACATGAAAGGATCCCAAGAAGGCCTTGAATGACACCTAGGAGCCATATGAAAGATATACAACCACAATCATTGTCACCTAGCTAGAGCTGGAACCAAGAGACAAACAAACAAATGCCACGAGTCATTAACAAAACACCATAGAACCAAGTGCTACCACAAGAGCAGTAGGTAGTAGAGTTCATGTCAACATGTGCAAAGGGACAAGCTCTTAAACCACCTCGCATGGAAAGCATTTGCATTCGCAATCAATAAAAAGAGGTAAAAATAAGGCCAAACTCATGGTTGATACTTGCCTTCAAATTGTAGAGCCCAAACATCCTGCTCCAAAGAAGCAGCCTGAGAATCGTTAATAGACCTAAAACTAGTCTAACCTTCAATCACTAACAAAACCTTTTCATCACTATCCACTAGACCCAACTTTAGCTATTTAAGCAACACCTATATCCTTGGAATGTATTAACATACTAGAAACTAAATCTCTTAAATCTAGTAACAAAAGAAAGAAAGAAAGAGAGAAAATAAAAACTACATTAATGTCCACAAGACATCGATGTAGGTCAATTGTATGAGAAAGACCATCTAGTTACAATAGAAAAATAGTATGGACAAAAGAAAAGAAAGTGCTGAAAAGGTGATTAAAGATCTGAAACAAAACAAACATTAACTAGTGGGTAAACTCAAAAGTAGGTAAATTATAATCATGTGATCTGTTTACAAATAACAATGCAATAATGATGCCTCTCTAAGAAATGAAGGGTACGTTAAAGACCAAAGCTAGATATTGGGGATAGAAATTAATCCTCACTTGTTTTTAACTTTTTAGCAAAATTAAAATCAGTAATGTAGAAGAAGATTTAACATGTTATATTATGATGAGTAATTGGTAAAAATTTAATGTATTGAATGAAGAACAAATTAGTTCTTAAATAGATTTACAAGAGACGATGTTTCTAAATAAGAAACAGTCGTAAAAATAGAAACTATATCTACAGGATATTTACATTGTAGATAACCATTAAATAAATAGAAAGATATTATTTTAATACCCTCCCTTAATGGTTATTCTATCAACTACACCAAGCTGCCCCTTGAATTTTACAAACTTATCTGGACCAAGAGGCTTGGTGAGAATATCTGCAGTTTGATCTACTGTTGGAACATACTGCAACTGAATTGTCCCGTCTTCAACCAACTGCCGAATGTAATGACAATGAACATCTACATGTTTGGTTCTTTCATGGAAGACCAGATTCTTGGCAAATTTGAGAACTCCCTAATTATCAGAGAGCAAGGGAGTCGGACCATCTTGAGACAAATGCATATCTGCAAGCATCCGATGAAGCCAAACTGCCTCACAAGTTGCCTTAACAGCTACACGATACTCTGCTTCTGTAGATGAGAGTGAGATTGCATGCTGCTTCTTGTTGATATTATGGCCTTTATGGCAAATATCGACTACCTCAGATAATAATAAATATATAGAATATATTTATTATAAATCGATATATAAATAATAATAATAAATATAGAGATATTTGTTATTTATTGTTTATTAGAAGATCGATTTAATATATATTTGAATGGAATAAACAAAGTTTATTTAAAGGGCCCAAGTCGGCCTCTTGAGGTGATTTTAAATAAACAAGGCACAAGTCAGCCTCTTGAGAAGCCTCCCCACTCACATATATATTGGAGATCGAATTTTGAGGAGAAGCATATCAAAAACATAACATGTTCTCTCTCCTTCAAGAATCAATAGAAGAAGTTAAGCGCAGCAATTAAGGACTCTAAGACAGCGAATTCCAGGCATGCGAATCCCTGAATATGTGTTTGGAGCAGCGATAATTATCCAGATTAATAGTGCGAACTAAGGAAGAGATCTTGCAGCCCTAGAGGAGCGAACAAGGGCAGAGATCTTATAGCCCTGAAGGAGCGAACTATGGCAGAGATATTATGCAGCCCTAGAGGAGCGAACTAGGGCAGTATTGTGTAGATCTAGAAGAACAATATGAGGGCCAATATTGCAGCCCTAGATCTGAGAATTATAGATCTGAGAATTATGGATCTAAATAGAAGGCCACAATCAAGGCAGATTGGCGACATATTGAATGGCAAGGTTGAAGATCTCAAGGTTCAGATTTGAAGTCTGTTTCAGAGATATAATCCGGGTACTATCTCTCCTTGTTCTTTGTGATTTCTTATCATATCCTCTGCTTAGTTTTGTTAGACCTCTAAAGACTGATATATTCCTTGGTAGAATTTGAAATATACTAACACTTCTTACTACTCCAAGTGACTGCACCAGATCCCAAATTGTACACATATCCAGAGGTGGATGCCTTATCATCAACGAAACCTGCCCAATATGAATCTGTGAACCCATTGAGTCTAGAATCATGACTCCTAGTGTAAAGAAGTCCATAATCAGAGGTGCCTTTCACCTATCGCAACGCACGCTTCGTTGCTACCCAATGATCAGCCTTGGGGGTTGTCGTGAAGCATGAAATGTAGCTCACCGCAAAACTGAGATAAGATCTAGTGGCAATGAGATAGATGAGACTGCCCACTAGTTTCCTGTAAGTGGTTTCATCCACAGGAGGAGAATCAGACTTGGCTGATAATTTCAGCCCTTTCTCCATAGGTGTGGAAGCAGGTTTACAATCCTGCATTCGAAACTTGTCAAGCAAGCTCCTGGCATACTTAGACTGAGAAAGGAAGATGCTACTGCCAGTCTGCCAAACCTCAACACCAAAACAATAATGGAGAAGCCTCAAATCTATCATATCAAAATCCTTGCACAGGTCTTGTTTGATTTCTGCAATCAAATGTGCTAAATTGCCGATAATGATCAGGTCATCCACATAGACAACAAGAAAGAGACTATTATCACCAGAGTGTTTGATATACAGATTACTGTTAGAAAGGCAATGCTAAAAACCATGAGCAACCAAGTACTGATCAATTTTGATGTACCACGCTCGAGGAGCCTGTTTGAGTCCATAGAGTGCTTTCTTGAGTCTACATACTTGGTGTTCTTTGCCGGCAATCTTGAAACTAGGAGGCTGCGTCATGTAGACTTCTTCCTGCAACTCACCGTTGAGGAAGGCACTCTTAACATCCATCTGATGGACTTTCCATCCACATTGAGCTGCAATGGCGAGCAGAAGACGAATTGTACTCATCTTGGCAGTAGGAGCAAATGTCTCCTCATAGTCAATGCCCTTTTGCTGTGTGAACCCTCGAGCAACTAATATGGCCTTGGATTAATCTAAGGTATCATTTGCATGATACTTGACCTTATATACCCATTTGCAGCTAATGGGTTTCTTCCCTAGAGGAAGATCAGAGAGAACCCAGGTGTTGTTCTTCTAAAGTCTTTGGAATTTTGCATCCATTGCCTGTTCCCACTTTGGAATCACTGTTGCCTCTTTAAATGTTTGAGGCTCATAAATGCTATGAAGGCTGGCCATGAGAGCAAAATTAACAGTATTTTGCTGCTTGCCCTTACTTCTAGAAGCTCTACCCCCAATGAGCTCATCAAGTCGAAGATCGTTGATGGTCTTGGCCCACCACTTAGGCCAGAGAGTAGATGTGCCAACATTAGGTGGAGGAAGAACAGGAGGTGGAGGTGGAAAAGAAAATCAGGAACAGGTGGAAGATGAGCATCATCCGAAGGAAATTCAAGTAGTGCATTATCAAATTCAGAATTTGCATCATCCCTCCCATTAGGGGAACCAAACGGAAGACAAACACCCAAATCTGAAGCCTTCAAAGGAAAATCCTCAGAACTCTACTCAGACGAGGAAAGTTGAAATGGTCCTTGTTCTTCATCGAAGACAACATCTTGACTGAAGATAAGACGACAGGTGTCTACATTAATCAGGCGGTAAGCCTTATTATGTGTCTACATTAATCAGGTGGTAAGCCTTATGGTTGTCACTGTAACTTGTAAACATAAGCTTTTGACTCTTGGAATCCAACTTGGAGTGCTCAACATCTGTGATCTATACATATGCTAAAGATCCAAAAACTTTCAGATGGCTAATCTGTGGTTTGCGACCAGTCCAGGCTTCCTCAGGAGTCTTCCTCTTAACTGCATATGTGGGAGACTGATTAAGTAGATAGACCGCAGTAAACACTGCTTCTGCCCAATACTTCTTAGGAACATTCCTATGTTCCATCATAGACCTGGCCATTTCTGTAATGGTGCGATTGTGACGTTCTACAACACCGTTTTGTTGAGAGTTGTATGTTGTGGTTAACTGATGTTTTATGCCATGCGTATCATAGAAAGTAGAGAAAGCAGTAGAACAAAATTCCCCCCCATTATCAGCCCTAAGAGCAATAATAGAACAACTAGACTCTTTTTCTACTAAGGCCTTAAATTTTTGAAATACAGTAAACACATCTAATTTCTGTCTAAAAAAGTACACCCACATTTTACGACTAAAGTCATCAACAAAAAGTAAGAAATACTTGCACCCAGTAACATAAGTAGTATTCATTGGACCACATACACCAGTGTGGACCAACTGTAGTACCTTTGAGGCTCGCCATGAGTCACCATCCTTGAACGGTGTCCTGTGCTGCTTCCAGCTTGACAAGCTCCACAAATCGCCGATTCTAAGTTTGAATATCAGGTAGGCCATGTACTAAATCTTCCCGAACAAGCTGAGCAAGATACTAATGTGTAGGTGACCATATTGTTGATGCCAGAGACTCTTGATAGACTGATTTTGTTGCGAAGGCATGCTCAGAAGAATCACCAGAATCCACTAGTCTATATAGACCATGATCCTCTATGCCAACAACAATAGTAGTGCGAGTCACACGATCAACAATGGAGCACTTATGTGCACTGAAGACAACATCCAGCTGTGGAGAATGTCGCATGATCTGACTCATTGAGAGAAGGTTTAGTTCCATGCCAAGAAGATATTATACATTGAGAAATATGAGATTCCTCCCACCAGACTGTACTTGAGCGTGGCCCTTGCCGACAACTGTATACTCTTCACCTCCAAATATAACTAAATTAGTAAAGGGAGAAAAATCTGTAAACCAATCATGCCTGTGAGTGAAATGCCTAGAAGCACCAGAATCAATATACCATGCAGAAGACTTCACATGGTTTGTAGGTCTTTTAGCCATTAAGGCGTAAAAGGTAGAATACAAAGGCAAATGCACGTACAAACTTCAAAAGATAATGAAGTACAACTGGCAAGGATTTTGAGAAAAATTTTCGGCAGACCTAGAAAAATCTGAAGACAACCTAGAAATCCTTGCAAAAAACGAAGCACCCAGAAACTTCTAAGACTCACTCAGTTGAGCCTTTGAAAAACCAAGAAGGAATCTACAAGTAGATTTTGAATCCGGCACAGAAAACGAGAGTTTCGAATGAAATCCTAGCCGGTGGAAAAAAATCTTCAAAAATGGTTGCCGTTTTTGAAAGAGATGACCTTAGAGGAGGTCGTAAATGGTGGAGAAAGCTGTCAAAGGTAGAAACAACCGAAGACAACCCGCAAAAAACATTCACGAGCCAAAAAGCAATCGCGGGAGTTGCAGAAGAAATCGGGTCGAAGAGAGAAACCGTGCGGGCCTGGCGTCTAAAAACCAGTTGTGAATGATCTTAAACGACCACAAAATGGTTGAAAAAACACTAGTCATGGTTAATGAGAAAGAGCAGAGGCCTGTTACAGATCCTTTCCTCACACGTTGACCTAGCAACAGTAAATAAAAAGCCCAAAAATGAGCTTGAATGCTTCGCGATTCAAATGAATGGCCATTTTTGGAGAAAGCGCGGGATTTGCAAAAAAATGGCGACCAAACCAAAAATGAAAACCATACTTAGGGTTTTTTGAATTCAAAAATTTTTAGTAGATAATTTCAAGATAAGATAAATTATTAATGTCCAACAAGAGACCCCCAAAAGGGTCTAAGGGACTTAAAGCATACAACAAGGCAACCGCCAACAGTAGGAGCACCAAACGTTGTTCGGGAAAAGAACAAACAAGGAAGCAAAAGAAATCTAGAAGCCCTTTCCGGGCGAGAAGAAAGAAATTATTAATTTTCGAAAAGCGGTTGAATGCCAAAGGAGTTCTGAAAACTTTAGAATTGATAATTTCATAAGAAATTATAATATTTTTGAAAAAAAGAACTACCTTAGCTCTGATACCATATTATGATGAGTAATTGGTAAAAATTTAATGTAGTGAAGGAAGAACAAATTAGTTCTTAAATAGATTTACAAGAGACAATGTTTCTAAATAAGAAATAGTTGTAAAAATAGAAACTATATCTACAGGATATTTACATTATAGATAACCATTAAATAAATAGAAAGATATTAGTTTAATACTTAGTTGCCGATTCGGATTTGGGGACGCGAATCCGGTTCGTGGATTCGTGAATTTTTTTTTTCCCGTTTTGGATTCGTGAGGATTTGTGAGTATGTATATATATATATATATATATATATATATATATATATATATATATATATATATATATATATATGCATTATATATCCAAAAATATAAGAGAAATATACATAATTCTAAAACTAAATCATTTCATACTATGAATCTATGATGCTTGATCGTTAAAACTGTTATGTATGTGGAGCCTAATCAGACTCAGGTTCTTTCGGCGCGGTTTTTTCCCAGACTTATCTACGGGGGTTTGGGGGCAGCGCCCCCAAGCTCGGAGTCAAGGGGCAGAGCCCCTTGCGGGGTCCTGGGGCAGCGCCCCAGAAGGGGTCAAGGGGCAGACTCATAAAAGGGGTCGTTTTAGGGTTAGAAGCAAAAAAAACAATATAAAAATGCTTTTTTACAGTCATTGTTTGACTTTTTAAACTCCAACTGCTGCGGGTCCTTGAGGATTCGCGCGGATCCGCGCGAGATCCTCATGGATCCGCTCGGATCCTCCCGGGTCCGTGCAAAACCCTGTGGATCCGCGGGTCGCGGATCCGGACGAATCCACAGGGTTTTGCACGGACCCTGCCCGGATCCGTCTTGGATCCGACGCGAATCCGGACCTGGATCGGACCCGGACCCGGATCCGGGCCTGCCAGGGCGAATCCGGTAACTAAGGTTTAATAGGTTAAAAGCTGAATCCCGAAGAACAACCTGTTTATATCTTCCTTAAATTGTCTAAAATGTTGGCACTTGTTCTTAAAAGCATGAGATCTCTAGGGATTATATTTGCAGCTGCAGCGATAGAGAAAAATATTCATGATTTTACCATTAAGGATATTGATGGGTGCGAGATTGCAAGATGTGCTTGATAGGGTGGAGTGTAGGCCTTTCTATTTGTATGGTACTCTAGCATTCATTCAACTTGCCTAGGTTAATATAGAGTTGAAGGGAATGCGTCTATTTTGTCTATTTTTGTTTATATTTGTTTGGTGTTTATTATTTGTGTTATGGATTTCATCACATCAAGACAATGTTGATTTAGTCAATCAAGAACATGGGCCCCTAAATTTCTCAATAGTCGATGAGTGGGGAAGGAAGGGGAAGTATAATAAGTCCAAAATGGCATATCGGATGGGAAGAATAGACGACAAGCTTCAATGTGGTGTTGTAGATAATTCCTTCTCTTTATGCTATGGAGGTATGGCATAGTTGGAAGTTCTACGATTTAGGGTAATAGGCTATGTTTTATGATGTCTTATTGTTTGAAAAATGATGATATATGTATTGTGTTCAGTTGATTAGCATTGATTTGAGTCATTATGTTCTACATTCGTGGATTAAATGTCTAATAATAGTTTTTAAAGCTAAGTATTTATTTATTGTTTAGTTATTGTCAGTTTAGCATCTTAAAATATTGTATGTTGTTGAAGTTGGTCAAAGTATGTTTGTTAAAATCCAAAAGTCTCAAAAAAATAATAAAAAATACAAATTGTTTTAATTGTAATTGGATGCACTATCGCTTGTATGCGTCATCAATCTTGAGGAGGGGATCTTAAATTTGAGTCTCAATGTCAAATTTGCTACGCAAGTAGCAAACCAATTGGAGGATGGAGGCACAAGACATTAGAGTATATATATCGACCTTCCATTAATCACTAGCAGTGAGGTTGCAAAATTGTATTAGCGACAAAACTATTTATAGCAAATTGACTCAAGTCAAGGGTAACTTCTACTGGTAGTGGTAGTTTCCTATTTTGTTAATGATCAAGTGGCAGTGGTCAACAACAATGGCTACAATTGAAAACATTCTAAACATTTCCTTGTTTTGTTTGAAAGGAAGAGAATATGAACATCATGAATATTGTAAACAATTGTATAGGAGAGCACTTGTCTATAGAGATCCTTTGACAGCTAGTCTTCTTGGAAGAAGTGAAAGCCAGATATGTTCTTGTATGTAGGTGATCATGTTCAACAAGATGTAGATGGTATTGTGCAGACCTAAAAGTATACATAGGCATACGACTCTATTACTAGTTGATGTGATGTACTTCCTCCTAGCGAACAAGAGCACTAGTTTAATGCAATTCATGGATCTTGAAACTTTTAGTGGTAATCCAAAAATCATATTAGGTGAATAGATGAGCGTGTCCCTATTTGTCTCTAGGTTTGTGGTAAACCTGTGTGAAAACCGAGGTGCCTTTCATTAGCCACATGAGTTGGGCTCATTGTAGTTGAAAGCGTGAAAGTTTTTACATGTTCGCACTAAAGAGGGGTGTTGGGAATCAGTCCTCACATTTATATTTAGGTTTTTAGTATGCTTTAAATATAACGTGTACAAATTAGGATAATATAGAATTCTTTGGTTGTACGAGTGTGTGTTTTAATATTAAGTTTTTAAAAGTCAAAATGACTCATTAATTTAGGGGAATTGTTATTGGATGTATTATACTCTTCCTATAATATAGCGAGTGTCAATCCTATAAATATTTAATAAGTTATTGAATGAAATAGTGAATAGAAGCTACATTTTTTTGTGTATAATTTTTTAATGCTTCCTTTCTATGATTGCCAATATTTCTCATTGGACATATAAGAATCCTCCTATAATTTAGGAAGTGCGAACCCTATAAATAAGTTATTGAATGCATTAGTGAATAGAATCTATATTATATTGTGTAAATTTTTTATATTTGGCTTCTTTAACAATGCCCTTATTTCTTATAGTCACTATAATGTTTTTGGCAAGTAGAAATCATCATTTCAACACCAATGCCCATTTGAGTGTTTATATATCGAGTTTTAGCTTTTTGGCAAATTCTTGGGCACTCTAAATAGCTGGATTTGAGTTGTTATAGTCATACCAACTATTGATGGACATGATTTGGCAATATTTTTGGAGGTACCCAGCTGCACAAAATTTAAGAAATTAGTTTTCAAAGGTGGTGAACCATTTTTTGAGATATTTACATGGTTACTAGGAGACACATCTCCTACCCCTTGAGATGTGTATTGGAGATGAAGATGTGTCTTTGGTACTGGAGGCTTCTCCAAAAACGTCCCAACACATAGGGTTCTTCTAGCCACTTTCTCCTGTCGTCTCCAAAGTCTCCTGACCAGAAATTGATGTCTCCCACCAGAATACTTAGGGCATATGGCATTATAAGAAACTCTGATTGCTATCCTCTATCATCACACTTACAAGATTTTTTTTTGATCGGTAATCGCTTTTGACAGGAGCTTTGAACCAATGGGGTCACAATCACTCTTATCTGCGAGTAATGATATGATAGCCACTATATTCTTCTAATCAATCTGCTCAATTACCTCTCTAGAAAGACTCATCAATGATGTTCAATTATTCCTTTTTGTTGTAGTATCATGATTTGCTAATTGCTGTTCTTTTAAAGCGGTCAAAAAAGTGGTAATAAGAGATCTTTGTGTAATATCGATTCGACTTTTGGAAATAATGGAAGCCACTGAGAATCTCTAGCTGTCTCAAATTTCTTATAGGGACACATCGATGTATCCCTTCTCCATTCTCAGAAGAACAGTACAAAATTTCTCATAGCTAGCATGTCATATCCTTCGGTATATGTATCAACATCAAACTATCAATATTTTTGATTTTCGATATGTAATGATAATTATTAATTTAATATGAAATAAGTAGAGTGAGTTTTGAGCTTGATGACTTTTTGAGACAATGACATTTGACTTTTGTGTATTTAAACTTTAAAGTCAATGTTAATGTTTACCACTGTTCTTGTTTTCAAAGTTCTATGTCATGATATTTTCTGGAAATTATTAAATTATATTAAAAAAATTGGTGTCTCCAAGTATCCATTAGCCTTACTCGTACTTGTTTCTGAAGTCTCCAAGTACCCATCTCTTGCCAGTGTTGAATATTTATTGTTGGTTTGGGAGGTGGGTGCAGTAAGGATAGTTCATACATGTTTATTTGGTACTTTCTGCATTACATTAGCAGCAAGGAGGGTTAAAAATGGTCTTTTTGGTCATTTTAAGCTCCTATCATAGCTGTACAGCTGCTGTATCAGTCCCTACAGACCTTAACCTAGCTGGATCAGCCATCTGTACAGCTCCAATAAGGTTTATGTGAGTTAAATCTTGTACCATATCTGTTATATGTTTTAGAGCAATTTCTAGCTTGTAATCATTGCAGAAATCAATAATGTCAGAATTTGAGGGTATCAATATATATTGAAAGTAGTAGTTTTCCACAACCCATTGTCTAGTATGCTGTTGCTTCTGGAGATGATTGTGTTTTTGTTTTTTGTATCAACGTTTCGGATCACACTATGTGATCCATCATTAGGAATCCTGATGATGGATCACAAAGTGTGGTCCAAAATGTTGATGCAAAAAACAAAAACTGAAAAACACTGATGATGGCTCACAGAGTGTGATCTGAAACATTGATGCAAAAAACAAAAATTGAAAAACACAATCATCTCCAGAAGCAACAGCTTACTATCTGTTGGTGCCCAAAAACAATGGATCACTTTTGGCCAACTGACAGGTACACACTAATACTTCTGCAATTTTGGCTTAATCAAGCCAAGGTTGGTAGGTCTAAATTCACTTTAAACTATCAAATTCTTTGTGTTGCACAACTGCGTATATAAATAAACAAAGTTCTTCCCAAGGTGGTGAATGATCTTTGGAGGAAAGAAACAAATCCTCTAATAATCTCTATTCTATAAATCTTGACTAAAGTGGATTAAACTAAGGACTCAAAAGTACTATTTTTGAAATAATGATTATATAATCTACAAACCACAAAGTATGAACCAAATGACAATTTCCAAATTATAGTTAGATCAGTGCCTTTTAAATACTTGGGCTATAGAGTCATAAAACTTTCAATCCTACGTACAATCAGAGACGGTTTTAAGGTAACTCACTCCTGTAAAGTGAGACCATCACCCTACAAGCTTCTATTGAAACAAAATTTAAAACAACTTATACAATAGGTCCTATGGTTTTTAACCCAACTTAAGAGCCCGAAAGGAAACAGTAATAGGTTCTCAGACCATGCTACCATTATTCAAATTATACAAATTAGTCATAAATGAATGCATCAAATAGAAAAACACAGTAGGATACCCTGGTTCATAGAGTAATCTGAAAGACTAATTGAAAACATATAACTTATAACCACAAATAAAAAAGAAGAGCACTTATCTTTATTAATGTTGAAAAAAATAGTACATTAGAGTTCATATTGTAGTTTTGATCGAATTATATCCTATGAAAATATATCTTGTATTGTATTCTCTCTTTACATTTTACATTATGCACATATACATGTTTGAGTGGCTTTCACACCTCTTTAGGGTGAAAAGACACACCCTTATTACAAATTGTTTTGAAAAAATGATAAACTAACTAAAAAATAACTACCTAACTTTCGGATTTGGGCTTGGTTGAAAAACCAAAACACCTCGTGGAAAGCTAAGATTTTTATTGGAGATAGGAAATTTGATTTCTCGAACTGGGTCTTTTTTAGATTTTTAAAATTCGACCATCTTCTGCCTCTGTCGACATCATCTTTGCAGCAGGTCGAAATTCCAGCATTTTCTGAAGGCTTTGATCATAGAATTTTGATTGTTCTTGTCACAAAGCTTCCTTCCATAATATGTCAACTTTTTAATTGAAAATTAATGTAATATTTTATCCCATTTCATGTACTCCATCATTAATTATTGGGCATTGAGTTTAAGAGGCCATTTTGTAGAGTTTTATCACTATATAGGACTCCAAATTTTGCCCAAAATTTAGAGCTCCAACACTATCCAATTATATGTTTGAAGCTGATATGAGGACTTTGAAGTGAACTAGCATTTGTACTAGGCATTGAATTTATCAAAATTTGGTCCAGATTTGGACAATAGAGTGTTTGAGGGCTTCATCGAGTATTTTACATCATTATTTTCAATTTTCAGTTTGCTGTTTCTGTTTGTTTCTTGTTTTAAAAAAATAATCAGAAATGTTAAAAATATTAAATTGTAAAAAAAATAAAGGGGACATGTTGATGCAAGTTTTGTGACCACTTCAACATGAAGGATGAAAACACTTAGTATTCCAGGATGAAACACCGAATATCAAATCCTCTCTTGAATAAGGAAGCTTAGATGCTAAACAATGTATTTGATTGTGTGATCAACTAAGACAACCTCCAGGTTCTTTCTTATTGTGGACTTATCTCAGTTATATGAATGTAATTTGCTAGTAATCACCTGGGGACTTATCTTGTTCAATCAATGGATATCAACTTTGCAAATGCGGATGATTTAGCAATTGAAGCTCTTCTGTTAAGGTTTTAGGATTGTTGCAAATGTAATAGCACTATCTTATTGTATGTGTTTTCCAAATGCATCGATCTCTTTGTATTTATACATGACATGTCTACTTATGCATCGATCTCTTTGTATTTATAAGGGACATGTCTATTCATTAATTTGTTTTATCAATTTAACTATTTAGTTATTATGAGAATAATTATAATCTAACTTTATATATATATATATATATATATATATATATATATAATAATATCAATTATTATATATATTGATATATATATGTATATATATAATAAATCATTTCTCATAATAATCATATAGTCAGTATTATTTATCTGACCGATGCTACAAACATCAACATCTTCAACTACTTCTATCAAAACAAATTGCAAATCGACAAAGGGTTTAGGAATCTAATCTAACTCTAACAATTTAAGAGACTATTGATGTTGAGATGGAACATTTAACTTGCCTTTGTTTTGCCATGTCAACTATGCATAGGAGGGTGGTTGCTTCTAAGGATGTAGGAATGATATTCAAATTGTCAACACTCATTCAAATGCCAAATGATGGCACAATCCTTTTGAATATCTCCAATTGAAATTAGATGCTTGCAGTAAGGCCTAGACTAACCTTGCACTGCTACTTGCAATCGACAAGTACCAAAAGGTATGGACACTAGTTTCACCATAAATTCTCCAACAATAATATCTTCCATTCATCTACTTCTACTTCTATTTAACATAAATGAAAATCCTACTCCAAGTGAGGAAATGTGATGCAGAGCCTTTTTTAACTAGGGCTTTAGACCCCTAACACCTTACTAGTCCTTTTGAAGAGGTGTTCACAAGACAAGGTTCCACATACTGAGTTCAACCTTCACAATTCCTTCTAAAGAGACACTTCAACAAAGCTTAGTAATCTCTTCTCCAAACTGCATACTTACCAAAGGTTCTAAGGCTTGAATTTACATCAACTCACCCTCAAATGCCCCATTTGACTACACAACTCAATACTTCATGGATTTTGTTCCAAACTGACCCAAACAACATGATTTGGGCACTAAGCAAGTTCTGACAACTTTCTTAAGGGTAGTTGTCTCACAAAGACCTACTTCGGCTAGTAGCCCTACCCACTGGTTTTTGAAACTTAACTTCTAATTCCTCCGAAGGATCCACCAAACCAATTTGATAATCTGATACCCTTTGTTGAGTTACACAACCTCCCGAAAGGGATTCTTTCGATCTTCTAAGACAAGGCCTCAACCAATCAATAGACCAGAGACCTAATAGGGCTAATAGACCTAGATTTACAAAGAGTCTCCTATCTCTCCTATCTGTTTCTCCAATCCGAAGACATCCTCCAAGATACATCCAAAACATGTCTAAATCCGAAGGGAGGTCCTCTGGTTCAATCCACAAGTCTCAATAATGAAACATCTCTGGATTACAATAGGTAGCCACATGAAGATGTCTACCTAGGGCATCAAATTTCCCAATGATCCCTGTACTTCCACAATCCTACCTTCTAGGGACTTAAAATACATTGGCCCTACTTGCATTCCACAAAGACACATCAATTTTTGATGGTGGAGATGCAAGTTAGAGCCATTTAGGCACCAAACCCTGATTCTGGAGGGTTTCACAAAGAAACATAGTCCAGTGAAGAACAAAATTGAATATCTTTTGATCTCGATTGTTTCAACCCTTCACACCAACACAAAATGAAAAGAAGACAACTTCAGAAATTTCTCCAATCACTCAGAGATCAAAATTCATTTGTTCATGCTCAGGGACCACAAATTTGCAGGATATCTGATTCAGTTATATGCATAGATCACTTCAATTCCGTACAGTACTGCCTCTAACCATTTGAAATGGTTGATTACAAGTTTATATCCTTCTTCCCAATGGTTCATAACCAATTTTTGAAAGTTAGAGCCGTTGCAAAAGAAGTTACTCAACTAGCAAGAAAATGTTGTCAAAATGCAACTTTTGCATTTTTGACAACTTTTACATTTTTGGCAACAAAATTTGCAATCCTTAATCAACTTGACCCTCCTCAACATAGGAGTGGATAGAGACAAAAGAAACCATGAAAATATCTTCCTAGAGGACCTAAAATCCCTAAGGACCTAGTGCTATAGCCCCTTGTCTCTTATGTCTATGGTGGTTTATAGTGTACCAACCAATGACATAGATTACCACAATAGTGGAAACTTATTAAAAGCCTTTTCAAGATGAAGAAAAATAGAAGAAGAAAAGAGACATCTCCAATGTCCCCCACATCATCATTCACTGTCCTAAGTAGAGGTGGGTGCCCTTGCACCAAAATGTAGAAACCATGCAATACTCCAAAATGATACAAGTAGTCCACCATGAAAACCAACAATGAATTATGAACAATTTTGGCAGTATGATAGCATCAGTCTCTCCAAGTTTCCCCCTTTACAAATGATAGGGCCTTGCCTTTTATAGTTGTTCAAATACAATGGAGGGCCAAGATTGATTTGAAATCAAGGGCTTGGATTTTGTCAACAAAGCCCTATGATAACTACTAGCTACAAGCATTAAATGCCTGACCAATTACAATGAAGCACCACCTTGTGGGTCAATGAGAAAATTACAATGCTTTGATTGATCAATCAGAAAATTGGCTTGGTAGAGATATTAGGTGGACTCCACACGTACACTTGGCATGATCTGGTTAGATGTACTTGGACACGCGCAACTAGAGTCTTTTGATTGGTTGAAGTTGAGTGGGCGCCACCTCAACAATGCTTATCTTGTACACTTGATTAATTCCTTGGGGATGAGATAATATCTCTTGATACTCAACATTATCAAGCCTTCAATAAATTATGACATATATTCCCAACTCGCTTTGTCTTCATGAATCTTCTCCATCTTCTTTCATTTAGAAATCATCTCATTGCCATAATTTCAAACTCACTTGTACTTGAAATCTTGATGCCTTGACCTTGATTTTGCTCATGAATTCCACCCTAATAACTCAAACTTGAATTTGGATGAAAATCGTCTTTGCCACCTCCTTGCCCTTTGAATTTGGTTTGCATCTTGACATAGTCTTTCTTGTTCTCAAGCATCTCTGTTCTTGATTTCTCTATTTCTCCTAGCAAAACAAGAAGGAACTTGTATTCAATTCATGACAACAAACACAAATCAAAATCAAAATACTTTAGACATTTTTAATCTTAAACAGATTTGCAATTTCACACTTTCCTAAATCTGATTTTCTTTTATAAATTCTGAGTTTAAAAGCCCTGAGTTTGTCCAAATCTGATGTTTCTTTAAGTCTGATCTTGAATTTAATTCAATTTGAATTCTTATTTCTTCATTGGGCCAGCTTGTATAGGCAACTTCATTGATTTGAAAAGACTATTTCACCCCCTATGTCAGATTGTTTGACCTCAATAGCTAGGCGGGATTTTGGGGTCAGTTGGAAATTGAATTCCAACTCATGGTCAGATTCCAACCTAGAGCTGGAATTCGATTTACAGCTCATGGTCAGATTCCGAACATGAGTTGGAAATCCTCAAATTCAAGCACTTAGACTACCAACTTTGTTCACTCAGCCCCTCACTTGGAATTTATGATTTTGGCCTTCATATTTGGTCTCCAATTCACACATTTGAATGTAATTTTCGCTGACTGCTGATGGGAAGTTCACCAAGTCTGATTTTTGTTTCATTTTGAAATCTGATTATCATCCATTAAAACTTGATTGATTCACCTTCTGTACCCAAACTAGTTTTCTTCTTTTGTTTTAAGCCCAACTTCATCTCCTAAACACCTTGGCTTGCCTCCAAACTAGGGTGGAAATTGGTAGTATTAGAATATTTAGAATCTTTCTTTTTAATGCTCACGATAGCTTCTTGTTTTATAGTAGTCTCTTTTTAGATACTTACTATTTTGTAAATATCCGGTGTTGTATATGAGCGTGTTGCTCATTGTAAATATAATTCAATACAAAATAATTTGTTCATATTATTTTATGGTATCCGAGCAAAGGATCAAACTTTTTCGAAAAATTTATAATTTCTCACAAAATTATTAGTCTCTAAATTTTTCAAAATTTGTTTCTGTTTCATCTGCAACTCGTAACAAGGGCTACTTGTTTCGTTTTCGTGCATCTAAAAATCGTGATTTCTTCCTTCTTCTGCAAAAACGCGACTGGTCTTTTGTTAAGCTGCATGATTCTTGTGAAGATTTTTTTCGTCTACACGCCAGGCATCTGGTATTTTGTGTTCTACCTCTGCACACCTACGCTCCCTCGATGTTTGCAGTCATTTGTGAGAGATAAGGAACGTTTCGTGGACGACTAGGGTTTGCCTCCATTTGTTGGCAAATCTTTGTGCAGTTTTTCGACCTATTTTCTACAACTTATTTGAGCCTCCATGGCCGCCTAGGGTCGCTACCAGTTCGACTAGGGTTTTGATCCTTTGTTTGAAGTCGAACTTTTATTTTGGTTGTAGAATTCCTTTTGTTTTTTCAAAACCTTATCTGGGTCTTCGTCAAAATTTTTTGGGTACCTCATTTTTTGTGCCTTGATTTTTGAGCCAGCGGATTTGAATTCTGAGTTCAGATTCTTTCTGGGTTTTCTGTCTACTCTTTTGGGTACTTGTTAGACTTTTCTGGGTCAGTCTAAAATTTGCCTTAAAATCCATGCAAATGGCATCTTTGTCCAACATGATGCTGGAAAATAGTTAGCGGTTTAATGGCAGCAATTACAACACCTGGAAGCAGCGAATGTTAACCATCTTTGAGTACCGTCGTCTAGATGGGCTTGTTCTAGGCACAGAATCACGTCCTACTTTCGCTAGCACGCTTGGTGGGACCTTCGTTCAAACAGATCAGGATAAGTTTGATGATTGAAATCGAGATGCTGTTATGCTTCTCAAGCTATCTGTCACAGATGATCAGTTACCTCAGATTCCATCTGGTAAGTCGGCTACAGACATCTGGAAATATTTGAAGGAGCTGCATGAAACATCTGACAAGAGTCACGCCTTCTTTCTAAAGAACCAGTTGTTCTCCATCATGATGGATGAACATATGTCCTTACATGAGCATCTCACAAAGATTAAGGACATTCGTGATCAGCTTGAAGCCATTGGTCGAAAGATGGAGGAAGAAGATATGGTAGTTATTACCCTAAAAAGTCTACCAACATCTTATGAGCATTTCATAGAGACTCTGAACATTACCTCAACTAATGTTGATCTGAAATTCCCAGAGTTGTGCACCAAACTTCTACAGTAGGATCGCTGGAAGCAATAGTTTGGTGGCCGTGCTTCCTCATCCTCGTCAGAACAAGCCTTTGCAGCTAAACTTCAGCCTTCTCAGTCATCACAACAGGGCAGTTCACATCAATCCTCAGACAGTTCTCAGCAGAAGAGTGTTCAGTGTCATTATTGTCATAAGTATGGCCACATGAAGAAAGATTGCCGTCAGCGACTCGCTTCCGAACAAAAGAAGCTGGGAGGGTCAAATCAATAGGCAAATGTTGTTGAACATTCTGAGAAAAAGGAGTCTGCTTTCTATGCTTTTATGGCTAAAAGCCCTTCTAATTCAGCCCGGTTGTTTGCTTGGTATATCGACTTTGGTGCTTCACGTCATTTTTCTCATCGGCATGACTGGTTTACAGACTTATATCCCTACAGTGATTCAGTTGTGTTTGGCGGAGGAGAGGAGTTCAAAATTATTGGCAGAGGAAATGTTCAGATACAGTCTGGTGGGTGTCAGCTCATCTTTCTCAATGTATGCTATGTTCTTGGTATGGCACTCAATTTGCTCTCTGTGAGTCAGATCATGAGAAATTCTCCTTAGTTGGATGTGGTGTTCAATGCCCACAAACGTTCCATTATTGATCAAGAGAATCGTCTTACTGTTGCTACTAGTCTAGAGGATCATGGCCTATATCGGCTTACTGACACTGGTGATTCTCCTGAAATAGCTATGACAACTCGTGGTTTATGTCTCAGTACTTTGTGGCATCAACGATATGGACATCTCAACATCCAGTATCTCTCTTAGCTGTCCCGGGAGGAACTTGTTTCTGGCCTACCTCCAATTTAGACACAGCATCTTGGAGTATGTGACGCTTGTCAAGCTGGCAAACAAGATCGGACTCCCTTCAAAGATGGAGATTCTTGACGTATCTCAGGTACTTCAATTACTTCATGTTGATATTTGTGGTCCTAAGAATACACCTTCAGTTACTGGTTGCAAATATTTTTTGCTTATTGTTGATGATTTTAGTATAAAGATGTGGGTGTACTTTCTTAAACAAAAATCAGATGTTTTTAGTACATTTCAAAACTTTAAGTCTTTGGTTGAAAACAAGTCTGGCTGCAATATCATTTCTCTTAGAACAGATAATGGAGGGGAATTTTGTTCTACTGCATTCTCCGATTTTTGTGCTGAACATGGCATCAAATGCCAGTTCACCACACCCTACACTCCTCAGCAAAACAGTGTTGTTGAGCATCGCAATCGTACGATTGTTGAGATGGCTCGTTCTATGTTACAACACAAGAGTGTTCCTAATAAGTATTGGGCATAAGCAGTGTTTATTGCTGTTTACCTTCTTAATCGTTCTCCTACTCAGGCTGTCAAGAACAAAACTCCAGAAGAGTTGTGGTTTGGTCGTAAGCCCAAGATCAGCCACCTGAAGATTTTTGGCTCTCTTGCATATGTTTGGATTTCTGATGCTAAACGCTCCAAATTAGATTCCAAGAGTCAGAGACTCATGATGACAGGGTACAGTGACAACCATAAGGCCTATAGATTGATAGATATCGATACTGATCATCTTATCTTTAGTCGTGATGTTGTTTTTGATGAAACTCGAGGACCTTTTCTGTCTTCTTCTGAGCAGTGTTCTAAGGAACAACCTCACAGTGTTCCTCTTCGTTTAGCACCACCTGATGGGAGGGATGATACATATAATGCTCGCCCTGGGGCACCTAATGCTGATCTTGTTGAGGCCCTCGAACATGATCCTCTTCCTGCTCCTGTTGCTGCTCCTGAGCCTCTTCTAGCCCCTCCAAACATTGGCTCCTCCACTCTCCGGCCTAAATGGTGGGTTAAAACTATTAGTGATCTCAGGGATGATGAGCTCATTGAGGGTAGAGCTTCCAGAAATAAGAGCAAACAACAACCTACAGTTAATTTTGCTCTTATGGCTAACATTCATAGTGTCTATGAGCCCCAGACCTATTTTGAGGCTAACGGTATTCCTGAGTGGGAACAGGCTATGGAAGCAGAGTTCCAAAGTCTTCAGAAAAATCACACTTGGGCCCTTTCTGATCTTCCTTCAAGGAAGAAGCCCATTAGTTGCAAATGGGTGTACAAGGTGAAATACAAAGCTGATGGAACCTTAGAGAAGTATAAAGCTCGTCTTGTTGCTCGTGGGTTCTCATAGAAAGAAGGCATTGACTATGAGGAGACCTTTGCTCCTACAGCCAAAATGAGTACCGTACGGCTTGTCCTTGCCTTAGCAGCTCAGTTTCGTTGGAAAGTCTATCAGATGGACGTTAAGAGTGCCTTTCTGAATGGTGATTTGCAGGAAGAGGTCTACATGACACAACCCCCTGGATTTAAGGTTGTTGGTCAGGAACACAAAGTCTGTAAACTTGTCAAAGCCCTCTATGGTTTGAAACAAGCCCCTCGGGCCTGGTACATGAAGATTGATAGATACTTAACCGATCAGGGTTTTTAGCGGAGTCCATCGGATTCAAATTTGTATATCAAACATGTAGGTGACGCTATATTGTTTATAGTTGTCTATGTGGATGATCTGATCATTATTGGTAGCTCAAAACATTTGATCACTGAAATCAAATAGGATTTATGTCACACTTTTGATATGACAGATTTGGGATTCTTGCATTATTGCCTCGGAATTGAGGTTTGGTAGACTGAGCACAGTATCTTTTTTTGTCAGTCCAAGTATGCCAGAAATCTTGTGGACAAGTTCAGAATGCAGGATTGCAAACCTGCCTTTACTCCTATGGAACCTAGGTTCAAATTGTCAGCTCAGTCCGTTTCACTTGTTGTGGAAGAATCTATTGGCGTTGTTGATAAATTGAGCATTATGGGGGGGTATTAGAATATTTAGAATGTTTCTTTTTAATGCTCACGATAGCTTCCTGTTTTATAGCAATCTTTTTTTAGATACTTGCTATTTTGTAAATATCCGGTGTTGTATATATGAGCGTGTTGCTCATTGTAAATATAATTCAATACAAAATAATCTGTTCATATTATTTTAGGTAGGTAGTTGGAAATTGAATTCCAACTCATGGTTGGATTCCAACCTAGAGCTGGAATTTGATTTCCAGCTCGTGGTCGGATACGAGCCATGAGTTGGAAATTTTCCAAGTCTTTAAAAAAAACTTAAGTGTTGGTCTCTTATCTTTGAAAAACGCAACTTTTCCTTTTGGTTACTTGGTAAAACCCCCTTCTTCATCATTTATTTTTCTGATTTTTAATGGCGTTTCTCTCAGATCTGAATGTTGGGATTCTCCTTTTTCACTTCTCCATGTTCACATTTGTTCATTTTGACCTTGATCTTTATGCCATACTCTCAATCCCTGGATTTCATATTTGCTCTCCATACTTGTTCACTTTGTTGACTCCAAATTCATCATCTTTACAATCAGGATTTCTCATGAATTCCAACCTAATGTCAAATCAGATTGCTTAGGCTCTAAAATCTTCCTTCCCATGTCTTGATCTAGACATTGCATTTTATGTTGCCTTCACTTTAGCTCGTACTTCTCTTTGCTATCTCCCTAAGATGAGAACTTAGATTCTAGATCAGACTCTTGACTCCTTAGACCAAAATTCAATCCCACTCAGGCAATTGACTAAGTGCAAGGTGCTCACATGGCAATTGCGAAACCTCATACTCTCCTAGACTCCAAGGCCATTGTAAGACATGGCATCTAAGACCCCGAAAGCTGCTATACTGCCACTAAGACAACTAAACTTCTAGCTGTTAAAACGAAAAGAGGGGATACCTATTTGCAATGGGCCGATGGTGTGAAAAGTTCACAACAGGACATTATAATGCAGTACCTTCCAACGAAAGTTGTGCACCAAAACAGTTGCAAGGAACAAAGAAACTGGAGCTGTGGATGCCCTGCATTGCTTAATCCTTGTAAGTTGCATCCATTGCCCAATGTGACTGGAAGAAGAGGAACCATGGGACATAGCTTTACATCATGGCATTGGATTCATGCAAAGTGGTATTTCAAATGATTTAGCTTGCTCTCATATCCTTAGTATATTAGTTGCAAGTAACTATTCCTTGTTTTATACCTCCTTTCACATGTTTCTAGTGTTAGTATATTTCAGATTCTAGCAAGGAATATATCAATCTATAGAGATCTAACAAAACTAAGCACAAGATATGATATAAGAAATAAGAGAGGAAAGATAGTACCCGGAAATGATGCCTTTGTTGCTCAATGATTTGCTGAGGATCCCCGATCCACGAAGCAAATCCTTTCATCACTGATCTTCAACCTTCTTCTAGATGCCACAATGCATCAATGCTGGATCAACCAGGTTGTGACATAGATCGCTGAATATTCACTTCCGATTTCTTTCTTCTATGCTATATAATCCTTAAATTGCAAGTCAAAGACTTGCACTATATAATCTGCATACCTTTAACTCCAAGCGCACTATTGATGTTTGCAGATCAGATCAGATCGCAACTATATATATATGGCCAATATGAATATTGCAGATCCAATCTAATATATTTAAGATCCAAAATATATAAAGCCGCTCATATATATTCAAATTGCATAATTACCAGCCCTTCAATCCAAGGATCTCGCCCTTGTAATTCGCTCCTCTAGGATGCTCAAATTTGCTAAACTAATATCGCTGCTCTTGAATACTTAAGTATGACCGATTCTCGAAGGAGAGAAAGCATGTTATGTGTTTGGTGTCTCCTCTCCAAGAATCACACCAATATATATATATATATATATATATATATATATGTGACTATAACAATTATACACCCTCCTCTAGGAGTGCCGACCTGGCCTACCTTGGGCCCTCAATTTAATTGCTAATTTACATATATATATTTGCATTTATAATAATATCCTTATTTTTATAAAATCGCACTAAAACATTAATATATATGGTGGTGTATTTTTCTATGTTGCTTTACTATTAGCATAGTGATGTATGAACTTGTTTGCCACTGCATACATATACATATACATATACATATCCATTGTGTCACAATGTTCGGTGAATTTCCAGCTTCAAGTTCAAAATTCGGCGAACTTGTAAAAAAATAATAAAATTCGTTAAAGTTTGTATGGAATTCGTACGCTGAAATAGTAAAAGTGGCTAGGGCACAACGAAGTAGTGGTGGTGTGAAGACGCAGTAGGAAAATGATCAACAAAAGGTATGCTTAGGGCACAAGGAATGCGTGAAGGTTCACGACTGTAGAAAAATGACGGAGGCATTTTGCATTTCCGGGATGAAAAGCTCGAACAAAGGAAAACAATATTTAAGAAAATTATACGAATGATTTTGTGTTTATAATAGTGGTAATAAAAATTGTTCATTTTACTTTACTTATTAATCATATGTCGTTTAAATAGAACAAAAGTTAGTAATTTTTATTATTTTTATGTTTTTAAAATATAAAATTTAGTGTTTTTATTTTGTTTTTATATTTTTAAAATACAATTTAAAATAGTTATTTTATTTTTTATAGTTTAAAATTAAAATATATTATTTTGATTTTTTAAATATAATTTAGTGATCATTTTATTTAATTTTTTTATTTTAAATCTATAATGATTGCAAATCTATTTAGTAATGTTTAACTATTTTGATAATTTTGCACGTATATTACTTATTTTTAAAAAAAATTAAATTTATACAAGGCGAATTTAATGTCAAATTTTTTTTCGAACTTTTTACCTTGCCGAACTTCATCCTAATTTTAAGGTTGCCGAACTTGAACTCGAACTGGAACCTTGTGACTTAGCATATCCTATCCACATACATACATACATACATATATATAATATAAAGATATGTTTTTCTACGGACGAACCCAAAACGAATTTGAACCCATCCCAAAAATTTTTGAAGGAATTTCGAACCCGCATCTGAACCCTGAATCCGAACCGGCAACTTAGATTAATAGGCTATGACAGTCATGAAATTTTTAGGAAATTTAGAAATGCACATGCATGAACCCTTAACCCTGAAAGCAAAAGGTGAAAGGTGGAACTTAGAAGCTTGAACAGGGAAAGGTTAAGATGCACGTGGAAAATATGAAAATGGGAGGCTGTAGTCACTGTTGTATATGTAGCTTTTAGAAAATGCTTAAATCATGCCCTAAATCTGTTCACAGTGGCTGGAAAATCTTTGAATTGTGCCCTAGCTGTTGCCTAAAGAGTTCATTCATGAATTGAGGACTAAAATGAAAATTGCCACTTTTGCTTTAAACACCTGCTGAGTTTTTCATAAAATGCAAATTTTGGTGAGTTTCCTCTGACTAGTTATGTTTTTGAAAAAGCTTGTGGTGGTTTTTAAAAAAACTCAGCTCTGACTTATGGAATTACTTGTTTGAATTTTTTGTTGGCAAGTGGTTGCAGCAATTCTTGCAAATACTTGTAGGGGAGTGTTTGTGAGTCCTACAACTACTTGGAGGTTTTTTTCATCTATGATATAAACTTATAAACATAAGTGCAAGCATTTTACATTTATTATATAGTATTTGGTGGATGAAACACTAAAATGTAGTACTTTCAATAAGGGGATGCATCACAAGGCTTTTTGCTGCATTCCTTCTGTCCAGAATTGTTTCGATCTAAATTTTTAGTTACGACCCAGTGTATTTTTCTGTTCAGCCATTTTTAATTTTCTTTAGTCTGACTTCTAATACAAAGTTTCATGATGATTTTTAAGTGTGACATGCATTGGGGAATTTAAAACATGTTTTTTTTTCTTTTTTGCTTGAAGTTTGTATATCTGCTTTGAGGTTGTTATTTTGATGATTATAATATTTCAGACTGCAAAGGGAGCAAAAGTTTTTAATGCTGCTGTAGCGGCTACAGCAGATGGTCAGCAAAATGGAAAAGAAGGTGAAGAAAAGATGAAGCTTCATACCCATTCTTACTGTTGTCTGGATTATGCTCAGGTGAATGCTTGCCTAAAATATTGGTCATACTATTACATAATGATAATCATCTGAAATAAGTTTATCTATGCATTTTATTAGGGATTTGAAAGAACAAGTTATCAGGATAAACAATTTATTCTTTTATTTTATTTATTCCTGTCAGGTTCAGCATTTTTAACTTAAACAAAAATAAAAAAGCTCTTAGCATCTTGTTTTTGGGAATTATATTTTCTACTATCTCTACTTCTGTATATCGACGTGTTTTCACTTTCTTTGGAAGAATTTTATCAATCTCCGAATCCTTTTCTTGAATGCTCTTTAATTCTAGGTACTGGATGTGGAAGTTGTCTTTCTTTCTTATCTTCTGTTGTTTGTTAGACCTCAATTGCCTGTATCTTTTTAACTTTCTTCTCCGCATGTTGACAAAGTATATCTGAGGACCCATAATTTGATAATGTTATATTTTTCTTTAATACAGTTAGACAATCTAAGCAAATTTATCTGGAAGAAATAATTAATCATTTTGCCTTCAGATATATGATGTTGTAAGGTACAGAATACACCGGATGAAGAAACGATTGAAAGATGAGCTAGAGGACAGGAATACACTTCAGGAATATGTCTGTCCTAATTGTCATCGAAGGTGAGTGATTTGTCAGGTGCATGACATGCAAAGTGGTTAACAAGGATGGTTTTACAACTCTGCATTTTCATGGAATGCTTTTCCTTGAAATTATAATGTAGCCCAATATATGTAATAATATTCTATAATTTTAAGGTCTGGCTAAATTTTCCATGTTTATTTTGTATTTTCCCTTCTGATGTCTTTAGGTATTCAGCCTTGGATGCACTTCAACTGGTTAGTATGAGTTCAGATGGTTTTCACTGTGAAAACTGCAATTCTGAACTTATTGCCGAGAGTGACAAGTTGGCTGCAGAAGAAAAGGGAGATGGAGAAGACAATGGCAGGCGTCGACGTCGTGAGAAGTTGAGAGAACTACTTGAAAAAATGGAGGTTGGTGCTTTTATTCCTTTAGTTTGTTGAACTTTTTCCTTATGAAGAATCTTGGCAAGATTTGGAATAATAGATCTTTTTCCTTCCATTTTTATATACATGTACCTTCGGCTAATGTTTAGCAAAATGTTCTTTATGATGAAAGACATTGTCAGCTGATGTGGACGGTAAATGAGTACTTGTCCATATTCATTATATATTGCATATGGAAAGTATAGCTTGTTTTTTCAAATGCTTTACTGAATTATTATTTTTGATTGATACACAGTATATTTATATTAATAGTAAAAGGATTTGTACGTGCTGATAGTTATAATGACTGGTAAGCCATTCCCTAAATGAAGGCTCCTGACTCGAGCAGAAAGACTATACAATGCTAAGGTAGACCATATCAAAATAAGAGCTCCTGTGATGAGCAATAAAGCTTGACAAAGCTGAACTAGAACAATTTTTTGTTGACATAAACCTATGTTATGCAAACTATTAGACTGATAACATCCAAGACCAAGTCGTGACAAAATAGACCCAGAGCTTATCAGAAGGGGTAATTAATCTTTTTCTTCAGAAGCCTGCTTGCTAGATGGCTCCACGGGTTCTTGCTCCTTCATGACCTTGTGCATGAAGGTGGTCATCCACTCGGTGCCTGTAGTCAGTCCAATATATGTAGTTTTCTTCAAGAATGAGCGACTGTTTGTTGCTCCACTTCAGTGCTGAAGAATAGTAATGGCCTTGAAATCACCCAGAAAAGAATGCCAGATCACAGGAGCTCCATGATCGAGAAAACATGGGATATCTGCCAAAGTGGGAATTCCCACTCCTAAATGGGCGGCCGCAAGCATGAACTTCCCCAAGAAAATCTGTTTAAATGAACATATAGGCCAGCTCCAGCACCCGACCCTTGGCTATCCCAAATCAAAAGGGAAGCCACAAACTTGGATGAAATATTTCTGTTGAGATGATACCGACAACTGTAAGTTTGTCTCCCAATGCCATTTGGATCACCTCCAGCACAAGGTCGTTCGGAGGCAGGAAGACCACGTTTAGATGTTGGTCAGTAATTTGATCAAGGTATGCCATTTGTTTGCGAGCATTCACCAACTGAACAGGGGTGTCCATTTCTGCACTGTGACTAGTTTTGTCTGAAGCGAGAAGCCAAATGCCCAAAAACAGACCACCTTGGCCCTTTATAGGCAAATGTGAATCCATCCAACCCAAGCCGATAGAACCAGCAGATGCCATAAATGGGAAGAAACTTTGTTAGCGTAGGTTTTTTATTTTCCTTATGTTAGGAGGTATTTATTTTTCCTACACATTTTTATTTAAGCTTGCTTAGGTTATTAGGAGTGGTTAATATGAAGACACATGTAAAAACCATCTTTTGGCTTGTTTTGCCACCTCACATAACCACTATTTTGTCATTTCCTAAGTAGGTTATGGTGTAGTTGGGTTTCTCACCCTCTTTTGGCTTTATTAGCCACCTTTATAACTCCTTTTCTATTTTCATATAAGGAGGTTATGCCACTTGTTTTGGCATTTACCAAGAAGGTAAAACCCCCCACTTTTTTTGGGGAATAGGAGTTAATGCACCCCTTGGATTTATATGCTATTATTTTTCTATATAATAAGCACTATACTCTCACCTTCTCTAGTTCAGTGACAACTTGGTGAGAGTCTTCTCCAAATTCTCTTATGTCTCTATTTTTCTCTCATTTCAGATTTCTCTTCATTCAACTATTTTGATCTTTGATCATTTGTTGCTTGGAGATTGCATGTGATCTATGATCGACATTAGATCCTGGCTCAGTTCTCGCTTCTTGCAGAATCTAAAATGGTATTAGAGCAATGTTGTTTGGTATAGCTCATTGTTTTGTCTGATTATTTTTTAAGATATTTGAGACAATTTGGAAGCTAATTTTTTTCTTAAAAGAAAGTATTCTCTTCTCCAGCATTCTTGTGTGACTTGGAGAATTAGAGCAGTTTAAGGGAAAATAAGCTTCTAGTTAAATCTGGTTTATATACATGTGTTCCTGTGAGATCTGGGTGATTGCAGCTTTTTGGTAATATTGGAGGCTTCTTCAGCATTTCTAGAGTGTCCAAAAGGCTTGAGAAAGTAAAAAATGACTTTTGCTTGACCAAAATCAGAGTTTGGAGGACACAAAAAAAATCAGGGTAATTTTCCTTTTACTAGAGCCCGTTTTCATTTCGGCTTTAGAATTCCAACTTCTACTCATTTTCAAGAAAAAAGATTTTTGGGTTCTCTTCCCAGCATTGAAAAACTTCTGGGTTTGTGGTGTTGCTCCCAGAAAATTAATATTTTTTGCAGAAATTGAGTTTGAATAGGGTGTGAGCCATTTTTCTAGCTGGCAGATTTAGCAACCTTTCTTAATATTGCATAACTTTTGCCTCCGGTGTTGGTTTTTCGCAAACAAATACTTGACCGAAAGCTGTAAATGAGAAGTTTCTATTAAAGTGGGTCTTATTGAAAAATTCTGCACTTTTCCATCAGATATTGCAGGTTGAATCGGGTGCATTTTTTTCACTCCAACAGATTTATTTGTATCAAAACTTTCTATTGTTTGCCATTAGAGCCTTAGAAAGCATTGTAATCTGATAAATGGCCTTGTAAACACACTAATTATAAAGTGCCAACCTTGTAATATTTGGGGGGGGGGGGGTGATTTTCTGAGACTAGTGGAAAGGGGGGGCATCTTGTGTGTCTTCTCTGTTGCACTTTTCCTGATTCTTTGCAGTCTTCTTTTCTGGTATCATGGATGCATCTACAGTTCCTCTTTTAACACCATACAATTATTTTGAATGGAAATCTAAGATGATCATATATCTAAAAAGACATGGATATCATCATGTTACAATGGGATTAGAAACTGAACCTAATGATGATGCAGAAAAGATAAAATGGTTTAATACATGTGATGAAGCCTTTCACACTTTGTGTATGTCAGACTCCCCTGACCTTCTTTTTTACATTGAATCTGCCACTACAACAAATGGAGTGTGGACCACTTTGGAAACCCTCTTTGGTAAGCAGGATGAGTAAAGAGGTCATCAATTGGAGAATGAACTCAAAGGGTTGAGTCCAACAAATTTTGACACTATACAAGACTTCTTCACAAAGTTCAAATATGTAAGATTGCAATTGGAACAATGTGTAATTAAGAAGGATGATAAACAACTGATCTTGAACATTCTTTCTCAGCTTGCTCCTAACTATTCAGTGTTTGTTTTTACATTCTATGCTACAAAATGTGCCCTAGGTTCCACATTCAAAATGCCTTCTCTAGATGAATTTACCACAAAGCTCACTAGGGAGCAAGATAAATTGGTTCTAATCGGTACAATCAAACCCTCTAAGTCACATGCCTTGGCTGTCAATCAAGGCACAAAAGAACATAAAGGGTCCAACAAGAAAGATAAGAAACAAAAGAACCAAGGAGAGAAGAAGAAAAATCAGAAATATGCTACTTCGAAGAGGCAAGATTACACAAGACAGCAAGCTTCCTAATCCGGATCCACAACAAAAGGAACAGCTTGGAGAAATCTCAGCAGGATGCCTAACTTGCTTTTTGGTCCCTTAGACCGGTGGTCTCGTGGACGTCATTAAAAACATTTCATTTCATTTCATTTCATCAAAAGGTGAACAACCTAAGAAGGAGAAGGTTAAGTGTTCTTACTGTGATAGGCCTGGTCATGATGAACATAAGAGTTTAAAGAAACAACATAAGAGTTTAAAGAAACAAATAGATCACCTTTCATATCTTCTATAAAAGAACAATATCAAGGTGCGTGTTTCAGTCAAACAAAGCTCATTAGAAGGATCTTATAAGGACACAGACAAAAGTAAGGGGAAAGGAAAGGGTGAAGCTCTAGTTGCAGTTGCTTCACAACCAAATTCTTGGATAATTGACCTGGGTGCTTCACATCACATGGCTTCTTCAGAAGACGTTTTCATCTCTTTAGAGCCATGTTCTATTCCTACCATACTAATGGGTGATGACACTCCTGTTGAAGTGCATGGGAAAGGGTCTATTGATGTGGGGGAAGGAACACTTGAGCATGTTCTTTGTGTCCCATCTTTATCAACTAATCTCTTATTTGTATATCAAATCACTCACACTGCTTTTGGAAAGTGAGTTGAGTTTGTTGGTTCCCAAAACTGCAGATTGGAAATCCAAGAGCTTTTTTAATTCTCCTATAGGATTCCTCAATCAATCTTGGCCAACGAATGAGAATAATCCAATTCCCCTGCACTTTAGGCTTCGCTAGACCTAGGCGGGTAAACCCTCACCCCAAACACTAAGGTGCCTTTATATAGTGAATTTAAACTTTGAGTGATGTCTCAAAAAGTGGCAAATGGTTCTTGAGATGGATCAAGATAAAAATATCTCTTGTTTGTGTTTGAATGCTTCAAAGTGTGGTGTATATTAAGAATGCTTTATATATGAGATTATGTACTGATAGTTTCAAATACATATGATTAGAATGAAATAACTTCAATGCTCTTGCAATGTAAAAAAACTTCTTTGAGAAAATACACAAGCCAGTCCCTTATCCAACTAATTGGGCGGAATGTAGTCAAGCTATGTTTGAACCCTCATGTACACTCTATAATTTAATTTCAAATTCCTTCCTCCATGACATCAAGGATGAATTGATTATAATATTTATTTTAGTGTAAATGAATTTAATTCCTTGGTAGGAAACCAATTAGACAAGGAATTGTATATATGAGAGATTCTTATACAACTCTTGATACTCAAAAACCAATAATTACAACTTCAATTCTCCGACATCTAATAGTAAAAAGGAAATTCTCAAAATTGAAAATACAAAGGACCAATCCAATCAAAAACAATGAACTTACTTCCTCAACCTTGGACAGAAAACATGTTTTCTTTGTATTAATAAAAAAAGTGAATACAATTGATTCACACCTTGGCTGCAATCATTTTCCATACATATTATCTACCTACAATACTATCATTATAGTAATATTATGTATATCTATCTAATTGTATCTTTTTATTATATTGTTTCTTTTTACATTTTACACCACACATATATATATGGTTGAATGGTTTTCACAACCCTTTAGGGTGAAAAGACACCACCCTACATTAAAATCAAGAAACTTGTTTTGAAAAACTTAATCAATAAATTAACTAATAACTACCTATCTTTTGGATTTGGTTTTGGTCAAAAACCCAAAACATCTTGTGAAAAGCTAAGATTTTGACTGAAGCTTGGAAATTGGATTTCCTGAACTGGGTTGTTTTTAGATTTGCAATTTTTTCTTGTTTGCACCCTTTGTCGACATCATTTTTGCAGCATGTAGAAATTACAATATTTCTGAAGCATGTCTTCTCAGAGATCTTCTAATAGAATTCGTTCTGATTTGTGAGTCTCAGAGAAATTGTATCAATATATCTTGTGTTATTTGAACTCTAATATACTATATCTCCATGATTCTCTTTTATTGGCTCTTCTTCCTTCTCAGCAAATCCTCAAAGCTCGATCGTTACTTGTGTTGTTTTAATTCATGTGTTGGCTCTTTTAATCTCGAGATCATAAGCATTTAATCTACCTTGTGCCAATTTATCTTTTCAAGCATCATCTTCAAATCTTCTGACAAATCCTTTCGGCACTCGAGATGTACATTCTGAATTTAGCAAATTGGACACTTCTAATTAATGTTTGTCCTTTTAAAGTTTTTACACCTTTCGCCAATTTGCAAGTCTCACTTTTGGTCCATCACGAAATGGCGAAATTTTGCTACTTCTCAACTGTTATCAATGTGGCTTGCAAAATAGTGAAAAATCGCTATCTCGCACATCCTTATCCTTACTCCAGCGCAATAGCGAAATTTTGCTATTTCGCGGTTGATGTTTTGAGAACCTGTGAAATAGCGAAACATGCCCCTTTTGACTCATTTTAAAAGGATTTTCATCATAATTTTCCAAATATAGGATTTCTCCTTTACTAAACATAAAAATGTGGCAGTTTTCCACGCTTCAAAAAGAAAATTTTCAGATGATCCAACAGAGTTTACCAGATAAAGTGGTAATCAGTGAAATGCATAATGGGTCTAATGTTGCTATGGGAAAAGCAGATAATCAATACAGGATATATCATTTTTTTCACTTTGTTCCCGACTCTCCTTCGACAGTCTTACTCATGCAGATGAAGTGAGTTGTTTGTGGCATCAACGGTTTGGCCACTTGAACTACCGTTACTTGCAACAACTTAGTCAACAAGACATGGTTTCAGGGTGACCTTCTATTCGATTTTCTGATGGAGTTTGCTAGGGATGCATTCTTGGTAAGCATCTTGAGGAGAAATATGATAAAGGTAAAGCATGGAGAGCTACACAACTATTGGAGTTGATACACAGTGACTTGGCAGGACCATTTCCACAACCATCTATCAGTAGGGCTAGATATGTCTTGACATTTATTGACGACTTCTCTAGATACACATGGGTTTACTTTCTCAAACAAGAGTCTGAGGTCTTTGAAAATTTTCTAGATTTCAAAGCTTTTGTAGAGAAGCAATTTGGGAAGTTCATCAAAGCTCTGCGTACAAATAATGGGTGAGAATATGTCAACAATCAATTTGAACAGTTTTGTGCTTCAGAGGGTATCAATATGCAACACACAGTTCCATACAGTCCTCAACAAAATGGCGTTGCAAAATGCAAGAATAGATCCTTGAAGGAGATGGCTATTTGTATGACTCACTCCAAATCTTTGGCACCTCAATACTGGGAAGAGGCCATCAACTGTGTGTGTTACATCTGGAATCGAGTTCCTCACAAAGCTGTGAAGGGGGTAACGTCTTTTCAAGCTTGGTCTGGTCAGAAACCCACAGTTAAGGACTTTAGAGTTTTTGGTTCTCTTGCATGGGCTCACATTCTAGCTGAGAAGCACAAGACTATGGATCTACAGAGCAAGCCTTGCATATTTTTTGGATATCCAGATGATGTCAAAGGTTATAGACTTCTCCATCCTACTACTCATGAGTTGTTCATTGAGAGGAGTGTTCGATTTGAGGAGAGTTCTTCCAATTCTTCTCATACCACTTCTCCACCCACTATCACCTTGGAGACATTACATCATGATGATAGTTCTTCAGAGGATATTAATCCTCCAAATGTTGATGAGTAGTCTTCTTCCTCCACTTCAGATGGTGATAGTGATGATTTAGATTCACATTCCTCTCATAGTCAACATTCATAGGTTAATGATTCTCCTTCGGACTCTCCAACCTCAACACCTCTTTGGCTTCAGAAGACACTAGATTCAGCTAGAGATTGGGTTGGTGATCCATTAGATACTAGAAGAACAAGGTCACAGTTTCAACAACCTCCACATCTCTTCATTGCTTCAACTTCTGATCCACAGTCTTTTAGAGAAGCTTTTTGTGTTCCTGAGTGGGATGCTACAATGCAAGAAGAGTTCAATTCCTTGGAAAGGAATCGCACCTGGGATTTAGTCCTTGTTCCTAAGGGAAGGAAACTTGTTCGATGCAAGTGGATCTATCGAACAAAATTTGTAGCAGATGTGTCGGTTGATAAGCACAAGGCTCGCTTGGTGGCAAAAGAGTTCTCCCATGTGCTTGGGATTGACTACTATGAGACTTTTGCACTAGTTGCTACGATGAATTCCCTCTGAATTGTCCTAGCTATAGCTGCATCCCATCACTGGGAAGTTCATCAGATGGATGTGAAGAGTTCTCTTCTTCATGGTGATCTTCAGGAGGAAATCTACATGAAGCAGCCACAGGGGTTTGTTCGAGATCCTTCACTTGTGTGTTGACTTCAAAAGTCTCTCTATGGCCTCAAACAAGCTCCTTGAGCTTGTTATGCCAAGATGGACTCATTTCTTCTGACAGTTGATTTCACTCGATGCCATTCTGATCTGAATATATATATTCTGCAGCAGGATGACACTCACATTTTTGGTTCTCTATGTTGATGACTTGTTGATCACAGGGAGTCACTCATCCACTATTAAGGCAATGAAAACTGCTCTGCATGATAGATTTTTGATGTATAACTTAGGCCTTCTACATTACTTGGGGATTGAGATCACTCAGTCATCCTCAGGTATCTTTCTTGGACAACCTAAGTATGCACTCAATGTGCTCTCTAGATTTCATATGGATGACTGTAAGCCTGCACCAACTCCATTTCTGTCAGGGGTAAAAACTTGAGGCTAAGTGCTCTTCACCCTTAGTTGATGGCACTTTATACTGACAACTTATTGGGAGTCTCATCTACTTAACTCATATGAGACATAATATTTCATATGTTGTGGGCATGGTCTCTCGATTCATGTAGGAACCACATGAGTTGCATTGGAAAGAAGCTAAGAGGATCCTCCACCACATTCAGGGTACTCACCATTATGGAATTCATTATGCAACAAACGTGAATGTTGACTTGGTGGGATATACAGATTCAGATTGGGCAAGTGATTCTCAGGATTGCAAGTCTACTTCAGGGTATTGCTTCTCACTTGGTTCTAGTCTAGTTTGTTGGTCAAGCAAGAAGCAGTCTGCAATTGCTTTTTCATCAACAAAGGCTGAGTATCGAGGGGTAGTTAATGCCACCATTGAGAGTATTTGGCTTCAGAATATTCTCAATGAGTTTGGTATTCCAATCAGGAAGCCTATGGTCATCTTTTGTGATAATCAGAGTGCTATACAAATCTCAAGAAATCCAGTTCATCATCAGAGTACAAAACACATTGAGATATGTATGCACTACATTTGAGAGTTACTTTAGGAAGGCATCATTAATCTAAAGTATTGTTCTACATCAGCGCAAATTGCAGACATCTTCACCAAACCCTTCACCAAAAGAAAGTTCCTTCATTTGCAAGCTTTGCTTGGGATGCGACAGGTGTCTACTTCAGGAGGGGCTTCTTAGTCCTTCATTTTTTCTATTTCTCTAGTTTGGGGGGCTATTCCTCTTATGAGGGGGCTTCTTCTTTTGGGGGGGAGATCTCTATGTAAATGGGTACCTAACATGACCTCATTTGCCGGGACCCATCCTTTTACTCACCTAAGCTATGCTTAAGGGGGGGTGTTAGTGTAGGTTTTTTATTTTCCTTATGTTAGGAGGTATTTATTTTTCCTACACATTTTTATTTAAGCTTGCTTAGGTTATTAGGAGTGGTTAATATGAGGACATATGGAAAAACCATCTTTTGGCTTGTTTTGCCACCTCACATAACCACTATTCTATCATTTCCTAAGTAGGTTATGGGGTAGTTGGGTTTCTCACCCTCTTTTGGCTTTATTAGCCACATTTATAACTCCTTTTCTATTTTCATATAAGGAGGTTATGACACTTGTTTTGGCATTTACCAAGAAGGTAAAACCTCCCACTTTTTATGGGGAATAGGTGTTAATGCACCCCTCGGATGTATATGCTATTATTTTTCGATATAATAAGCACTATACTCTCACCTTCTCTAGTTCAGTGACAACTCGGTGAGAGTCTTCTCCAAATTCTCTTATGTTTATTTTTCTCTCATTTCAGATTTCTCTTCATTCAACTATTTTGATCTTCGATCATTTGTTGCTTGGAGATTGCATGTGATCTACGACCGACATCAAATCCTGGCTTGGTTCTCGTTTCTTGCAGAATTTAACAAACTTAAGTGAATTATATGCTCATTTAATTCGACTCTTTAAAAGTATAGATTTCAATATTTATAATGAGATGCAAATACTAAAAGTAAGGAAACAAGTGATGGGACATGAGTGGAACTAGTTGCCGATGCACATAACCACTTGGTTGTATAAGAGGAAGATTAGCGTAGAAGTGATTGATTTGAAGGTTTAAAGAAGGGAAATTTGAGCTTACACATTGGAAAAGACCATTGAGCATGTGCCAAGTAACTATAGAAATGAAAGATAGTGTCAAGGTACGATGCCACAACACCTACCCAAATATATTGAAGGAACCTATGCAAAGGAGGCTACACCATCTGCCACTTGGCTGGAGAGAACAATATGGCTGAGTTGGCTTCATAGTAAACATGATTTTCCAAGGTGTTAGGTATCCAATCAACCATTACAAGAACCTCATCTAAGAGGGCTTGGAGACGCCAAGAGGGAGTGAGTCGTCTTCTAATTGAGTTGATCACCATTAGAGAGTTGCCTTCGATTCCCAAGTGAGTCACATATTGCTAAGCCTCATAGAGTTTGAGCCCATGGAAGGGAGCTTGAAACTCGACTTCATTATTGGTACCTTGAACCAGTGGAAGGGAAGATGTAAAAATGGTAATGGCTTGTGAATCCCATAGAATGCAACCTTTTCCTAATTGGCTAGGATTTTCTCGAGAGGCACCATCAAAGTTGAGCTTCACCCATCCAGATAGTGGAGGTTGGCAAGTTGTAAGGGCTTGAGAATGGACTCCACAAACTCCATTTACAGGGGAAGAAAGAGACCAAACCAATTTCGATGGATACGAACATCCCAAGAAGACATTGTGGCACTGCCAGTTGAATGAAGGAATCGATTGTTAGTCACCTCTACAATGGAAACTTCCACTTTAGTCAAGAAGGACGAAAGACATGTTTCCTTAGTTTGGAAAATACACCTGTTGCATTCCTTCCACAATTGCCAAATCATAATAGAAGAGCTAACAATTTGAAGATAGTAATATACAAAAAACGCTTAAGAACTGACCAACTTTGAAAAAGGCTCAAAAGATCTTGTAGTAGAGCTCCATGCCCACCTAGTTTAGCACACAACCATTGTCAGCATTCTTGGGCAAATGGACAACCCAACAATAAATGATCAATCGTCTTTGCTGCAAATTTACACAAATTGCATCTGCAGGGAACATCAAAACCCATTCGAAGAAATTTATCAGCAATGAATATTCTTTTTTGCAAGGCTGCCCAAGCAAAGCGACCTCCCTTGGGGAGACACTTATTATTGTAGTATAGGTGGACAAGAATCTTAGATTTTTTAGTACAGTTTTCCAACAATCTGTAACTGTCCCGATAATTGTAGTTGCTAGTTTTGGAACTAGTCTAGATGATCTTATCAGAACTAGGGTGAAAGACGACATGCCTCCCCTGTAAGACATCTTGAAGGGCTGTCACTTCACATTTTGAGAGATCAAATGAGAAGTCCTTTTCTTGGACATAATTACACACATGGGCACTCTAGAATTGCTATAGGGTGGCTTTGAGCATGGGAGTGAGAACTAACTTATCAACAAGTTGATAGCCATTCCAAGAATCCTCCTAGAAAAGTGCTAAGTGACCATCATGAATGTCTCAGTTAGGAAATTTGTAATCATTGGTCAACACATTAGCATGAAATTCCAAATACAAGAATCTGAAGGAAAACCTTTAGGAGTGAGAACTCTTGAAGGGATGGTGTTTCCTAAATATTTGTGTGGAGGGATGCAAGCCAATTTTAATTCTTGTTTAGAAAACATGCGCTAGATCTTTGCACCTAAGGCTTTGTTTTGAGTTGACAACTATCTCAGGTCCACTCCATTAGTTGCTTTAGGTTGACATATTTTACCCCATGCTATAAGGGCTAGCTTGTCCTTAGCATTTCCTTGCCAAAAATTTTTATCATTTTTTATTGCAGTGATTGTCCCATAGTTGTTGAGAGAGCAAGACAAGACATAAGATATATTGATAATGCAAAAAAATGACTTTTAACATGGTGATACGTCTAGCCAAAGGAAGCCGTTGGCCTTTCCAAGAGGCCATGTTGTTGGACATTTTATCACCCAGAGGGTCCCATAATTTCGTTGTGCAGAGTCTTTTTGATAAGGCCAAGCCCAGGTAGGCGCATGACAGGGAGCCCTTGCGAAATTGGAGCACTCAAAGGACCTTAGTTTCAACTCTTGGAAGGATGAAAAAGAAGAAAATTTCAGATTTGGTTGCATTCATTGCCTGCCCTGAAGCTCTTGAATAAAGCTCCAAGATGTCAGCAAATACTTGGGCTTCTTGTTTGGTTGATTACTCGAAAGGCATCGTATCAACAGAATTGTTAGTGAGTAATCACGGGAAGCTGACTTGCAGCTTGGATACCTAAGAGCTGACCTAGAGAAGAGGATACCAAGGGCATCAGCCCTGATGATGAATGAGGAACAAGGATAATTGGTCTCCTTGGCAAAGCCCTTGGGAGATTGAAAAATATCTTTTAGGCGAACCGTTGAAGAGAACTGAAAACCAGTGTATAGAAATGTAGGTGAAGACATTCCGAATCCATTTCTTAGCAAAACCAAAGGCTAACACTTTTAGCAAAAATCTCCAATACACGTAGTTGTAAGCCTTATTGATATCTAGCTTCACCAACATCTTAGGTGTAGCAATGTGATCAGTAGAGTGAATGATTTCCTAAGCAATGATAACACCATCTAGGATGGAGCTATTAGAAATAAATCTGCTCCTCGGAGATAATAGATGCTATGGCATTTTTAAGGCGTTTGGCCATAGTTTTAAAGATGATCTTATATAAGGTAGTGTAGAGAGATGGGGTGAAAATCCTCTAGAAAAAGTGCATTCTCTTTTTTAGTAATTAAGGGAATGAATGTATTATTGACTTCCTGAAGCAAAGTGGACTTGGCCCTGGAATCCTCAATAGCTGCCAGAACATTAGTCTCTATAATGTGCCAACATTTTTTGTAGAATGTTGTTGGAAATCATCTGGACCAGGAGATTTATCCAGTTGGAGCTAGAATAGAGCTGTCCTTAATTTGGAAGAGGTGAATGGATGCAATCTCCCCAAATTTTGGTGCTTATTCAGCTCAGTGTCCTATTTTATTTGTGGTGCCTTTTGGAGATCATTCAGGACACTTTGATTCACACTTACTATTTTTAGTAAGTCACTTGGATGTTTTTCTCATACTTATTATTCATAGTAAGTCACCGAGGTAATTAGTTGGAATCATATCTATACTTGGAAAGTGGATGGATTATTCCCATGAGTTGATATTGGAAATTATTAGGGGTTTAACGACTTAAGTTAAATTATTAAAGTTAAAACAAGTTTAACTTTAATAATATTAATTATATTAAATGACTTTATGATATGATGACATTAAGGGGGTTAAAGTGTATTTAAGTCATTTTCATAAAATGACTTTATAAAATGACAATATAAAGTCACTTTAATTGATAAAGCTCTTCATCTTGTTCGTAAAGCTACTTGATAAGGAGGAATTAAAAGTAAAGAATTATTTATCTCACATTGAGGGTTGAGGTTCACTTGGAGTTTGAGGAGTCTTTATAAATGAACCTTATCTTCCTTCAAGAGCATGTTATGTGATTATAATATTGAACTTATTTCTCCATTGTTGCTGAGATTCAGTGATTGGTTTTCCAAGGAAGAAACCCCTTAGAATTTGAAGGCTTGACGAAACCCCAACTTTCCATGAGAGGTGAACTCATCTTCAGAGTTTGCTATGGACCCTAATGGTGGAAGTTTTGGTTCGAATAAGAAGCTATGATGCAGATTGAAGATGACATGAATAGTGTTGTGAACAGTGCTATGAATGGTAACGTGAACAGTTCTGCTATAGTGCATGAATGGTGTTGGCAGCAGGAATCTTAGACTTGCTGGAGCTGATTTGGTTTTGTTTCAATACTATATGGTCTCCTACATTCTTCAACTTATTGCACTTGGAGTTATGCATCATCCCAGGTATATAATGGGGTCATTCTTATCAGCTGTGTGGATCAATGAAAAAGATTATCATCTTCCTATCAATCTGAATTAGTATTTGAAATCTGATTCTTTTCCAATAAATCTTTGCCTTTGATTTGTAAGACTTGTATGTGAAAATTTGTCCATGAGCATTGATAGAAGCAAGTGGTCTGCCAACCATTTGACAATATTACTCAAAGAAGAAGGGAAGGATCTGATGTTAGTTCTTCTCTTAGTGTTTGTCTAAATGTTCACTCATGAAGTTGTGGTTAATTGTTGGACATGTGATTTCTTAAAGTAAAGGTTTTGGTGCATGCTTGTAACTATGTAGGTCTTCATTACTTGTTTGTGAATGTTCTTAGATCTGTAACAACAAGCTACCTGATTTTAAAATCAATGCATATTCTTCTATGTTGCATGCTAAGTGTTCTATGAAATGCCTGGATTGTAAGTGACTGTGTGCAGTTGGGAGTTTCTTTGTTGAATAAGTTTCAGATCTGATCTCTACACATTCATATTTTTGTCAAAATGCTTAAAGATATCTATGAGTAGATATAGCCGTTGTTTCATACAACTGTTTGACAAAATAACCAAGCTCAGTAAAATAAGATTCAGATCAGATCGCCAAACGCTGAACAGGGATTGCATGGCAATTGTTTGATAAAGTGCCAAACTTTCAAAACTTTGTAAAAACAAAGTAGAACAAGTAGGGGTTCTTACAGTGGTATCAGAGCATCGAGCCTACGATCTTGTTGGGTATAATTAGAGGGTTGTCAAAATGTTCAGAATGAGAAAATTCATGAAGGATTGTGTCCAAGCACAACAAGATAAAAGGGAAGAAGTAGTCAACATGTTTGATGAATATGATACTCTTCCTACACATGTTAAGAGAAATCTACCCTTCATTGATTACATGGACTTTCATCCAAGGCTACATCACAAGACTGTTTTGGCAAAGAAACAATATCGTAAGTTAACTCATGATCTACCTGCACAAGGAGGGTGCAAAAACTTATATAAGGAGTTTTCAGTGGTCACTATTCAGCCCACAGGTGAAGAAAAATTCAAACCAGCTATTGAAGAAAAGCATCATGAAGTTGTCATTGAAGTAGGTGATTGTGAAACAAATACTGAACTAGTGCTTGAGGGAGAGACTAAAGAGGAGGCAATGATTGAAGAGGAATTGAACTCATTGAGTTTGCAGGTTATAGGGTATTTGGAAAAAGAAGAAGAAAAACCAACTACTTTTGACTAGCAACCTACACATGGTCATGAGAAAGATGTTAGTGATTGCATGAGTTTCTTGATGGGAAGCTTGGAGGTAGAGCTATCCTAAGAGGTTGTTCACGCTGGTGTATTTGATGGAAATACTGATAGCCCATATGAAGATGTTTCACAATTAGCCAATGATGATGACTCCACATCTTATATGAGTGTTGACGCTTATGTTGGTCCGGGTGTAATGGTGCCTACATATGGTGCAGGTCCTTGGGATGAATCTACTTTTGACCATAGTGTCGTTCCGACTTCCTCTATACAGTTGGGCATGAAAGATGATATTAATAGCACTAATATGTGTAATAAGGACAATCAGCTGCTACACGTGAATCTGATTTCTCTCATACACTTGCTAGATCACATTATTTGGAGAGACTATTGAAAGTCGCTGAAGATAAATTTGTTGCAGCTTTAGTACATTTTGATGACTTATATGGGATGATTGAAAAACATCTTTGGGAGGAATAACTAGAGAAGAGACAAAAGGGACTGAAGAAGAATTCTCACATTTGCAGGTGGTCAAAGAAGGAATGAAAACAATGAAATGAGATTATCTACATCTTCTTTTAGATCTTGATCATCTCCTCAATCTTGCAGAGATTTATTCAGAGGCATTGAGGAAGAAGGAAGAAGAAGTAGGCACCCTTACCTTCGAGCTCTCGAGCACTAAGGACACCCTAGAGGCTACCTTAGTGGCATTATATGAGGCAGAAAATAAGATAGATGAGCTTGGTCAAAAATTGATTATGTCACACTTTTCTTCAGTTCAATCAAATATCCCATCTCCTATGGCATCATTAACTAAGATGCAACATTCAGATATGACAGACGTGCAGGAGGACCAACAAGTAACAGGTTTAGTTGATGAACTTCACGTGGGAGAGTTGGTACAGGAAGACTGAGATTATAGTCATGAAATTAATGTCTCAGGTGAAGATGATGCTGATTGTAGATTAGTTGTGGAGGAGAAGGAACCACATAATGATACAACTTGCAGCCTTGAGGTTAAGACTTCAATAGAAAATGCAAATCAGTTTCAACAAATTGCACCTCTTGTTGTAGTTCTTGAAAGTGTGTACCCAAAAGTGGAGACAATTGCACAAGCTGTGGGCCAAGTTGATAGGATTGACACATTCATTGAGGATCTCATACAACACAAGCCCAAGGATGGAGTTTCAATGACAAGCTTACAGACAATCAAGCATGGATTAGGAAGGGTTAAAACAGACATCTCAATGTTACTTCCTGATAGAGATCGTGCCTCTTCATGTGATGAACACGATGAACCATACTATATTGTGACCAATGAATCTGAGAGTGATGATACAATATCTAGTGATGCCAGTAGTTCCACTATCACTTAAGTTGTCAATGAAGTTAACACCGGGAGAGAGCATGATGAGAATGCCTTAGTTGGGTTTGCTAAACTACTTGCATTTAACGACTCAAACCCTACAATTCATGTTTATATTGTGAGTCACCAGATACATATAGTCAGATATGAAGTCCGACAGTTGATTTAGTACCTCTGTTGGAGCGTGTTGATGCATTCCATTGTGATTACATGGTGCGGTATGCATATTCTTTTGAATTCAGCCCACTTGTTGATAACTTGATGTTACAATTAACACATAAAAGTAGGATGAATAGTTGGTATGTGATGCTTCCTACTTTGAAAGGGGCCAAACTTAACTAGACTTCCTATTGACTTCTCTTGTATGGTCACTATTTTGGGATACATGTTAGAGAGGCAGTGTTGTGGCAACTATCGTTCCGTCTGTAATTGGTTTAGAGAAACAAGATAATACAGATAGTGGGAAAGGTGGATGGCCTTTTTGCTTGTGGGATCTAGGTGGAGCATTCCCATGGAGAATTATGTTTCAGGGAGCTGGTTAGAGGACTTGGAGGGATTTGTTTGATCCATTTCCTAATAGAGCTTGGCATAATGTTAAATTCCCACCATCATTTGACATTAGAGGTACCTATGGCTTTAGTTGGAGTGAGGTTCTCAGTTGGATTGAGGACGTTCTCATTCATGATAGTAGAACATGGCAGGTTGACTTGATTGAATATGCATGTGGGGTGATTTGGGATTGTCAAATTTGCATGATTGTTGCAATGTTTTTTATGGACTATGATGAGTTGCTTCACAACTTGAGCATGCTGATGTTTACATCAGAGTAGCGCAATGGATAGTTGGAGCAATGTTTCGAAGGTTGATACGGGATTCAGCCATTTGGTCTCAATGTGCAAGTGCGGATTGCTTGAGAGCAAGCAATCTCTGGGAAGGGAGGATTGTAATGTCCCCACATTTTGGTGCTTATTCAGCTTAGTGCCCTATACTATTTGTGGTGTGCCTTCTGGAGATCATTCAAGACACTTTGATTCACACTTGCTATTTTTAGTAAGTCACTTGGATGTTTTGCTCATACTTACTCTTTATAGTAATTTACCAGGTGATCAATTGACATCATATCTATACTTGGAAAGTGGATGGATTATTCCCATGAATTGATATTGGAAATTATTAGTGTTTTAATGATTTAAGTTAAATTATTAAAGTTAAAACAAGTTAAACTTTAATAATATTAATTATATTAAAATTACTTTATGATATGATGACATGAAAGGTGTTAAAGTGTATTTAAGTCATTTTCATAAAGTGACTTTATAAAATGACAATGTAAAGTCACTTTAATTAATAAAGCTCTCCATCTTGTTCGAGAAGCTACTTCATAAGGAGGAACTAAAAGTAAAGAATGATTTATCCCACATTGAGCGTGGAGGTTCATTTGGAGTTTGAGGAGTCTTTATAAACGAACCTTGTCTTCCTTCAAGAGCATGTTATGTGATTATAATATTGAAGTTATTTCTCCATTGTTGCTGAGATTTAGTGACTGGTTTTCCAAGGACAAAATTCCTTGGAATTTGAAGGTTGGATGAAACCCCAACTTTCCATGAGAGGTGAACTGATTTTTAGAGTTTACTATGGAGCGTAATGGTGGAAGTTTTGGTTCGAATAAGAAGCTATGATGCAGATTGAAGGTGACATGAATAGTGCTGTGCACAGTGCATGAACAACGCCGTGAACAGTGCTGCGACAGTATGTGAACGGTGTTGGCAGCAGGAATTTCAGACTTGCTGGAGCTGATTTGGTTTTGTTTCAATACCATATGGTATCCTACATTCTTCAACTTATTGCCCTTGGAGTTATGCATCATCCCGGGTATGTAATGGGGTCATTCTTATCAGTTGTGGATCAATGATAAAAGATTTTCACCGTCCTGTCAGTCTGAATTAGCATTTGAAATCTGATTTTTTTCTAATGAATTTTTGCCTTTGATTTGTAAGACTTGTATGTGTAAATCTGTCCATGAGCATTGATAGAAGCAAGTAGTCTGCCAAACATTTGACAATATTACTCAAAGAAGAAAGGAAGGACCTGAAGTTAGTTCTTCTCCAAGTGTTCGTCTAAATGTTCATTCATGAAGTTGTGGTTAATTCGTGGACATGTGATTGCTTAAAGTAAAGCTTTTTGTGCGAGCTTGTAACTATTTAGGTCTTTATTACTTGTTTGTGAGTGTTCTTAGATCTGTAACAGCAAGCTACCTGATTTTAAAATAAATGCATATTCATCTATGTTGCATGCTAAGTGTTCGATGAAATGCCTAGATTGTAAGTGATTGTGTGCAGCTGGGGGTTTCTTTGTTGAATAAGTTTCAGATCTGATCTCTACACATTCATATTTTTGTCAAATTGCTTAAAGATATCTATGAGTAGATATAGCCGTTGTTTCAGACAACTGTTTGACAAAATGACCAAGCTCAGCAGAGTAAGATTCAGATCAGAACTCCAAACACTGAACAGGGATCACATGAGAGTTGTTTGATAAAATGTCAAACTTCCAAAATTTTGTAAATTAACAGAGTAGAACCACTAGGGGTTCTTACAATGGAGCTAAGAGCATCTTATTCTGTTCTTCTGAAATTAATTGTGGAATGTGAAGTAATATTGATGACTGTGCCTGCAAACTTGATCCTTACCAGTTATTAAGCAAATCAGTAAAGGAATCCACCGTACGTTTTCGTTGTTTTAGGATCTTCCATCCTGTATCTAGTGTTTAAGAATTTGGTTCAGACCTTAGCAGGCTTTGGTAATGGCGTGGAAAGATTCCCATGACTTTTTCTTGTAGTAGACCTCTTCTCCTCTAATAACTCTTTCATTCCAAAATCTTGCTTGATCCATTCCAAAAAGAAAACTTTCCACATTAAGCTGCTGCAATTGTTTCTCAATTGAAGTCTTTGCAGTAAATATATTCTTGAAGCTAACTCTATTCTAAAGTTTTCATTGAATCTTGATATATTTAAGCTTGGAAATCAATCTGAACATCTTAGTTCCAGCCGGCTGTGGTTCCACCCACCATTATGAATATTTGTCAAAAAATTCTTGTCTTTCAATCACATATTTTCAAATTTGAATGGGCATTTGGGAATCCCTTTGTCACCAATAATATGTAGCTGGATTGGATAGTGCCCAGAACTGAAACAGGTGATAATACTACTCTCAAAGGAGTAAGGAAAGAAGATCAAATCTCCACTGCAAAGAAACTTGTCTAATTTCTCTGTAATGTTTGTAAATCCTAATCTTCTATTGGTGCAAATGTGCATTCCTTTTTTCATTGGGATGTCTAATAAATGGTTTGAATTTTCAAAGTTTGCAAAGCTCAATTGCGACTGATGTTTTTTGATAACACCCGCACATTTTTCATAATTATAAAGAATGGTATTGAAATCATTCCCAAGAACATGCAAATTCGATGGGTGTGCTTTCATAAAATGCTCCAAATCCAACCGTAATTCCTTTTTTTAATGCTTGGAATTGGGCCATAGACATTTGTTAAGATGAAATGGATATGGTGGTTGGTGATGAATATTTGGATCTCATCACTTTTACCCATTTTTTGTAGCATAAGGTTGAGGGAGTGGGCAACGCAAGGTGTCCAAAAAATTCATGAATAACTCTCAATCAATTACCCAACCACCCTACAATTTTTGGTATTGCTTGTTATAACTTGCACAATATTTCAAGGGTCCACTTCCTCAATGGCTTGACAAAGAATGTTAGCAATAAATGCACTATCCTTCACTTTGCCTTCGCAATTCATTGCTCTCAAAAACATAGCTCCATTAGGGGATAGTGCAATAACTTTGATGAATGGCCAACTTTTTTTATCTTTTCATACATTAGAAATGATGGATACCCCTTTTTTTGTTAGTTTTATGTCATTGATGATCCTATCGCTGCTGGTGTATGTTGGTGTCCGCTATGTGCATCAGATACTTCGTGTCGTCTCAGACTGTCGTTTGATCTTGGCAAGAGCTCCGGGTTGTTGCTCTCTTAACATGTGGCAAATTCATATATGACAACTGGTCCTCCTTAAGCATGTATGTGTGTTACTTTTGTCTTGCTGGACTGTAGATTCATCTCTCTGGTCTTACGAATCTGCAGGTCAGTTATGTTTATGATTGCAATGGACGTGTGGACAATCTTTGGTAGTCGTTCCCTGTTTAAATGTCAGTATGAGATACGAGAGTTACAAAGGATAAAGAACCGGTTGGGAAAATGACAAAGCAACGAGAACAAAAAACTCCCAAACATCAAACACAGAGCTGCGCATAGCAAGAGGTTTTATATGATAGATATAAACACAGTGCATATGATAAAAAATCTACCGGGTTGCTAATAACAGGTGTCGATCGCGAGGATAGACTCGGGTTGCTGTGTTTTTATAGAACCGAAAAAGACAACAGTCGGGCAATTAAAAAAGGGACCAATATCTAAAGGAGACAACGTGTATCATGACAGTATGTCTGTCGAACATAGAAAGGAGCCAGAAAAAAGTGTAATGTTTTCTTTCTGCAGATGAAGTGCAATGCGGAAGCTTCAACGGTTTTTTGGAGGACACGGGAATATGAAAAAAAATGGCAGAGTTAATCAACTTTCGGGTGAGAATGAAAGGCGTGACCAGTTGGCAATGAGAAGTTTTTTGAGTGCTGTGGCGACAGAAAAAATGGTTTTCTGATATTGAAAATTTGGAGTTGAATACCATCTCGGGTGTTGAAGTAAATATACGATAGAGAGGACCAAAACAATGGAGGTAGCACATATGGCGGTTTTTCAGTTTTGAGGGTGTAAGCAGCCTCAAAAGAAACAGTTGAGTAGATTTCGGAGAGAAGGCGAGATAGACGTTTTGAGCATTAGCAAGCAAGGCTCGGGTTTGGTGCTGTAATGTACGCATACAGCGGATGATTAAAAAACGGCAGTCACAGATGTGTGTTTCTTGGATAACCGAAAGAAGTTAGTTAAAAATAGAATGACGGGGTGTGTGGTAACAAAAAGAAGTGTATCGAACTTGGTGGTTTGTAAGTAAATGTGCCGGAAAAGGAGAACGTCACCGTGAAACGGGAGAACAGGTGCCGTGTAAAAGCTTGAAAAGAATACAGAAGTGCACACACGGAGATAGTAGGTTTGAAAAATACATGACGCAAGGTGAATATTTTAGAGGTGTGCTGCCGTTCTCAAAGAGGGTGTTGTGTGAATCCGCTGTGTTGTTTGAAGATGCAGACTAAATAGGTGGTAAAGTTTTTTAAATAGATATACTGGTATGCAGCCCGTGAAAAGATGATGAGATTTTTGTGTGGAACTGGAGACATTTGAAGACACCAAAAACGACTAAGGTTTAGTCGCATAAAAAGACCAATGTGAAATATACAGAAGGTGTGTAACCATACTGGGCAGCATGGCAAGTGCAAGGAACGAATGCAATTAACATGGGGTTAGTTTTTGATACATCAGGTTGTGCCCGACATGCTGTAGATATTTTTGTCTGAGAAAGAAAGTATAGAGCTGTGTGAAAACAGGGATTCACAGGTTGAGGTGTATAGACGGGGAGAAGTTCGAATAACTGGTTGAGTGGAGTGTGAGCTGCAAAGATTATTATCGAAAAGGTTTGAACAGTATAACAAAAGCATGCATTAACAGTGAGACCAGACTTAAAACGCTGGTATTCTTAAACAGCAAAAGTGATGACTACAACAGTATAGACATCACAGACATATAAACAGGGTGTCTACGGGTGTGGTGATTTTTGTGAAGATTCAGTGTGTTAATTTTGGGAGATAAAGAAACCTTGAATATACTTGAACAGAAAATCAGAGTGGCAGATGTCTAAGGGATTGACAGTAAAGGCAGGAAAATGATCAGGCATTAAGTAAATGTTTGTTTTGAAGGACAGTTTTGTGGGGGAGCAGTCTTGAGGGGAGATTCAGATTACATCCACTTGCTCTGAGTTCTTATAATCAGGGGTCTTTACATTTCAGTAAAGACATAAAACATCTTTTGTGTTGTAATCCTGATATCTTTTATTCGAGTAAGGTTGTAGCCTTGAGTATACTGGTTGAAGCCAGTCAAGAGTTGTAGCTCTTTGTAAGAAGGGGTTGTTGCTTTGAGTATACTGGTTGAAGCCAGTTAAGAGTTGTAGCTCTTAGTGTAAAACGGGTTGTTGCCCATTGGATTAGTGATGCCGTGGTTTTTCCCGTCTTGGGTTTCCATGAGATAACTTTGTGTGTCTTGTTGTCTTTACTGTGTGCTTTCTTAATTTCTGCTTCTCAGTTTTAAAAGTCTATGTTTAAATACTGATTCACCCCCTCCCCCTCTCAGTATTGTGCGTTTTTCATTTTTGACCCACAAATCCCATATGGGCTTCTCTAGGAAATTCATCTGTTTTATCAATAAGGTGCTATGCACATTCTGAAAACTCGGATCCTTGTGCCCTTTTGGAGACACTACTTGCTTTCATTACTTGTTGCCGATATGGTGAGTGAACAACAGTGAATCCCTATCTATTCACATAGATACATCTTTCTATGAGTTGATCTGGAAGCTCTCCAGATTCGTTATGAAATGTCATTTCCAATGTTTTCTTTAATCTTTTATGTGTAGAGGCCACATGATGTTCTTTAGGTGTGAGCAAAAAATGGTGGCTCACCAAAGGTTGAAAATAAGAAGGCAGTGGATGGATTTAACAAAGAATGATTTGATTTATGGCCTGATGCTTGATCTGATTTTCTTGCTTTTCAACATATGTCAAGGCTTGTAGTTTTGGAATGCTATTACTATCTTTGAGTGGACAAAATTTGATGCCTTGTCTAGGGATCTTGCACAAATGGCCTTCCACTCAATTGTACGAGCTTGAATATTTAACTTTACATTCACTACAAATCCAAATATAATCTCCACTATTTGGAAATTGTTATACCATTTCAACATATTTCCAAAGGGGAGAGTTTGGGTTCTTTTTGAGACAGGGTTAGCTCACGGATATAGAATTGGTTGCATTTGGGTCGGGCCAGATTGGACTTGGGATGTGCAGGGGCTAGATCAATAACCTAGCAGTTTATGTATGGTAATTGACAATTGTAAATTTTGTATGCAAATTTAATGAGTGGTAAGTTAATTTTTCAGTTGAGTGGAATTGGAATACATACTCTTTTATCTATTTGATTAAGTGCAATTGATTGGGTGTAAAAAAAATCTAGGATTCAGTCTTTGTGCATTCCAAGTAGTGTCTCTTGCCCCAGAAATGACCTGATTACAATGGGGGTTGATGAGGACTTGGGGTCTAACTCTTAAGTTTTCTGACTTGGATGTTACAATTGCACAACATGCCGAAGTTTATAAATAAGGCAACTTCTGCATATGACACGACTAATGAGAGTGGCACTGTAGCGGATTGTGGTTCAAATGAAATTGAGCTAAATGCTGACTTTTATTCTCTTGATGAAGAGCAATATGAAAATTATTGAATATTGATTGTAATTTTCATTTTGTATTGACATTTGACAAGCCAGTAAATTACCATATTGTGAATTTATGAGTATTTTCTTTAATTATATATGTTTTTAGTATTCATATAAATACACCAAGGGAAAGAAATGCCATACAAGAATACCTAAACCCCAAACCCATGCCTGTCCCAAACTTAGATATTTTGATTAGATGTATTCAAATGTTAACATTTTTAAAAATTTCAGCTTCTTTTAGTTTTTTCAAGTTATTTTTATGTACTTTTAATTTATTTGTGTTTTATTAAATTCAAATATTAAATTTTTATATTATTTTAATGGCTGTCCTCTGATGTCCCAAAATGTGGATTTTTTTCTTCATGCCAGAAACCTATCCACTCATCCCCAAAACTCCAAGAAACATTGGTTTGAAGTGAATAAGTTGGCTTGCATTTTCTATATGGAATTGTCTACGGTTTTTTTCTAATTTATGAATGTCTCGAGAGTTGAACATTGATGCAGTCTTCATAATTAGGCAAAGAATAAGATATTTCTATTTTGTAGGCTAAGCTCAAACATTCGTAAGGAGACATTGTTAGGTTTTCATTTTTTTCATTGATGACGAACTTCAATATACAGATAATGGAAATTTGAGTTCATTCTTTGGTGACTAATATGACTAGGGCATTACAATTTCTGTTGTTTGGATCTTTGTAGGTAACATGTTTCATTCTAATAGAAAATAAAACAATTGAATACAGGAACAACTGAAGCCACTGATGGAACAGATAGCAAGAGTGAAAGATTTGACTGTGCCTGAGTATGGCAGTCTTCTTCAGTGGGAGGCTAGAGCAATTGCTGCTGGGCGTTCTGTTAGTGGGGAGCATAATGCAAATGAATCATCAAAATCTTCTCAAGGGCAAGGATATGGTGGAACTCCAATGCCCTACCTTGGTGAGACAAAGGTAAGCTTTTTCAAATCTTTGGTGCATACTGTATTGGAGAAAAAACTGTTGGCTGGTCTAGATTCTAAAAGGGAAGGAAAATGCTTAAAATTACTATGAAGTGAAGATTTTTTTTTTTCAATGTTGCCAAGTGTGCTTCTCTTTAAAAATTACTAATGACATTTTCTATTTTCTGATTTAGAGGTATGCCTCTTTGGAACTGGCATGATGAACATGTTGTACTTATCAATTCATTTATCTAGTTCAATGTGAAGGACATGTTGTACTTATCAATACATTGTCAGAAAAGGTTATATTGCCATTGGAAAATAATTTCTTTTACTTGCTGATTTTGATAAACTGCTGTCCCAATACCTACAATGATCTATGCAAGAAATTTGAAAATATTGTATGGCTTTTCTGTAACTAGTTCATAGTCGTAAGACCAACAAAATAAATGCTACTATGCTTATGTAATCATAGGTTACATAATTAACTACAATGTCTTTTGCTGTAATCATTTCAGCTTGCCAATCAAATTCCTACCATTCACCATAAATTAAAGTGTTCTTAATTGTTGTCTATTTGTATTGAAGAATATCCTCTAGACATAATAGATAATGTGCCATAAAGCTATTATTTCAATTTTTTACCTTTGTTAAGGCTTCCTTTTGTATAGATGGCTTCTGTAATGTCCCCATTTTATGCAATGTTGTTTTGTGAGCTTTTGGCTAGTTTTTGAGTTTTCCCTTTAGCTTCTAGCTTAGTTGCAAGGTACGCATCCAGATGAATTGAAAGGCTCACTTTAGAAAAAGTGAACCAAAAAACATTTAAAAAGTGTTTTTAAATTTTTTTTTGCTCAACCCTAAAACGACCCTTAATGAACCCCTTAAACTAAAAAACATATCATTTTGCTTCTTGTTTTTCTCTCAACTCATTTTGTCTCCATTTTGGCATTTTGAAGGGCAGGTGGTTTTTTTCGAAGGAAATCGTTCGTGGAGTACCAAATAGCTTCCACAAGGGAGATTTAAGCATCTAAGGTAAGCATTTAAACCCTATTCTTTAGTCTTTTGATGATTGTTTTCAAGTTTTAGATGAATTTTTTCGATTTTGTCGAGAATTTTTCAAAGTTTGTTTCTTTTTTTTAAAGATTGCAACAACGGTCAGTGGGAGTGGAAGGAAACCAAAAATTCAAAATTGATAAAGGATCTCCTTGATGGAGACATACCACAAGGATTTCACAAGTTGTAGGAGGTGGGGGATATATTTGGAAGTGTAATTTTTGTAATTTACAATATAATATTCTCGAGTGAAACTTCACTTTATGGGCCCTGATGGTGAAGGGTATGTGTGAGGGCCCAAATAAGAAGGGATTGTCTCTTCTACAAATAGTGAGATTCATAAGAGAGCAAGAAGATGTTGACAAATTGCATGCAAAAGGAAAACAAAGTGCTTATGGCTCTAGAAAGAAAAAAACAATGAACTCACCCTCTAATATAGTGGCGGCCTCCAAACATCCCTTCTTGCCTATACCCTCTACAAAAGACGAAGATGAAGTAGACATTCCCACCCGCAAGAGAGGTACATTGGACAAGGCATTTAAAATGGAGGCAAGAGATATTCTGAACTAAAAATCGCATGTTGCCTCTATGCCAAAGGTCTTCTATTCAACTTCGTGAGATCACCATATTGATGGGACATGGTGTCAGCAATTAATAGTGCACCTCTTGGTTTGAAAAGGTGCGTACCACCTTATTGCAAAGAGAGAAGAAATCTATAGAGGCCTCGTTGAAAGCAAATAGAGATTTTTGGGTTGAATTAGGTGTTTCTATTGTTTCTGATGGAAGGAAAGATTGCAGAAACTGTCCTTTGATTTTTGTTATTGCGGTGTCTCCAAAAGGGGCAATGTTTTTGAGAGCGGTTGTTTGTGAAGGGGAAGTGAAACATGGAGAGTTTATTTCTAGAGTCCTGATTGAGTCCATAGGGATGGTGAGTCATGAGAATGTGGTTCAAGTAATTACAAACAATGCAAAATATTTTTGGGCTGCAGGTGCTTTGGTTGAGGCAAGATATGAGCACATCTTTTGGACATCATGCACTGTACACTCCCTCAACTTGGTGATGCAAGTAATTGGCACCCAAATAGAGTGGGTGAAAGAAATATACCAAGAGGACGAGGAGATCCAGATGTTTGTGACAAAACATTATATGTCACAAGCAATTTTTAGAACTTTCTTGAGATTGGAATTGTTGAAGGTAAATTTAATTTATTTATGCCATGTTTTACATAATTGAATAAAATATTTTTTTAATGTGTTATTTACAAATTTTTAATGTGTTATTTTCTTACTATTAACATGATCCTACATTACTTTGACCTAGTTTGCATCTCATACAATTGTTATGTGATGACTTGTGAAGGTGCGAGAGGCATTGGGTCAAATGATTATTAGCAACCAACAGAGAGGGGCCAAAAGGTCAAGTCATTGATCTTGGATGACGATTGGTGGGCTCGTGTGGAATATGTATTGGAATTCACTGACACTATTATGGTTACGCTTCAGTTTGCTAATATAGATGCACCATGCTTGGGGATGTCTATGATAGTGTGGACACGATGTTGGAGAAAGTAAAAGTGGCAATACAAAAAAGAGAATGATCCTGAAGAAACCTTTTTCAAAAGGATGGAACAATCATTCTTCATCTTTGGAACAAGATGACCACACCATTGCACCTCCCTGCATATGCCTTATCTCCGAGGTACTATAGAAATGTTGTACTTTCTATCATAGGGAGAGTACCACCATTTAGAGATTCTGAAGTTGCTAATGGGTACAAGTAGGCATTCACTAAACTTTTCCAAGTTCCAAAAGTGGAGGAAAATGTTAGGAAAAATTTTGGCTTTTTTTGTCTCAGGAAGAAATCATACTTCTTGTGTTGTTAATGACCAATCCAAAATGGATGCTACTACATGGTGGTAGCTCCATGGTCAAGATTATATGTACCTCCAACCTCTTGCAATCAAGATCCCCTCACAAGTAAGTTCTTTTTTTTTACCACTTGTATTGTAGAATTTAATACTTGACATTCTTTAATTTATTTTGCATTTTGTGGGTTTTCTTTCCAAGCTGCAAATGCTTTTGTTGTTGAATGAAATTGGAGTACATACTTGTCTATCCACTTAGTGAAGCGTAACTAGTTGGCTGCAAAAAGGGCTGAAGACTTGGTGTATATTCATTCTAATTTGTGTCTTCTGTCACATAAGGATCCCCAATACAAGGAAGGGGCAATGAAGATTTGGGATGTAGCACTTGAGTGTACCGACTTGGATGCAACCATCGAGGATCTTGCTAGAGCCATTATGGATGATGATGATGATGATGATGACATACCTACACATGGTGCACCTAGTTCGAGTGGAATCACTTTGGTTTCAAATGATCTTGAACTTGCAGTAGCTGAAAATGAAAATCCAATAGACGATGACTTTTTTGATATCTTTTTGATGATTGATGAATCATGAACTACATTTTGTAATTGTAATTATTTTCATTGGAATTGTGAACGTAGACATATATGATATCATTGACATGGCTTATTTGATGTTTTTGAACTATCAATTGGCATTTAATATTTATCTTTGGCATTTGTCATTGATCAATGATGAAGTATCATACTATGAAATGATTTAGTTTTATAATTTTGTATATTTCTCTTATTGTTTTGTATATATAACACACACATATATATATAGTATATTTCTTTAACTTTTTTGTATATAATATATATACATGTACCCAAACACATGCAAACCCCAAATTTATTTTCCATACATCCACGTATCAGGTTTTGTACCTGCATCCGAACCGGTAATTAATGCTTCTAGGTTAGTTGGGGAGAACTCGAAAATTATTGAAGGATGCAAGTTTAGTATTTAGGATTTCTATTGTGGCATTGAGTTCAATTGGCATTACGGATTATGATAACATTTTTAGAAGCATTTTTGGACTCCTGATGTGTTCTCCAAACTTCTTGATGAGCATGTCTATTTTTAGTCTCAATGTTCGCACCTGTCATCATTCCATTGCTTTAGTTACATTATGGCATGATTAGAATTTGTTTTCGAAGGGTTGGTAGTGCTTTTCACAACTCGGGTGAGTATTTACAATATGCTCTTAAGTTTCTAATGTTTAATGTTAAATATTAAATATTTGCTTAAATGTTATATTTTATTAAAGTTACTTATGTCCTTTCAAAAGTGGATGCGTAGGGAAAAGTGAGGGTGACTTGCACATGAAAAGTCATTTTTATAATTCAAAAGGGTTTTTGGTGGGTAAATGAACTATTTTAAATTAATTTAAATTGCTTTTTCCTTCTGAAGTTATAAAAAATGGTTGAGCGGTCTCATCTGCTCATATTTTGAAGTTTTTGTATTGAAATGTATTTGGATTGAACTCATGAGCTCTTCCAAAATCTTTTGAGGATGAAAACTGTCATTTGATTTCTAGTTTCGGATTTGAAAGATAATCCCTAGTGAGAGGCCGTGGTTTCATTCAAGAATTACCAATGTGTAGAATGAAGTTTTTGGTTTTTTGGGTTTCCGACCATGAAGGTTTTTGATGTGTTTTAATTAGGGAGTTGGAGTTTGGTTTTCAATTTTCTTGTAGAGCTGCTTTGAAACTAGTGTTGGGATGTCCTTATCTTTCATTCCTAGGCATGGGCGTACACTTTTGAACAAGTTTAAGGATTTCAAAGTTTCTTATTCTTTATCTAATGCCAACCTTTTGTAATGTCCCCATATTCATAGGTATTTTGACTCACAATCTTTTGTCTAGCTCTCGTTTTGATCAAAACAACTTGGTGTTTGTTGGGGGGAACTCCAAGGTTCTTGGAGAATGTAGGTTATGCTTTGTAGGGTTTGTTGTTGGCATTGAGCTTAGTTGGTCTTGAGGACTCTTATGACACTTTCCCAAATGATTTTTGGCTTCTGGTGTCTTTTCCAAGATTCTTGGAGAGTGTCTATTTATAGAAGTTGCTCGGTCAACCTTGAATTTCATTGTTCATCATTAGTATCATTTCATTGTAGTAAGATTTTGTTTCCAATGTTGTTCGATAATTTTTGCAACTTTGTTGAATTATTAAGCTTTAACTCAATTATTTCACTAAGGTTGTTTATTATAATAAAATAGTATAAAAAACAACATATTGTTATAGCTCATTGGAATGGGAATAAAAAGTTTAAAATTGTGGATGCATTAAAATGGGCCTACTTTGCATATCAAATATAATTGTTATTTTGTAAATGGGTCTTTTGGAGAAAAAATGGGTTGTTTTATTAAAAAGTGAATTTGAAAATATGTCTTCTAGAAAGTTGATTGGAAAAGTATAAAAGGATATTTAGAGAGCTCATTTGGTACACAAATTATTTTATTTCCTTTTGAGAAACCCTTGCGGTTCTATGAGATTGAACTTGGTTCATTTCAAACTGTTAAATTTTCTAACTAGAAAACATAGAAATGCAATAAACTGAAACTCAAAACACAAAGCAGAGGACACAATAAATTATCTTGGGAAAACCCTTCACTTGAGGGTGAAAAACGCAGCCCCACAAAAGATAGATCCTTTATTGAATGATCAAAAATCAATACTGTTAATAATTATAGCCTTTCGGCTAAGATCAAATTGGACAAAAGAATTAATAATTAAATATTATTAATTATACCCTTTCTCTAACTTGTGCGATTTTATAATAATAATGGTATTATTATAAAATACAAAACTCAAGATATGGTGTTAATTAATTAAGGGCCCATAATTAGGCCAAGTCGGCACTCTTGGAAGGGTGTTAAAATTAATTACAAACACATATATATGATGGATCAATTCTAGGAAAGAGATCATCAAAAACATAACATGTATCTCTCCTCCTAAAATCAGAGACATGCGAAATATTCTTCCTCTTCTTGGAGCGAATTTGTCTTGGTTCTTGTTCTATCTTGTAGCAGTGATTTAGGAGAATAATTGTGCAGATTGGAGTGCGACCTAGGGCTGGAATTCGGACCTGTTGTTGCAGCATCCAGTCATTTCATTAAAGGCAGATCCACATGGGATTTCGAGCAAGTTGGAGCACAAATCGGGTACCTTCCTTCCATCTTGTTTCTATGTTATCTTGTTTCAATTTTAAAGGCCATCTATAGATTGTTCTTTTCCTTGCATTAATCTGAAAATCTTAACAAAAACAGTGTTCTCAAGCTTAATCAGAGAATAATCTAAACAATGATTGTTAACTCTTAACAATCTGCAGATGAATAACTTCAACAGTTCAAGCACCACCTGCTCAACCTCTACAATAAATATGTATCTCTTGAATCACATGTAAGAGAATTGACACATCTAAAATTGTCAAGCATAGACCATACACATGAATGTCTAACTGATACAGAGATCACTATAGTGATTACAAAAATAATCCAGACCTGATGAACTCAGATGTCAAAACCCAAAGAATTCTTGCCCAGACTAACCCTTCAATTGAAACACAATACACACTATTTATTTTCGGTAAGGCATCACCCGTAATGTCCTCATTGTGGGTATGTCAAAAGTCGTGACTTGAAGAACCAAAAGCTCGACGACAGTTACTATACAAGCCGTTATGTGTTCCATCAAGATAGCTAAACATAATAATAATCTTCAATGAAACCTCTTGTTGATATAATACATTTCGATTGGAATTGATGCTAGCAAGCACACGACTTCCACATGGCAACACAAACAACGAATAAGAGTGGTGATCATTATGAAATGAAAGATCCTTGACACCCTTCGCACGCATCGACATTGAATGAACCTTGCATATGAAATAATGAAAGACGATAAAGGAGAAAGTCGTCATTGTTCTTGACACCGTTATGATACAACACGATATTACTAGTTTGATGATGACGGTCCAGTAAAATGCTGATTCATCTTTAGAATACAGTCTCCACTGAAAATGTAAACAGCTCTTGATGTTGCATAACCATAAGCTAGGAAAACATCGCATATGAAAAATAACAAATTGTAGAGGATCAATATCACCAGAGATCGAATTTCAGAAAGAAGAACATAGACCAACATTGATCATACATACTGATATAGTTTGAGAATACTAAAGGAGCAAATGTAGGTATGAAGGATTTCTCTTGCAGCTACCAGATCATTAACACTCCCTCTTAACAAAGGAGAGATCTTTCGTATGTCATGGTGTCTCTCAACATGACAAACACAATGGTTGCACCCATATGTGTCAACAACAAAACTTTATCACGGATTCTCTCAACGTGATATCATCATCTCAACATTACGTTCACCATGGCTACTCCGAGAGGGTGAATAAAACAAATGCTAAGTTATGGAGTCTCTCACATGACATCCACTATGGCTACTTCCAAAGGGTGGAACAAGGGCTTTCACCTCAAACTTCTCTCACAGAGAAGAATGCATTAACAAGGGCTCGCACCTCAAACTTCTCTCATAGAGAAGAATGCATTATCAAGGGCTTACACTTCAAACTTATCTCGCAGAGAAGAATACATTAACAAGGGTTTGCACCTCAAACTTTTCTCGTAGTGAAGAATGCATTAACAAGGGCTTGCACCTCAAATTTCTCCGTCTCAGAGAAAAATGTAGTATAGCACATAATAGGAACAACTGAATGTTCAGACTCCCTCTTAACAAAGACTCCCTCTCAGCAGGGGCAGCAATCTCACAACTTTGATTAACACAATAAAGTATAGTTGGCTCCAATGCTTGGCCAAACAATGAGCTTTAGCAGTCACATTGCTATACGGGCTTGTTGATCCTTTGCAAAGGATTTGGCACTTTCCATTTTTTGCTCAAGCTCTCTTTGAATCTTCAAGCACTTGCATCAACCTCCTGACCTCCTTGTTCAAAGTGCCTACGAAACTTCAACACACACCTTCGAAACTTTTGACATGCTAAAGTTCAGGACTGTCCTCGACCTCATCCCAGATCATTCTATGCTGAAAGTTTGCGGAGCTACCAATGTCAAATCTAGATTGACTAAACAATTCTGTTCTCTGCAACACTGCAACCCACTTAGCTGACACATTCATTTCTTCACAGAACTCCCTCTTGATCTTTGTTGCCTCAGAGATTGCAAAGAGATTCTCTGCAAGTGAACTGTTACTATAACTGATGGTCATGACAATGAAGATCGACCAAGATCAGAGGTATACAAGATAGTAGAAAGATTAGATCAGTTATTATCTTGTCATTGATGTTAAGCAATTGATATTTAGTTTATATTATGTTGCCATATCATTTGGAGTATGATATAAATTGAATGAGTTAAGGAGAAGAAGAAGTGAGATGTTGTGAAGATGAACTTAATTGGGCAACTAATACAGACCGGACAATGCTAAGATTATGTTGATATAATTGTTTTCTACCTAACATATGATTATATCAAGTCGGTAAAGAATGGAAAAGAAGATTAGTCAAGTCGGTAAGTAAAATAGTTTTGGCTACCGAGCAGGATATGTCATTTGGTAAAGAGAAAAAGTCATTTGGTGAGAGCAAAGTAAGTTTTGGTAAAGGCAAAGGAACTCAAGACACAGAGTAGAAAGTTTTAGTCACCGAGCAAGGAACATAAATTAAATACAAGGATCAGAACGACATTTAATGATGAGCTGGAAGATTATGATGATAAGGAAGAGTTAGTGGAAGAGATCTACGATCAAGAAAATTCATGATGATGATCTATGGTACAAATCTAAGCAGCTAAAAAGGAAGGAACAAGTTTCAAGAAAGTTCAAGTTCCAAGGTGAAGGTAAAATGTGTTACCGAGATCTAAATACATTGAATAAGTTTGTGAAATAAATTGGACGACTGAGATTAACCAAAGGAAAACGTGAGAAAGGAGATGAAGTGGCAAAACAAAGTCTATATAAAGGATGAATTTGTATGAACAAATGACTGGCAAATTGAAGGGTTATTGAGTCACCGACTGATGTAGTGAAGAAGGAAAAGGTTGGATTCCGAGTTAGAAAACAGAATTTGATGAAGTGTTGAAGCCAGTGGAAAGTGAAGGATTGAAGTGAAGATAGAGAGTGCACAAAGGATCTGATTATGCAAAGGATAGTTGCGAATTTACAAGTCAAATTATTTACTGTTGCTTATTAACATTTGTAACAAAAAAATCTCTTAACCAAGTGGACTTAACAATCTTGTTGTAAAATCCTTGCAAAAGGTAACATTCTAAAGAGTGTTTGAAGTCCTTTGACCAGGCTACTCCTAACAGGGTGAAGATCCTAACAGATCTGAGGCAAATCCCTTGACTGGGTCACACCTAGCAATGCGTATTGTAATCTTTAACATAATTGGCTTTTAATTGAGCATACTTCAGAAGAGTATTTTCTTTAGTGGGTGACAATTCCCACAATGGCTTTTCCCAAAGTTGGGATTCCATGTTAAATACTATTGTTATATGTGTTGAATGATTATTGTGTTTGATTTGCTGATACTGGATTAATCAGAGAAAAGTTTTTTAAGGTACAGAGAATCAGGGATTATTGATTCACCCCCCCCTTTTTGTAATCCAACAGTGAACTCTCTATTAATCTTAGAACCTTAATGCTCTTAACTCATGCCTTGAGTTCTCGTAATTTAACTCCCTCTAAATGTCATTTCCTCCTCCTAGAAGAAAATTGAATGCAAAGACAATCTGTATAGCTTCTTCCTCTTCTATGAAGTTATGTGCCATTAACTCAGTCCCATGGCTGCAAGTTTGTACATCCCTACAGCCTGCATGACTTTCTTACAAGTGACTCATCTTTGTCACCATCAGATTTGAAGTTACCATCTCTTCTTGCTGAAATAACTCAAAAAATATCAATATGGGTGTTTCATAACATGAGAATACAAAACGCTACCCAAATCTACCACCATGAATGTTCCTGAGCAAGCTGGGCTGATATGGCTAGGATATTAGAAATCACAAACTAGAAGGAAGTATTTAGAATCCACCAACACAATGGATTCTTCTCAACTTAATATTTGTACAACAACCACAAGCCAAAGCAAACTCACAGACCTTTAAAAAAATGCAATGTACTTAACATCCTTATGCTCCTTGATCCGATCCTGCAACCAAGGGATATTAATAATAATTCATAGAATTAAACTACCGTGAAGAGAAATAAACAGACCAATGCTAAAAAGAATACATAAATTACTATTCTAAAGTAAGAACTACATAAAAGATACATTAAGATTATACAAGGATATGAAATACTTATCTCTTTATAGACATTAGCTTCTCCTTGGATCAAGGAATAAGAATCTCATGCTAAGATTTGTCTAATCACCCCCAAAGAACACAATAAGGTTTGGACCTAAACTCTAGAAACTGTTGTAGCAGACTGTGCACTCAAACAGGGCAACCGAGTCTATAAGCTTCACACAATGCCCTCAAAACTCACTCAAATAGTTTAAGTCAAAACAAAAGACAACAGAAGATTGAACAACAATCTGAAATTCCCAGCAAAATAAGATCAAATCTCCAAACAAAACTTTGAAATGAGCCCACCACAAATCAAACCAGCAACCACTCAAAATTTCTTTCAATCTTCTCCAGTTGCATAGATATATATGTATGTACCCCACAGAAATAATATAGCCTTCCCTTAAATTGAAGTCTTGAGTAAACAGCTAGCTTGTTGATCACTTCAGAATACCTAAACCGGACTGAGATCATTCATGATCTCTATCAATTCCATATGAATCAGCATAAATGAAACCTTGAATCTTGTTGACTAAGTCTCCAGTCATGCAACTCAAACACAGTTATAAACTCATATCTTTACTACCGAATTTAAATTGGCAGCACAAAATCCGAATGAGGAATTTTGACTTGAAAATCTCTATAGAAGAACCCTTCTTAGAATGAAAAACAAAAGGAGATTCAACAATGAAAAATTGACACCTTTAGTTTCAGAGCTTCCTTTGTTCAAAAATGTTAAAGTAAATTCATAATTGTAATACTTTAGAAAAAGAATTCTTCTGAATTGTCACCAGAATCTTTATGAGGTGAAGCAACATCAACTTTTGCAGCAACAACTTGATGTTTTGGTTTTGATACACAATCTCTGGCAAAGTGACCATACTTGTCACATCTGAAACATTGAATCCTGGAGAGATCTTTCCTCTTCTTTGGTTCAGGAGCTGAATCAAAATCCATATCTCTACATCTCTTAAAATTTCCTTTTCTCCATTCACTTCCTTTCTTTTTAGATGTATGAGTAGCAAGAACATGATCTTCTTCATGGTGAGATTTCCGCCCATTTCCTCACGTCTCCAATCTGCATTCCTCTTGAATGCAATCAGCTTGCAAGTGATCAAACTTGGGAAGTTCATCTCTTCCACTAATCCCTTGAATGAAAGATTCCCGAGAGTGAGGAAAGCCATTCATGGCCAACATAACCAGGCCTTTGTCCTCAATTGATTCTCCAATAGCATTTAGCTGATCCTTTAATTCTGTAATCTTCATAAAGAAGGATACAACAAGTTCTCCTTTATCCATCTTAATATGTAGGAGTTGATGTCTCAAGGCTAGAGCTTTGCTAGTGTTGTTGATTTCATACAAAACTTTGAAGACTCTCAAACATCTCCTTAGCTGAATTCAACTTGGATATAACAGGTATTAGATGATCCTTAACAGAGTCAATCAGAATCTTTCTTGCCATAATAATATCCTTCTTCCATTGAGATTTCTCAGCATTATTGGTTGGCTCAGGTACATCCTCCTTCACATATTTTAAAAGATCACTCTTCAAGAGCAATGAGGACCCTGAATTTCCATGACGTAAAGTTGGATGCACTATCCAGCCTGTCTTCAACTTTAAGGTCATTCACCATTGTTGGAACTGAAAACAAGCGCACTAAAAGTAGAGAAAATAATAATTTGAAGCTTAAAATTTTGGCTCTGAATCGCTTCCTTAGACCTGCTCTAATACCATGTTAAAATCTCGAACCAAATAACATAGAAATGCAATAAACTGAAACTCAAAACACAAAACAGAGGACACGATAATTTATCCTGGGAAAAATCTCCACTTGAGGGTGAAAAACCCAGCCCCACAAAAGATAGATCCTTTATTGAATGATCAAAAACCAATACAGTGTTCTCAAGCTTAATCAGAGAATAATCTAAACAATGATTGTTAACTCTTTACAATCTACAGATGAATAACTTCAACAGTTCGAGCACAGGTAAGAGAATTGACACATCTAAAATTGTCAAGCATCGACTATACACATGAATGTCTAATTGATACAGAGATCACTGTAGTGATCACAAAAATAATGCAGACCTGATGAACTAAGATGTCAAAACCCAAAGAATTCTTGCCCAGACTAACTCTTCAATCGAATACAATACACACAATTTATTTTCGGTAAGACATCACCGTAATGTCCTCATCGTCGGTATGTTAGAAGTCACGACTTGAAGAACCAAAAGCTCGACGACAGTTACTATACATGCCGTTATGTGTTCCATCAAAATAGCTAAACACAATAATAATCTTCAATGAAATCTCTTGCCGATAGAATACATTCCGATTGGAATTGATGCCAGCAAGCACGCGACTTCCACATGGCAACACAAACAACGAATAAGAGCAGTGGCAGTTATGAAATGAAAGATCCTTGACAACCATCACACACACGCCGACTTTGAATGAACCTTGCATATGAAATAATGAATGACGATAAAGGAGAAATCCGCCGTTGTTCTTGACACCGTTATGATATAGCACGACATTACTAGCTGGACGATGACGGTCCAGTAAAGATGCTGATTCATCTTCAGAATACAGTCTCCGCTGGAAATGTAAACAGCTCCTGATGTTGCATAAACATAAGCTAGGAAAACATCACATATGAAAAAACAACGAACTGTAGAGGATCAATATCACCAGAGATCGAACTTCAGAAAGAAGAATATAGACCAACACTGATCATACATACTGATATAGTTTGAGAACACTGAAGGATCAAATGCAGGTATGAAGGATTTCTCCTGCAGCTAGCAGAACATTAACACAAACTTCCCAAGGATAAAAACTTTATTGAAGAATATCATATATGGTGGTGAAAGATCTTCTCTAGTTGATTGCTGATAGATTCACACTGAGTTTGCCGGTGCTTCATTGGTATGAGTTTTAGATTTGTTCGGAAGGGGTTTATTTGCAAAATCTTTTGATCATTCTTTGAATGAAACATATTGGAAGATAAATTGCAGAGTATTTACTAGAGATTAAAGCACAATTTGTTGGATGAATGGTGGTTGTTGATTTCATCAGATTGGATGCCATATTTGGAGGTTTACTCATTTTAGATGGGCGATAAACTTTTTTAGTCTTGGAGGCATTTAACACCCTTATCATTGATAGATGGTGCTACCTTTTAGCTTGGCGTGGAAGCCCAACATCAGGATGTGAGTTTTATCACTGAAAATCAAATAAACAAAGGCGTTGAAGTAAATCTGTTGGTTGTCACGAGTTTTCATCATATTGTTGGACGCATGAGTAGGGAACTAGGTCGCAGACTGAAACATTCATGAGAGGGGCGATTGAAGTTTTTTGCTAGCCATGGCCCTAGGTAATTGGACATGGGAGTTTTCAGGATAGTCACACCTCCTGAAGGGTCAGACATGAGGTATAGTAGGGTATGGAACATATTCAAATTGGTTTGAATGGCATAAGGAAGGGATGTGGGCTCAGTGGAAGACCATTTCAGGCTCACCAGATAGAATATTATTACAGGTCACACAAGAGGCAACTCTCAGTGGTTCGTAGAGGGTCATGGGGTTCACTTAGGATTCTAATATTGCCTGTGCATGTGGAGGACTGTTCTTGTGACAATGTGATTTATTTATGCAAGAAAAAGGTCAGAAATCCTTTATTGTTATCTCTGTTATTGTGGACAGTAAACAGAAAGGTCCTTGCAATTCAATATAATCTATCCTTTGACAGTAGTCATCACTTAAAGAGTACTATTGTAACCTGATGCTCGATCATTGTTATCAGTGTCAAATGATTTTATAAATGTTGAGTTGCAAACAGTATTGCAAATTGAAATCTACAACAAAAAAATATATCTCATTATCTACATGCATGCCCACTGTTTTGATGTAATGTTCATTGAGAATAGTGCAAAAATTTGGTGAAGTTTTAGTACGCCTCTTTACATCTTTATATCTTTGCTGGCCATGCAGAGGTTTTGGACAGATTGGTGAATATTTTGAGGTAAGATCATTGCTAATGCTAGCCGTGTAGGCTTCTTGGAGGACTGGTGTAAGGTTGAAACAACTAGTTTATGAGGTCTATTTCATCATCCTGGGTGGCGACTTTTATATGATTTTCATTTCCAGGTGTTTATGTATTGAGCAAATGAAGTTTTTGAGTATATTTGGTTATTTATGCCAGCTGCCTTTGTTTTGCCATATTCAATGATGTTTTTGACTGAAAATAGAATCAGCTTATTTTCATTTTCTCATGATTTTGAGATTGTTTGGTGATGTTTGAAACTAGAAATTGCATGCTTGAAGTAATAGAAACACCAGGCACATATAGCAATTTACAAGAGCTTCAAACTGAAGGAAAAGTCTTCTAAAAATAGAAGACTAAAATAAAATAATAAATAGAACTCCTAAATGACCATTAATAGAATATTCTAAAAGCTAGCTAAAAATAGACAAAGCTACTAAAATATTAAAAGAATCTGAAATATTCTAATACCCTCCTTTAATGATCATTCTATCAAGTACACCAAGTTGCCTCCTAAACTTGACAAACTTTTCCGGACTGAGAGACATACTGCAACATTACTGATCCATCATTGACAAGCTCGTGAATGAAATGACAATGAAGGTCAACATGCTTGGTTCGTTTATGGAAGATTGGATTTTTGGCAAGTTTCAGGACCCCTTGATTATCACAAAACAAGGAGTAGGTTTTGCTTGTGACATGTGCATGTTAGCAAGCATCTTTTGAAGCCAAACTGCTTCACAAGTTGCCCCCAATATTCAACTTCGGTGGAGGAGAGAGCTATTGCCTAATGCTTCTTGCTGTTCCATGTGATTGTACTTGTGCCCAAATTGAAAACATAGCCAAAAGTAGACTTTCTGTCATCAACACAACCTGCCCAATCTAAGTCTGAAAAACCAACAAGCCTAGGATCTGTTCTTTTGCTGTACAAAATGCCAAAATCGGGAGTGCCCTCCACATATCTCAGCACATGCTCATTGCAACCCAATGTTCAACTTTTGGGGCTGTCATGAAGCGAGAGATGTAGCTCACAATATAGCTGATATTAGGTCTAGTGGAGGTGAGATAGATGAGGCTGCCTACGAGTTGTTTGAACGTTGATTCGTCCACCATTGGCAAATCTGGTTTGGCTGATAGTTTGAGCCCTTTCTCTATAGGTGTAGATGCAAGCTTGCAATCATGTATCCAAAACTTATCCAATAGACTTTTGGCATACTTTGACTGAGAAATGAATATGTTGGCATCTGTCTGTCAAACCTCTACACCGAGACTATAATGGATAAGTCCAGAATTTGTCATACCAAACGTCTGGCACAAACTGTGTTTGATCTGGTCAACTAAATGTTTGCACTATCAATAATGATCAAATCATCAGCATAGATGACAAGAAGAATCTCACCACTGGTGTGCTTGACATACATATTAGAATTAGGACTCTGGTGAAACACTTGATCACTCATACTTATCAATCTTGGTGTACCATGCATGGGAAGCCTGTTTGAGGCCATAGAGGGCTTTCACCAATTTGTAAACTTGGTGTTCTTTATTGACAACCTTGAAACTTGTAGGTTGCACCATGTAGACTTCTTCCTGCAAATCACCATTGAGGAAAGAACTCTTGACATCCATCTGATGAACTTTCCATCCAAATTGAGCTGAAAGAGTGAGGACAAGTCGAATGGTACTCATCTTGGTGTGGGAGAAAATGTCGCCTCATAGTCGATGCCCTCCTGTGAAAAATATAGTTACTAATCGCGCCTAAGACCCTTTGAGTTTAGATTGCTTGAATGCCAACCATTTATTGCGATCTTTCTTCATATGGCCAAACTTGTGATAGTAAATGCACTGGATACTTTTCTTCTTGGAAGAATCCTGAGGTTGTCCTTGTCCTTTCTGTTGGAAGGACTGAGGTTGTCTTTTATTCTTATTTGAGGCTTTGGCTATGAAGGCCAGCTATTTAGTAGAGGATGAACTAGCACTGCTTCCAAACTGTTACTTCCATCTATCTTGTTGCAAAGCTTGTTGCAGAGATCAGGAAACTTCATATCAACACTAGTAGAAGTGATATTGAGTGTCACAATGAAATGCTCATAAGATTGGGGCAGGGTTTTCAGCTTGATCACTACCATATCTTCTTCCATCTTGCGGCCAATAGCCTCTAGCTGGTCATGAACATCCTTGATCTTCGTAAGATGTGCCTAGAAAGACATCGTCTCATCCATCATGATAGAAAACAACATATTCTTCAGAAAGAAAGCTTGGGCATCATGGCTTACTGATTGTGCTCATCAAATTTGTCCTAGTCCATTCCAACTGCTATAGGACGTGTTTTGTACCTAGAACAATCTTCTCAAGGCACCAATATTTAAGTATTGTCATCATGGGCTGCTTCCATATGTTGCAGTTGCGGTTGTTGAACCTTTGATTGCCCTCCAACATAAAGTTGGTCAAAGATGCTATCACGAACGCAAAGGTCAAACAAGTCAACTCTACGAAGGCACAAAAATTGGGATAGAAGTTATTGTTTAGTCAATACGACTCCCAAAGAAAAATCTTTAGGCTCAAATCTTGAGATGCATAAGCAATCGTAGTAAATGCATGAAACCCTAGGGCATTGATTTAAAAAAAATGTTAGAAACCCTAGGTCAAAAACGTTTGAAAAGATATCGTGTGTGGAAATAGCTACAAAAATCTTGAGAAAAATCGTGTAGGCAACACAAATTAAGCACTCGAAGTTGTTTGAAAATGAGGATTTATTTGCATAGGTCGCGGCTTTAGATATCTAGCAAAAACTCTAGCGTGGGTTTGGAACAAACTTTGGGTTCTTAGTTGCGACCAAAATCTCCTGCAATACCTTCGCGAAATCGTGCAGAAATTGCCAATTGAAAAAAAAACAAAATTGCAGAAAAAAGCATGAAAGAAATCATGATTGAGATCCCTCGATTTTCGATAGGTAATGTTGGGCAGAATAAATCGCGACGTAGAAGAAAATTGCATGCAGATGAGCACGGGAAAAAAAATGATCCGTCAAATAAAAAATGCCCGAAAAAAATTGCGCACGAGCCGTCAAATCTGAAAACAATGTTAGAAAAAATCGGGTGTCTGAGAAGAACAGGCTTTTGAGAAAATAGACATGAATTTCTCAAAAGAAAATCGAGCTTGACCCTAGCCGAAGGCTTCAAATTGGTGGCTCCAATCTGCATGAAAAAGGTCACTAAAAATTCTTGAGAGAAATTTTTAGAATTACTTGCATTGACTTTGATACCATGAACCTCAAAATTGCATACTTGAATTAATAGAAACACTAGGTACATATAGCAATTTACAAGAGCTTCAAATTGAAGCAAAAGTCCTCTAAAAGTAGAGGACTAAAATAAAATAATAAATAAAACTTCTAAATGACGATTAATAGAAGATTCTAAAAAGCTAGCTAAAAATAGCAAAAGATACAAAAATATTAAAATAATCTAAAATATTCTAATAATGTTGGGCGTAAGTAAGAGTTTTGGAGAACCCATGGTGGTGCTCTTTTTGGTTTTGGAGGGTGTTCTTGAAGGTTTCTCTGGTCCCAGAGTTGATTGACTTGCAACAGAGATATTTCAGACCTGCAATCGCTTAATCATTTATTTTAGACCTATTACATTTATTACAGAAGCATATGTCATGATTTGTAGACCTGTACTTGTTTATCTTGATGTTTGAGAGTGTGCCGAGTGTAGTTCATTGTGTTTGGAGTTGATGGTGATGATTGATACCATTGCTGGTGGACTGAGTATGCTGGGTAAGTGATTTCTGAGCATTATGCTCTGTTTTACCCCTGAAACAGCAGTTGTAAGTTTAATCAGGGTATACCATTGTTGTTTCAGTTGAGAATCGGTTTGATGTTTTTGGGCATTGTGGAGAAGAGATTTTTTTGGTTTTATATGCATCTACTCTTTATATCAGCACTTTATTAGAGTTGGAGGTTGGCGAACTCTTGGAAGGGTGTTTTCAGCTAATGGAATGATTAGATTTTTCATTTTGGTTTAGGATTTTCAGTTTTGCTGCAGTTACTATTCTTTTAGGGAGCTGATTTAAAAAAAGAGCAGAATGTAAGTTGCAAATTTCAGACCATTTAGTTGCTTGAAATGGTTAGTTTATGATTATATATGAGGGGGATGAGTTTTGCAAATAACCAAGTGATGTATTGGATGAGATTTCAGGCACCAAACAGTTGTTGTTTCTTAGCTTTAGCTTGCATTTTTGGTTTGTGCGGCTAACTACCTTTTAGCTGTGACTAACATGTTGGAGTTCAAGAGGTTAAAATTGAGAAGAATGATAGTGACTTTCTATGAACTATCTGAATAGTGCAATGGACTCATAGTGTATTGGAAAGACAATTTGCAAGGAGCTCGTTGATTACTTGCTAAAAGTTAAGTGCATTGTTGGCTGGGGGAGTAAAAGAGGTTTTCATTACAGATGTGTTGCAGCACATAACACCAAGTAGGAGTTATAAACCTCCTACGTTGGTTTGGAATCTTGGAATCATGTTGACAATTTAGGATTGATCAAATGTTTGAGACTCACAATTGCTTGAGGGGAAGCAATTTTAGGGAGGGAGGACTGTAATGTCCCCATTTTATGCAATATCGTTTCATGATCTTTTGGCCATTTTTTGAGTTTTCTTGTAAGCTACTAGGTGTGCTTGGGGGAACTTAAGACAACTTAGATGATGCAAGTTTAGTATTTCAGTTTTTCTATTTGTGGCATTGAGCTCAATTGGTGCTATGGATTGCAGTGAGGCTTTTTAAACTATTTTTGGACTCCTAGGATGTTCTCCAAATTTCTCGGAGAGCATGTCTATTTTCAATAAGTCTTCAAGTTGGCACTTGTCATCATCTCATTGCTTCGATTACATCATGACATGTGATCAAAATTGGTTTTTGAAGACTTGACACTACTTTTCGCCACTAGGGTGGAGTATATAAAATATAACTTATATTATTAATGTTTAATGTTAAGTATTTGTTTAAAGTATTATATTTTTATTTAAGTTACTTAAGTTCCTCCCAAAAGAGGATGCCTAGGGATATGTGAGGGGGACTTGCACATGAAAAGTCATTTTATAATTCAAAAGGGTCTTTTGGTGGGAAAATGAATAATTTTATATTATTTCAAAATGTTTAATTGGAAATTGTCATTGATGTCAAAGGTTCTTGATCGTTAATGTATTGATGTTTAAGGTTATTGAGTGTTGTTGCCATTGATTGTTGATTGTATTGTTGAAAGGATAAGATTTTTGTTTTTAACATTTGCAAATTTCTGCTAGGTTAATCATGTTTTAAGTTTTAGAGATTGGGCATGTGCCTTATCATGTTTACAGAATGTTGGAGGATTGTATGATGCATTATTGATCCTTAACCATCTATTTAGTCTCTAACCATTGCTACTTGAGCCTTTGGCGTTGGTAGTTTGGTGTTTTTAGCCAAAACAAAAGTTTGCAAGCACTTGGTTCGTTGATGGAAGAGTTTGTCAAAGTCAAAGGTATATTTGTAAGTTTGATCTTTACAGCCCAAAACAATAGTTTGCGAACCTCTTGGTCCATTGAGAGGAGAGTTCGCCAAAATGAGGATTTGTCTAAAAGGAGAAGAAGAATATGAGTTCATTGATGAAAGAGTTCATTGAAAGCTAAATCGGCCAAAATGGAGAATTTGATCTAATTAAATGATGATCTAATTAATTCTTTTAAGATCAATGTTGAGGATTTAATTGATGATCTAATTAATTTTTTTATTGCCGACTTGAAACATATTACTGTGATTAGTTTATTCCTTATGAGGTTGACTTCTTTTGTGGACAAAGTTGCATGGACATAGATACAAATATAGACATGGATATGAATATGGATACAGATACACCCATTTTTGAAGAACCTCAATATGGATACGACTTATATAAAAAAAACATACAGTTAACAAAATTTTCTAAGTTATTAGAGCAGATTTTAATTACATTAAAAGCAGTATAAACGCAATTGCTACATAAATAAATATACATATGATTTAAATTCATATTATGCAAAAAGTGGTAGAGTTGCATTGGAAGATAACCCAAAAAAATGGGTCGCTGAATTAGAAAAACATTTCATTTGTCTTACTCATTTGTTGTTGGTTTTGTTTATACCAAGTAAAATAGAAAAACTGCATGATTGAAGTTTTTCTTAATCAAGGTTAGGAAGATTTACGTCATTTTTAAAAAAAATCAAATCATGCATTATCCAATACAATTGGAGCCCATCAAGGTTTTTTGGTCACGTGTGGGTACAGTATGTGATGTGTTCCATGTTGTATCGTATTTGTATCCATATTGGATATGTGGATATGTGTCCCTGGGAAGAGATATAGGCGTATCCGGTTACTCTAGTTGTGGATTGATATATAAAGAAATTTTTTGAACAATTATGGATGCGAAGTGTTTGAATCTTTATGTTGTGCGAAAATGCCATCCTTTGTAGTAGAAGCAAAGCAGAGTAGATTTATGTGTGACAATAATGTGTGTGATTTTGCATTGTTGTGTGAACAACAATGCAAAATCATTCGTACAGCAAAGCATAGTAGAATTAAGTGAGTGACGGGGGTTTAGGGCTTGTCCCCTAAACAAATTTTCATGCAAAATCATTCATACAGCAAAGCATAGTAGAACTAAGTGAGTGACGGGGGTTTGGGGGTTGCCCCCTAAACAAATTTTCATATATAATTTATCATTGTGAATCTTGACCTTTTATCATTGGATCATATGTCCAACGGTGGATATTTTGTGTGCCATTTATGGGTGCTTTTAGCCCATGGTTTTGTAATATTGTTTGACAGTTTCATGTTTTGTATCACCTATATATTAGGCGTATGAGAGGCATTGTGATCTATTGTAAGAGTCTAATAACTGACGAGGTGCCTCTGGATCTCTGTTGGTGATACTCCTGTGAGAAGCTTGCTTCGCAAGTATATTATAATCCATTATTGATTTCTGAATAATAAATTGGGCCGCTTTTGGAGTGAGGTTTTTCTCCCAAAAGGGTTTTCCCCATGTAAACCACTTTGTTGTGGTATACATGTTGATTATGTTATTTCTGTTAAGTTTCTGGCACTGTTGAAAAGATCTAAGAAAGTTTTTACATTTCTCTCACCTTAAGGTTAGTGTAGGAAGTTGTTCTGCTACTTAACTTCATTACAATTTTGTTGTTCATCATATGTTGAAGAATCAACATACTGAAGGAGAATTTTTGTGCAAAAGAGTTGGTGTCTTCTGATCAAAGAGATTGGTATCTCTTGCTGAGTTGTTGTTCAGTTGTGGGCATTGGTGCCTACAAATTCTATAAGTGGGGACAAGTATCTCCAGCAGGTTGGTGGCTGCAAATATTGTGAGATTTTATTTTTTATTTTTTTGAGGTTAGATTTGGAGAGTATATGAAAGCAATCCTTCACCCTGGTTTTCTTAGAAAGTGTTTTCAATTTTCATGTAAATCTGGTTTTCTCTCGTGTGGATGTTGTATGTTAGCTGTTATTGCTGATGTTATGCTTAAATTTCAAATATTCTGGTAACCTTGGTGCAGAAAGAATGCTTATTGTATATTTCTTAATCCTAGAGGATTGTTGAAATTATTTTACTTTTATCATTTTTTGTTATGATTTAGATTGATGATTCAGAGTATTGTGGTTCAGTTTCACAGACAAAATTTTAGATGTTGACTGATGATATCATTCATTTCTTTTGGGTGGCATGGTGATGACTATGAGCAAGTAGGTTTATTATTTCATTCTTCAGTGTTGTAGCTTTTTGAAGGAATCGCAAAATAAAATGAATTGCCAAACTTCAGAGGATATATCATAGTTAATAAATAATAATTTCTTGAATACTTTTATTATCAGCACAACATTCAGTACGGGAATTCTGTTGCTGAATGGCCTTATATATACATCCAATTATCACATCTAAGTGTTTCGATTTTCACATACTGTTTGCAGGTTGAGGTAGCTCTTTCTGGAATGGAGGTCAAAGCAGAGGATTCTAAAGATAATGTATCTGTCAAAGTCCTTCCTCCTTGGATGATCAAACAGGGAATGAATATTACTGATGAACAGCGTGGTGACGTGAAACACGAGTTAAAGTCGGACAGTGGTTCCTCTTTTGCAGGTCCTACTATAGACAGGAAGCCTGGAGATGACAAAGGAATCGTTGATCAGAATATACAGGTATGCACTGCTGGAGGAGTACAATAATTACGGAATCGATTTATTGTCATATATGCCCTTGTTATTGCTAATTATCTCAACTACTGATTTATAATATCTGATTTCACATTTGGCTCCTTAATGGTTGTTTGGTGATGGTCCCTGTACGAGAATACAGATTAGTTATAATGTGATACCGTATGGATTGTTACAGGAAGAGTACATTAAGGCATATTATGCTGCAATCTTTAAGCAGCAGCAGCAAGCAGAAGTAATGACTACTGCTACAACAGAAGCAGCTCCCTCTGAGCGCCGAGTTGGAATGAAAGCCAAACGTGAAGAGGAAGATGATGAAACAGTTGAATGGGAAGATGCTCCAATAGCAGGTGTGCATTCCAAATATTCATTTTTTATTGAGTTGGTTTTGTATGTTGCAGACGTCCACAACATTGAAAGCATATTTTGAAAACTCAGTCTTGGTAAAAATGCTGTAGCCCAAAATTTTAGCTTAGATTGGAAACTCAGCAAAATCTTGACATACTGAATTTTTTAATAAATTAATAAAATGAGCTTAGACAAAATTCAATATTCTGTTAAAATGCATATAGAATGAATATTGAAAATGCATGGGCATATTTAAATATTTTCTATTAGTTCTAGACCTAAAATAAATAGAATGGATACGATCTTGATACAAAATTAAAAATCCATAGAATATTTTACTAATTTCTCCTCCCCATCAAGCTTGTTATTGGCTATGGAAGACATATTTTTTCTTGGGATGTCATCATCCTTTCCAACTTCTCTTGATGCTTTTGTTTGTGCCAACCCTTTGTTGCTGCTGCCCCTTTTAATTCTTTCTTAAAACCAGTGATCTCCTTGGTAAACAGAGGAACACTATTGACACTCCAATCAAAATGAGGATCAATATCATCCAATTTCCTTAGATCACATATCTTCTTCCCTTGCATCTTTTGGATGCTGAGGATTTACTTTACAAAAACAAGGCCATCGAGCACTTTTGGGTCAACCTATAGTGCTATTTCAGGCAAATTGTCTCCCACTCAGGACTACAGAGCTGGCATAATTGAAGATGGCTAGTTTCTAATATGTTTTTGCACCATAATCTTCCCACCACAAATTTGAAGAACTGTTGCTTTTAAAAAGCTCTAGTATCTATGAGTGTGATTGGAGGACTAGTGTATTTGGAAAATTTCCCTTGTTTCTGGGTCATTCTCCTTTGAATGCATAGTAGTGAAGAAAAGAGCTTAATCTGTGAACCCTTTTAAATTTATAACCCATCAAGAATTGTGTAAGGTTTTTTGTTGGCTATAAACTTTTCTTCACATGTATTGAGGCCATTCATATTCTTCTCACTGATTTTGAATGAATCCGACAAGAAAAGTCTGGGTTCAAGCAAATAGACTTTTGCATGTATGTGTTGGTGGAGCTGCTTGTTCCATCTCTACTCAATTATGAGGTAAGTGGGTTCATATTTTCTTTTATAATTTTTCAGTAATAATGTAAAATGGTTTCTTGGCCTTTTCTGTGGCCTTGAATAGATAACCCATTGTTTTATTCGGCCATCCGCCAAGCGTATAATATTGATCAAAGGTTTTGTCACTTAAAACAAAATTATAAATAGTATTTAAAGCTAATAAGCATTTGAACAATAACAAATATAATATCTAAATGGTAAATGTAAGAACGAAAATTTATAACTGTGACATACATATGCTTGTAATCATAAGTTTTGAAGCTCCCTTGAGGATCTTATACACATTCTTGGCAAACACACTCAAAAAGGGTTTTTATGATTCTTTTCCTAAGGTTAGTGCTCATAAATATATGCTTATGAGACATTAGGGAAGCTGCAATGTAATAAACTTGGTGATGAGTCACGTGATTCATGATTGCACAAGCTCCTCTACACTGACGTGCTTTCTCATCAAGTTATGCACCAAATGGTGATTATAGATGTATTCAAAGAAGTTTTTGACTTCAGTCCTACCTGTTTTTCCTATCTTCAAGTAGGAGATCAATGCCATGGGTGGCACCATAGTTTGCAAACTCTGCACTCTTCGAGTTGTCAATTACTCTCTATTTTTTTAGCGTTACAAGTTTTTTTAAGTCGCTAGTTTTTATAGAGATAGTAATTACCTGGGTTAAAATGCAAATGCAGGTAAAATGCTGCTTAAAACGTAAAACACGTTTTTAACAATTGTTTTGGCTATAGAACCATGCATTTTCTCGTTTGAGATGTCAATTTTTAATTTAATACATTTTGCAAAAACTATGTTTGTTTTAAGAAATTTCAATTTTTAGTACTTTCTAAGTTGCTGAGTTTTTGACATTTTTTTGCCGAGTAGAAAATTTTGGGGTTGATGAGTACTTTCCGAGTTCAAGTCCAAGTCCAAGTTTTCAAACTATGGGTGGCACAATGGCTCCAAAAAATGGTAGGTGTCTTTGTGTAGTTGAACATGTTGCATTGTTAGTCACAACTTGGATATCATTCTCAACATCCACTTCTATGATCACCTTGTCCAGCTTATTTCACAAAATCTACTTTTCACTTCACAGGAGGCATCAATTGACTTCAAGAGAACCAACTGGCTGCCCAAGCCTCAAGGCTCCTAAACAATTGATTAGTGCATGGTTCTTGAGATTGGTACATCCATCATATTACACAAAGTCTACATTTTTCACTTCATGGGAGTCATCAATTAACTTCAAGAGAACCAATTGGCCACCTAAAGTCCCTGGACAATTGATCATTTTGTGGTTCTTGAGATCCATACATCCATTAGAAAAAATATTGCATCCCTTTTGTGCCAAATTCTTTCCTTCACTTGATGTCGCTTCTCTTGTTTCCATGGAATTCATTAGTTTTTCTAATTTCATCTGAAACTTGGAAATTCTCTTCTATTTTTTACTCCATTGTGAAATTCAAATTTGCAATTGTCATTGACTGCTGCCATCATATAATATTTGTTTCTATGCTTAATAAGCACAATTAATGCCGGGTCTCAATATGTATATCAATAACAGTTTTTCAAAATTTTAATCTTGTTTTCCAAGGTATCATCCATTGCAGTATTTTTTTTCACCGACCAAATGTTTTGAACTTTTGAGAATGTAGTTATAACTGATAAGGTTGATAAGCTGCCAGGAACCATAAAGTATGAGTTTCAAGGAGTCACCAAGGCATCTAAGATTGTTTCTTGGTCTTCTTTACAAGCTATCACAAGTGCTAATCTAAGTCATGTGGACCTAAGGGGTTTATGATGTTGAACTTCTAAGAGGGTTTTTATACCACTTTGTTTTTTACATGTCCTTTTTTGTAAGATCAAAGTGTAAATTGATATATAAGTAGAGAACCATACAACTAATTATGCAAACCTTGACAACAATGTTGTAGCTTGTCCCCTCATGAAATGATCTATTCTTCCACTTTACAATGAGAAAAAGGACCATTCATGATCATGTTTCTTTAATTTAAGTAATATTTTATTTTTTGTTCCAACCCTGCTAGCTTGGAAATCCATCAGGGTGTTTCGGGCTCATTCAAGTGCAAATTGAGTTTTCTTACAAGACTCATTCAAGAGGTTGGAATTTTGTTTGACGAAATGTCTCAAGAAAGTGTGGCCACGTGGAGTGTATATATATATATATATAGAGAGAGAGAGAGAGAGAGAGAGAGACCATTCAAAGAACAAATGGCTTACAGATTCAGTGACTAAACATAGAGAACAAAACACTGGGAAGAGACCAACAGATGACAAGACATCCCCAACAACCACTTTTCTAAGCAAGGTCTGTCATTGAAGATACTTTATTTTTAGGTTCACCAGGATGATGCCAAAAATGTTAAGGACAAAATTCCATTTAGATTCCGGCCAATTACAATCCCAGGACTCATTAATCCACTACAAAATCTTTGAATCATCTCTGAGTATCAAGTAAATCTGTTTAACTGCTATGCTGTTAAAAGGGGTACCATTTTTGTTAAATCAAGGCAAACTTATTATTCAAATTTCAATTTCTTCTTTCAATATATATATATGCAATGCTGGTTATATATATATGATGATTCTAATAGTGTTGATGTTTATTTGCAGGAGTATAATAACTGAGTGTATGTAAATGAAATGAACTTGTATTTCAACTATGGTCAAATTGCAATGAAGGAATATATATAAAATTGTGTTGCTGTTCAATGTACTTCGCACTTATTGATTTCGGTGCTTGTATTGAACGGTCCGATCAGTATAAATATGTGCCGAAAGTGATTGGTCACGTCTATGATAGATGTGAATCCTTGAGGAGTCACGCCTATCATAGGTGTGACTAATTGTCACACCCTTTGGTAATACACAGCATTGAAACTTAACACCGCTTTAATAATATTCATCGGGTTGATACCGATTCAATACCGATTACAATTTCAATACCAATGTTATCGGGTTGATACAGATTATAAAGAGAATATAAAATCGAATATATTAATAGTTATATATATATATATTTATATATATGCATGTCTCTTTAATCTGATCAACGATATATGCTTCAGTATTATGAATTTCTCTAATTGATGTATGCATTAGTAATATGAACTTTTCTGATCGTGGCTATATGCAACAACAATTTTTCCATTTTAATTGATCCATAAATTGATTGGACAATAAGATCTTTCCAGGAATCTCTATATGCTTGGATCTATCGTGAAATACATGATTCATAGAAAGTTTTATGCAACTTTGATTATCACAATGGATAATTGTAGGTTTCAGGGGCTTACTAGATAATCCCACAAAGTTTCTTGAGCCATACTACTTCTCTTGCTGCGATAGAGGCTGCAATGAATTCGGCCTCTGTAGAACTCTGACCCATTGAAGACTATTTCCTGCACATCCAAGATATCATGGCGGATCCCAAACTGAGGCAGCAATCTGAGGTGCTTTTTCTATCAGTTACACTTCCGGCCCAATCAGAATCTGTGAATCCATGTAGATTCAAGTCAACTTTTTCATATTTGAGTCCATAATTTAGAGTACCTTGAAGGTTACTCATAATATGCTTCATAGCCATAAGATGCATCTCCTTAGGCTCACACATAAACTGACTCAAGACATTTATTGCATAACAGATATCTGGTCTAGTATTAACCAAGTACATCAAAGATCCAATTATCTGCCTGTAGAGGGTAGGATTTGCAAACGGAGAATGTGCTGCTTCCTCCTTTAGTTTATGAACGTTTGTTTCCATGGGAGAAGACAAGGGTCTGCAATTTATCATAACAAATCTCTTTAATATGTCCAAGGTGTACTTTCCTTGATTAAGCACATTGTTGTTTGAGTTCTGCCAAACTTCCAATCCAAGGAAGTAATGTAGAAGGCCTAAATCTTTCATTTCAAACTCTTTAGCAAAGTCCTTTTGTACATTGATCAATAAGGTGATCTTCTCCTGTAATTAACAGATCATCAACATACAAGATTAATATTAACATATCACCTTTGCTTTGCTTGAAGTAGAGATTTGGATCCACATGATTCTTAGAAAATCCTAATTCCATGAGATAGTTATTGATTCTCTCATACCATGCCCTGGGGGCCTATTTAAGTCCATAGAGAGCTTTCTTCAATCTGCACACATGAGATTCTTGTTAGGAATAAGGTGTCTCAACCTTGGATAATTCCTATTCTTATTATTTGTTTTGTAAATGTATTTTTTGCAAATAATGTAATTAAGTGTGAGTGTACATGTCTAGTTGGCATGTTGATGTGTCACTCCACTTGATGTGTCGGCATCTTGTGCGTAAGGAGATCATGACTGAAACGGTCATGACGAATTTCTATGACGCGTAAGAACTATTTAAGGAATGTGCTATGACAGGTGTAAGAGCATCTTATGACTTGGGCCTATTTGGGCGCCCAAGAAGAAGTGGTTGGTGTGTGTAAGAGAATATGCCAAAAATAGGTTGGTATGATAGATTCTCTTACACTTCTCTTGTGACTGTTATTTTTGGCGGATTCTATGACAAGCTATCATAGTCTATTCTAGGGATGGACGCCTATTCTTGGGATTGCATGTAACAACTGTGTACATGTGGCTTTGTGCACGGGTCTTGGTGGTTGTGCCTATTTTTGGGTCCAGAGGAGTCTATATATATGATGCTGCTCCTATGGGAGAGATATAACAAAAATTTAAGTCTTGTTGGCTTTGTCTCTCATTTCCTGAAAGAACTTGCATTGCAAGTGTATTGTAATCTTTGTGTTGAAGATAATACATTGTGCAGGTTTTGGAGTGCTGGGGTTTTTTACCAAAAAGTTTTCCCCAGGGTATATCATTGTGTCATTCTCTATTTTTCTGTATGTATGGTATGTGGTTGCAATATCTTTGTTAAAGTAGTTAACGAATCTGAAATTGTAAGGATTTATAAGAATTTGCACAATACTCTCCTATAGAGATTAGCGTAGGAAGCTGTTTCCGCACCTGAGTTTCCTTACAAGTGGTATCACAGCTTGATCAACTTTTTATCCTAGTTGTTGGGTAGGGTTTTTTGAGCTAATCTCAAGTTTGAGTGGGAGTTTTTTGCAGAGCATTCTGAATCTTATTTGCAGATTGAGATGACAAGTTCATCATATGAAAGAATAGAGGTGGAGAAATTTAATGACACTAATTTCGAGTTGTGGAAACTCAAGATGGAAGACATGTTGGAAGATCGTGACCTATGGGAAGCGACTTGAAGTGCTACAAGACCAGCAACTATAGCTCAAACAGATTGGGATATCAAAGACCGTAAAGCTAAGGGTCTCATAAGACTCTGTTTAACCGATGCAGTCCTTCTGAATGTTCTAGATGAGAAAACCGCAAATAGTTTGTGGGAAAGACTTGCGGCCGTGTATCAGGCCAAATCTCTGGTGAACAAGTTGTTCCTAAGGAAGTTGTACTCTCTGCGAATGGAGGTGGTGGATCCTTAATGGATCATTTAAATGCATTTAATCTGCTGGCTGCACAATTGACATCAGCTGGTGTCAAGTTAGAGGAGGAGGATCGTTGCTACACACTTTTGTGTTCTTTACCGGATTCATGGGACCATCTTGTGATGGCTCTCGGAAGCACTTTAGTCACCTTCAAAATGGATGATGTGGTGTCTTCGCTGCTATCAGAGGAGATGCGGAGAAAGACTTCCATTTCGGAAAAAGAAGCCCTTGCTGTTCGTGGGAGATCCACTGAAAGAGGGAAGAAAAATGACAATAAGTCTGACAATAAGGGTAGATCCAAATCCCGTGGGAAGTCAAAGACTTCCAATAAGTCCAAGGCAAAATGTTGGAACTGTGATAAATCTGGGCACTTCCGTAAAGACTGCAAAGAGCCGAAGAAGAAGAAGAAAGGTTCAGATTCAGCTTCTGAAAGATCTCAAGAAGATGGCGATGCATTCATCGCAGCTTTGGCAGCCCATGCATCTGATGATGTGTGGTTGGTTGACTCGGGTGCATCTTTTCACATGACCTCTCATCGAAACTGGTTCTCAAAATATGAAGAGTTCGATGGTGGAAAGGTGTACTTGGGTGATGATTCTCACCTAAAGATAGTTGGACGCGGAAGGGTCACTATCAAATTTCCTGATGGACGAGTAAAGGGAATCAACGGAGTTATGCACATTCCGGGTTTGGCACGAAACCTATTATCTATAAGTATGCTGAATGATGTAGGTGTGCAAGTTGTTTTTTTGAAAGAAGGATGCAAGATGATGAGAGGATTGATAGTGCTTGCAAGGGGTACTAGGAGAGGTACCTTATTTCAGCTAGATGCATGTATTCCTCTATGTAATAGTTCTTCATCCTCACCATCTGAACAAGCAGTGAAGAAGTCTGTGGCTATTGGTTCCGATGGTAATGCAAATACTTTGGAAGGTAAGCTTCCTGCAGAAAAGACAATGTTGTGGCATATGAGATTTGGCCACATTGGTGAAAAGGGTCTCAGAACCCTGAAAAATAAAAATCTCGTTGAGGGGTTAAATGATTGCAATCTCGAGTTGGACTTCTGCGAACACTGTGTCTATGGTAAACAAAATCGTGTTCAGTTTTACTCTAGTTCTCACAAATCTTCTGATGTTTTGGATCTTATTCATTCTGATGTATTTGGTCCTGTAAAAGTTCCTTCAATCTCCAAGTCTGTATTTTTTGTATCTTTCATAGATGATTACAGTAGAAGGACGTGGATTTATTTCCTTAAAAGTAAGACACAAGTCTTTAGTCGGTTCAAGGAATTTAAATCTCTTGTAGAGAATCAGACTAGTAAGAAGATTAAGTGTGTGAGAACTGACAATGGTGGTGAGTTTTGCTCAACAGAGTTTGAACAGTTCTGTAAAGAACAAGGTATTGAGAGGCATAAGACAACTCCTTATACCCCACAGCAAAATGGAGTTGCAGAGAGAATGAACAGGACACTGATGGAGAAGGCTAGGAGTATGCTTAATGGAGCTGGTTTAGAACAAAGGTTTTGGGCTGAAGCTGTGGCCACTGTTTGCTATCTGGTTAACAGATCTCCTACATCAGCCCTTGTTGGTAAGACACCCATGGAGGTGTGGTCTGGTAAGAAGCCTTCAATTAGACATCTTTGTGTTTTTGGTTGTGAAGCTTATGCACATGTTCCAAAGGAGAAAAGATCTTAAGTTGGAAAACAAAGCTGTTAAATGTATTTTCATCGGATACAGTGCTGGTGTGAAAGGATACAAGCTTTGGGATCCTGTGACTAGTAAGGTGTTGTATAGTAGAAATGTTATTTTCAGAGAGCTAACATCTCCTATTGTGCTACAACCAGATGAAAAAGAAAAGGAAAAAGATGTTGTTCAGTTGCCTCCTACCCCTGAGAAGACTGAACAGAGAGACCATGTTGGGCCTAATGATGAGGAGAGCTCTAGCAGCTCTGATAGTTCAGAAGAAGAGGAAGAACAACCTCAACCTCAGCCCTTGAGGAGATCCATGAGAGAAAGAAAGCAACCAGAAAGGTTTGGTTATTCTATGTTAGATTCTAGTTGTGCCTTTGCTTTGATTACTAACACTGATGAGCCTAGATCTGTGAAAGAGGCTTTGGGCATGGAAGATGCAGGTTCCTGGATTGAGGCTATGGATGATGAGATGACTTCATTGGAGAAAAACAAAACTTGGGACCTTGTACCTTTGCCTAAAGGGAGAAAATCTGTTGGCTGTAAATGGGTGTTCAAGAAGAAATTCTGTGCAGATGGCAGTGTTGAAAGGTATAAAGCTAGATTGGTTGCAAAGGGGTATTCACAGGTAGAGGGAATAGATTATGGTGAAATATTCTCTCCTGTTGCAAAGTTGACATCCATTAGATTTCTGTTATCTCTTGCTGCATCATATGATTTAGAGATAGAACAGATGGATGTGAAGACAGCTTTCCTTCATGGTGATTTGGAGGAAGAGATTTATATGTCACAACCTGAGCACTACATTGTTAAAGGTAAAGAATCCTTTGTTTGCAGATTAAAAAAATCTCTATATGGTTTGAAGCAATCTCCTAGGATGTGGTACCTTAAGTTTGATGCCTTTGTGTTGTCAATTGGATTTGTAAGATCAAAATCAGATCATTGTGTTTATTTCAGAGTTGAAAATGATCGCCTTCTTATTGTTGCATTATATGTTGATGATATGTTGCTGTTTGGGAAGGGTAAGGGTATGATTTCTGATTTTAAATCTCAGTTGTCAGCATAGTTTGAGATGAAAGATCTTGGGGCAGCTAGGTACATCTTGGGTATGGAAATCAGTAGAGATAGGTCTAACAGAAAACTTTGGTTGAGTCAGAGTAAGTATGTGAAGTCTGTGTTGGACAGGTTCAACATGGCAGATTGTAGACCACTATGTGTTCCTATTTCTGTGGGAACAAAGTTATCTATAGATGATTGTCCAAAATCTCCTAGTGAGGTGGAGGACATGAGTAGAGTACCTTATGCTAGTACAGTTGGCAGTCTTATATACGCTATGGTCTGTACTAGACCAGACATTGCCCAAGCAGTGGGAGTCATGAGTCGGTTTATGGCTAATCTTGGACGGGTACATTGGGATGCAGTTAAGCGAGTATTCAGATATTTAAGGGGTACATCAGATTACTCCATATGTTATCATGGTAACTCTTCTGGATCTCCGCATTCAGTTTGTATTCGTGGGTTTGTGGATTCAGATTGGGCAGGTGATATTGACAGCAGGAGATCCACTAGTGCTTATGTGTTCACTATGTTTGGTGGTGCCATTAGTTGGATGAGTAAGCGACAACTTGTGGTTGCTTTGTCCACTACTGAAGCTAAGTACATGGCTGCTACTCATGCTTGTAAAGAAGCCATTTGGCTTAGAAGATTGTGTTCTTATGTTGGTGTTGATGCAGAACAGATTACTATTTGGTGTGACAGTCAGAGCACTATTTGCCTTGCAAAGAATCCAACTTTCCTTGCCAGAACGAAGCACATTGATGTGCAGTTTCACTTTGTGAGAGATATGGTGGAAGATGGAAAGGTAAATTTGGAGAAGGTAGATATTGTGAAGAATGTTGCAGATGCATTAATGAAACCAGTGGGCACCGAGAAGTTCAGATGGTGTTCGGAGTCTATGGGCCTTTTGGCCTATAGCGGTTAAAGTTCCTGTTATGTTCCTGTTGCTCTTACAAGGTGTTCGACAAGTGGGAGAATGTTAGGAATAAGGTGTCTCAACCTTGGATAATTCCTATTCTTATTATTTGTTTTGTAAATGTATTTTTTGCAAATAATGTAATTAAGTGTGAGTGTACATGTCTAGTTGGCATGTTGATGTGTCACTCCACTTGATGTGTCGGCATCTTGTGCATAAGGAGATCATGACTGAAACGGTCATGACGGAATTCTATGACACGTAAGAACTATTTAAAGAATGTGCTATGACAGGTGTAAGAGCATCTTATGACTTGGGCCTATTTGGGCGCCCAAGAAGAAGTGGTTGGTGTGTGTAAGAGAATATGCCAAAAATAGGTTGGTATGACAGATTCTCTTACACTTCTCTTGTGACCGTTATTTTTGGCGGATTCTATGACAAGCTGTCATAGCCTATTCTAGGGATGGACGCCTATTCTTGGGATTGCATGTAACAACTGTGTACATGTGGCTTTGTGCATGGGTCTTGGTGGTTGTGCCTATTTTTGGGTCCAGAGGAGTCTATATATATGATGCTGCTCCTATGGGAGAGATATAACAAAAATTTAAGTCTTGTTGGCTTTGTCTCTCATTTCCTGAAAGAACTTGCATTGCAAGTGTATTGTAATCTTTGTATTGAAGATAATACATTGTGCAGGTTTTGGAGTGCTGGGGTTTTTTACCGAAAGGTTTTCCCCAGGGTATATCATTGTGTCATTCTCTATTTTTCTGTATGTATGGTATGTGGTTGCAATATCTTTGTTAAAGTAGTTAACGAATCTGAAATTGTAAGGATTTATAAGAATTTGCACAATACTCTCCTATAGAGATTAGCATAGGAAGCTGTTTCCGCACCTGAGTTTCCTTACAATTCTGTAGTGTGAATCTCAAATCCTTCTGGTTGCTCTAAGTAGACTTCTTCCTCTATTTTCCCATTTAGGAATGCATTCTTTACATCCATTTGATGTACTTTCCATCCTTTGGCTGCTGCACTGGCTAGAATTGCTCTGACTGAGGTATATCTGGCAATAGGGCAAATATGTCCTCATAATCAATTCCTTCTTTCTGAGAGAAACCTCTGGCAACAAATTTGGCTTTATGTTTCTCTATACTCCCATCTGCAGCATACTTGATTTTGAATAGCCACTTGGATGAAATAATAGATTTTTCCTTTGACCTTGGAACAACTTCCCAAACATCATTTTTTAAGATGGAATGGTATTCTTCTGCCATGGCATCCTTCCATACTTGATGTTTGAGGGCTTCTGATGCATTAGAAGATTTGGACCTGGAGAGATCATTCATTAAAGCCACATAGCTGGAAAATCTTCGGGGTCTTTTACTTTCTCTAAAGATCCCTGAAGGAGCTGCAAAGTTCTTTGATTCTTCCATTGTTTTGGTGGCCCATAGTGGTCTTTTCTTAAGATTCTCTTGAGGTGAGTTTTGTACTTCATTTTCATCCTCTTCAGGATACTCCCTCTGAAACTCAGGAGCAAGATCCTCTTCTAGGTTTGAAGGTGGAGTATTACTTTCAGACTCAAAAGAATTTCTAGCCCTTTTAAAAGCTAATAACTGAGTGTATGTAAATGAAATGAACTTGTATTTCAACTATGGTCAAATTGCAATGAAGGAATATATATAAAACTGTGTTGTTCAATGTACTTCACACTTATTGATTTCGGTGCTTGTATTGAACAGTCCGATCAGTAAATGTGTGCCGATAGTGATTGGTCATGTCTATGATAGACGTGACTCCTTGAGGAGTCACGCCTATCATAGGCGTGACTAATTGTCACACCCTTTGGTAATACACAACATTGAAACTTAACACCGCTTCAATACTATTTGTTATAAAATTTAAGTTGTCATTAGTGAAGATAGATGCAAACACCATTCCCACCGGTAGAGGTTCACCGGTGGATCACTTGTTTTACTTAATAGGCATTGGTAGACTAGAAACAGAGTATATGCACCAGTAGACTAAATAGAGGAGATGCACCGGTAGACCGAATAGAGTACATTGTACCGGTCTTATATTGCATACAGGGATGGACCGAGTATAAGATTGATACCGGTCAACAACATGTCTATCTGCACCGGTGAATGCGGAGCTGTTTAATTTAAAACCGGAATATGCAGGGCATCCACCATTTAGAACTGAAGTTAGCTTTTTAACAGGAGTTAGTTTTATTTCTATGCGGATATTTCAAGGTAAACTCGAGATCAGAACACAAAGCTTTTTGTTGTTGCATGATTTATGGTCGAGTTTACAGCCTGGTGGTTCTATGAGAGGATTTCATTGAGATGAAATTTTGCATAAATACAGGTCATAGGACGCAAGAAAAGTGTTGTTGATTATTCAGAGCAGGAGAGAGTTATCTTCTGAGAAGAGCTACAGTCATAGAGGTGAAAGGCAGAAAGGATCAACAGCTAGGCAGAACAGTGAGGTCAACAGGTATGATCTAATCAGACAAAGAGTGTCAATTAAGATCATTGCTTTTATTGTGTGAAAGCATATACAAATCTCTTTATCAGGGTGAACCCGAATAGGTTCTTTGTATAAATACTTTAACCGGGTAACATCTTTGCTGATGTTGAAAGTCCTTTAACAAGGCAGCTCCTAATAGAGTTAAGATCTTAACCGATCTTTTACCAAATCCCTTAACCGGTTAGCACTCTTGCAAGTGCTTTGTAAGCTCCTAATAGGGCATCTTTATTACTGCAGTAGTGAAGTTGTGAGCTCTGTCTCATCGTGGTTTTTTCCTTCTAACCGAGGGTTTCCAGGTATACATGATGTGTTGATCTGAGTATTTCTATTTCTGTTTGTGAATGATTGTTTACATTCTGTTTATCTTGCAAGAATCATTGTACAAGTGTGAAATTGCAATAGAAATAGTATTTACTGATTCACCCCCCCTCTCAGTAATTGGTTAGGAATAACACTTTATTGGGTTGATACCGATTCAATGCCAATTACAATTTCAATACCAATGTTATCGGGTTGATACGAATTATAAAGAGAATATAAAATCGAATATATTAATATATATAATGATAATAATAATTATCATTATATATATATATTGATATATATGCATGTCTCTTTAATCTGATCAACAATATATGCTTCAGTATTATGAATTTCTCTAATTGATATATGCATTAGTAATATGAATTTATGTGATCGTGGCTATATGCAACAACAATTTTTCCATTTTCACTGATCCATAAATTGATTGGACAATAAGATCTTTCCAGGAAAGAAGGGCCCAGTAGCCTTGCAAATCAAAGTATTCGTCTTCTTATGAGAGAGAGGGATACCAAATTTAGAGCACAATTTATCCCATGAACCAAGACGATTGTTCACCAAGAGATCACTAATGGAGATGATGCTCTAGGACTTCCAAAGCTTAGCAGAACAACACTGTGTCAAAGCTAGTGGCTTTTGATTCAGAACAATTCCCCACCACAAAGACCTGTCTAGTACCGAGTAGGATGGAGAGTGTCCAATAGCTTCTCTGGAACATAGCAGACCCCTCAAGGAAGAAAAAATAACAGAGTCAAAAGTTCTAACATCAAAATCCTCCATCAACATATCTCATAGATCCAATTGATTCTAGCTTTTACCTCTTTTGGGTTTAGATAGGCAACCATGGTTCATTTCTTTGAGAAACTTTGTATATCCATTTTGTGGCCAATGCAACCCCACGAGTTTTAAGGTCACAAAGACCTAGGCCCACCAATTCTTTGGGAGTGCAACACCAATCCAAAGACACATTATGTCTTTTCTTAATGCCCTTACCATCTGACCAGAGAAAATATCTTAAGATTCTTTCCAATTTATTCACTTGATAATTAGAAAAGAGCCAAGTGCAATAGTATATAGCATGAGATGCCAAAGCTTTCTGCAGAACTTGTACCCTAGCCAATGATAAAAGATGGGTCTGCCATTTCAAGTGTTTTTTCTCTATTTTTGTGAAGATCCATTCTCACATCTCCTTCATAGATGGACTAATGGTAAATGGAATTCCTAAATATTTGATGACTTTAGTAGGCCCGACCCAACCCCACCCCTTGCAAGCTAACCATGCCGGAGGCTTCTTTGATCAACCAATCACTAGATTTTTGTGGTGCCACCTTGGCCCCTAAAGCTAGGCAAAAGAATTGTAGTCTTTCCATAATATTGTCAAAGTTTATTTCATTAAGTTTAGGAAACAAAGTAGTGTCATTGGGCATTTAGTAATAAATTGTTATTCGGTAGTCTTATACCCCTTATTAGAGGCCCCAAGTCAGAGCATCTAAGAATATAATACATAGCATCAGCCACAATAACAAACAAGGCTGGTGCGATGGGACATCCCTGTCTAATGGACCTTTGGAGTTGAATAGGTTCACAAAGGCTCTTATTAACATCAATTACAGTGGAGGAGTCACTAGATAATATCTCAATCCATTTACAAAAATAAGGTGGAAAACCAAATGCTCTTAGCATTCCAATAACAAAGGGCCACTCAATTCTGTCATAGGCCTTTTTGAAGTCCAAAAGAATCATGGCAACATTTTGGCCATCCTCCTTAGCCCAATGCATGGCTTCCCAGCTAGTGATCGAATTCTCCAAAATATTTCTCCCCTTAATAAAACCTGTTTGAGTAACTGAAATGATCTTCCCTAGTATTCTGGTAATTCTCCTTTCTAGGGTCTTAGCTATAATCTTGTAAGAGAGGTTAAGTAGTGTTATCGACCTCCAATTCTTCACTAGATGCCAAAGCTTTCTGTAGAACTTGTACCCTACTTGCCAATGATAAAAGATGGGTCTGCCATTTCAAGTGTTTTTTTCTCTATTTTTGCAAAGATCCATCCCCACATCTCCTTCATAGATGGACTAATGGCAAATGGAATTCCTAAATATTTGATGACTTTAGTAGGCTCGGCCCAACCCCACCCCTTGTAAGCTAACCATGCCGGAGGCTTCTCTGATCAACCAATCACTGTAGATTTATGTGGTACCACCTTGGCCCCTAAAGCTAGGCAAAAGAATTGTAGTCTTTCCATAATATTGTCAAAGTTTATTTCATTAAGTTCAAGAAACAAAGTAGTGTCATTGGGCATTTAGTAATAAATTGTTATTCGATAGTCTTATACCCCTTACTGGAGGCCCCAAGTCAGAGCATCTAAGACTATAATACATAGCATCAACCACAATAACAAACAAGGCTGGTGCGATGGGACATCCCTGTCTAATCGACCTTTGGAGTTGAATAGGTTCACAAAGGCTTCTATTAACATCAATTACAGTGGAGGAGTCACTAAATAATATCTTAATCCATTTACAAAAATAAGGTGGAAAACCAAATGCTCTTTAACATTCCAATAACAAAGGGCCACTCAATTTTGTCATAGGCCTTTTCAAAGTCCAAAAGAATCATGGCAACATTTTGACCATCCTCCTTAGCCCAATGCATAGCTTCCTAGCTAGTGATCAAATTCTCCAAAATATTTCTCCCCTTGATAAAACTTGTTTGAGTAACTGAAATTATCTTCCCTAGTATTCCGGTAATTCTCCTTGCTAGGGTCTTAACTATAATCTTGTGAGAGAGGTTAAGTAGTGTTATCGACCTCCAATTCTTCACTAGTGTCTTATCCCCCCCTTTGGGTAGAAGTTTAATCACTCCTTTGTTAATATTCCGCCCAAGGGTTCCCCTAGAATAGGCCTCATTATAAAGTTCCATTAGTTGTTCACTAATCCAATCTATGTTCTCCTTGTAAAACTCTGCCAGAAGCCCATCAAGTCCCGAAGATTTACCATTTGCCAATGACTTGATTGTATCTTCAATTTCAGTAACAAAGATTTCCTTGGACAAACTTCTTGCATCTTCATTGGAGATTTTTTTTGGTATCAACTCTAGACACTCATTTATCTTCTCAAAGTTTTCCTTGTGCTCAGATGCAAATAGGTTCTTATAAAACTCATAAAATGCTTTGCTGATTTCCTCTAGATTATTAGTAATGCGATTATTGAGATTGATTTCCTCAATTATTTCCCTCTTTTGTTTTTGTTTGATAATGTTAAAGAAATAATTCGAACCTCTGTCACCTTTCAACCAATTCATTTTTGCTTAGATGCTCTGACCTCTGAACCTAACATTCTTAATCCTCCTGAGATCCATCTTCGTCTTAACCAATTCTCCTTCTAATATGTCATCATGTCCTTTGTATTGAAGGAGATCTTCAACTTTATTGAGCCTTACCTGCAGTGCCTCTTTAAATTTATTACTGTCCCTGGCTTTCTTTTCACCTACTAACTGAAACATTTTCCTCCATTGGTCTATGAGAGCATCCCATTTCTCTATAGGCTTCATACCAAAGTTACAAAATTTGGAGAGGCAATTGGCCATTTTAATAGCACCTAGAGTATCCTCATCCTTAAGCATAGAGGTATTGAGTTTAAATAAATTTTTAGGTCAGGGTCTCCCCATGGGTTGAAGTGTACAGTCCATTTTGATAACAACATATATGAGAGAATGGTCAGACATGGTAATCGGGGTCACATCGACAGGATTGTTATTTGTATCTCCAATAAAAGAAAACATTGAAGTGTTAGCATAGATCCTTTCAAGCCTACAATATATCCTCTGCTTATAAGCTTGATTATTACGCCATGTAAACCATATACCCTTAGATTCCTCTTTCTTTCTCTCAAGAGGATCCACCAAATTGAGTCTTCTCTTACATTAGCCCAAAAAAAATGTTCATTTCCTTTGCATTCATGCTTCATACCCCCATTTTTATCTTCTTTGTATTCTATCATATTTAAATCACCAGTAAGAATCCGGCGAGCTTTGGGGAGGGAAGTGGATACTAATCCCAGAGTGCAATCTTTTCTCTATAGTCATTAGGTGGATATACATTGCAAACTCCCCATACAATCTCTTGGTACTTCATGGTCACCCAACATGCCCTATTACACGGGGAGACACTAGACATTATAATATTGTCAACTCATCTGGGGCCAACCAAAATAGCAGCGCCCCCCCCCCCCCCCCCCTTTTACCATGCTCATGTCTATATAAACTTCTGGATATTGGTGACATGGTGTCCAACTACCTTCACTTCCTGTAAGCATATGATATATTTTCCAAACAACTTATTACACGAATCCTTGACCACAAATTTGTTGTCCATTTCTAGCCCTCTAACATTCCAACTAGAAAGATTCAAAATCATTTTGAGGATTTGCTTGGGGGGTGAGGGTTTTTTGATTCTTATATAGTCTATTAAAACACTTTGGGATCTCACCACTTTTCTTGGGAGTGGATTTATCTCCATTTGACTGTGATAGAGATTATCTATTTGATGTTTTTCTTTTCTTCTTCTTCCTGACCTCCACAAAAGGAGGAGAATCAATGTTCTAGTTGGCATTTGCCATCTCAACTTTAGAATTTACTAATACCATTTCTTTACCAAGACTGTCATTGTCGATTATTACATTCTTCTGGGAATCATTGTTAATCTGGAGCAATTGTCTAAGTTTCTTGACCATCTTTGCTCTCTCATTAATAGTAGCCAAGGCAATTTGCTGGGCATCTAGCCTTCCTTGGCCACCCTCTCCATTGTGGGTCTTAGGGTGAGACCCACCTTGGTTCATGTCTTAATCTTTTGTAGGAATAACTTCTAATTCATCCTCAAATAGAGGATTTGACAAGGAAATACTATAATTATTGGGTACGGCCTCTCTCACAAGAAGTTATATCATTTACTACATTATTAGCTTGTGGGTCACACCCTTTTGAGGGCAAACTACCACTTAGATCCATTTCTGCATTATTCCAATTAGGGTTTGCTTCATTTTTAGAGTCAAAGTTAGGGATTACATTGAAAGATTCATTATTAGTCTTCTTTAACAGAGGGCATTCCTTTCTATTATGATAATTTCTTTTACAATGAAAACATGCATTTAAATTACCAAGAACAACAATATCCCAACAAAAAACTTCATCTTCAAAATTCAATGAAATTTTCTCAGGGATTTCAACATCCAGATTCAATGCAATCAAAACCTTAGCATTCAAGTGAGGGAGGGTAACCCTCGACTCCTCAATTTGAAGCACATTCCCAATAGGTTTTAGCAATTGGGGCAAAAATGACCAAAATTCCGCTGGTACTCCTTTAATTTCTAGCCAATTTGGTGCATACCTAGCAATTAGCTTTTTCCATGTCCCCCTTGGGCGACCATGGAAAGGACTGAAATAGAGATTGTCCCACATTCCAGAAACCCTTTTTCAAAACTCTTTCCTGCATACTACGAGCTTCAAACACCACAACGAACAATCCTTTATGCATCATTCGACAAAAAATGACATAAATACCCAAATTTCTTTCCCCAATTATTATTAATCCAACCATCAAAGAATTTCCCAGAAGGCGAAGCATTAGAATCCATACACAAAAAATATTGCCATATTCTTTAATCTGTTTTGTTCACTTTGAATGGCTTTTAGCATGTCATCATTAGGAGTGAGTGAGAGAACTTTAAGGGTAGAAGGAGGAGCCTTACTATCTTCTCTCCCTTCGGGGTCTCCATCTGAGATGATGCCTCCATTTCGTAATCCATGTCTGTCGGCCCCTAGTAATCCCTCTAGTCCCATTCCATCGAATTCTAGGACTTCATTAAATACTGCAGTCGGAGGGCACTCTGTCTTGCCTTCTTTTGCAGATAGCACTGATTTGTATGATAATTTCTGTCTTTTCGAACCCACAATCTTATCAGCCTCCATTGTTTTAACTTGTCCAACATTTGTTTCCCCATTACTTCCAGGGTTATTAATATCCCCCATGACATACGGGTGCAATTAATGAGCCCTGGGACTCAAAGGCCGACACCACCCAAGTTGGATGGATAAGGGTTAATAGTCAGTCAACCAAAAACAATAGCACGCATGATCAAAAAACACATGAAAACAAAGGACCGAAACTAAAAAAGAGAACACAAAATGCAAGAAAAAAATACCAAGCCAAAACCAATGAAGCCAAGAGTACAGAGGAAGCCACGGGAGCAGTTGCAAGTGCGCACTACGAGAGGATGACGTATCACCTCCCAAAGTGCACCGGCCTCTCTTGATCTAATTTTCTCCAATCTTTACAATAGTTATTTTCAGATTTTCTATAAAATATTAAATTATATCTATAAAAAATCGACGTACCCAAAGTACCCCTGTCTCCTATTTTGAAGAAATAGCCATACCCGTACCCGTTCCCGTCCTTGAAGTACCCAAGTACCTTCGTCTCCATGCAACATTGCTTATAATGCTTTCTCTAGGAAGTGATCTTTAATAATGCTTATGTTGTAGGATGCTTAAGTAAAAATGAATTCAAAATGTTCTTATATAGTGTTCTCAAGGTATTTCCTATTTTAGGCTGACTTCCAATTGTCACATAAAATTTTTGGGATTGGATAACAAATGGTGGGAACTGACACTCGCACATGTTTGATTTTGGCCTCTTTTTGGAGGGACCATGGTACTAGGCACCCTAGTCCACAAAGATTAGGAGTAGAGAAGGATGGTTGCAGTTTAGAAGGTCCTAGGACGTAGGATCTAGTTAGGTCATGAGCATATGATGCCAGTTTGGTAGTGACAAGGCTAGAAATAGGTTTGCAATGAGTTATGAGAGGGCACACTAAAGCAAGGACCCAAAAAAGAGTGTAAAATTGTAAAGGGGTTACATTTTACAACACTACATACTACATGATATATAATAATATTATGTTGTTTAAAGTAAGAATGGTATTGATGTGAATTGGTTAGTTTAGGATATTGTATCCATTATTTGATGGAAACTTGACTGAATTAATAAAATCAAGAAAATTAAAGCTTCTTAATTATGAAAATCAGACTAGTAGATTTAAACTATGTCACTTGTCAAATTGACTATACAAGTGTTGTAGTGCAATGAATAGAAATTTTGGTAGGAATTTAGATAGTTTTCTTTTTCAGGAAATAATATATCTAGAAGTATCAAATAAACTTTGTTTAGTATCACAATATTTTTTCTTTGTTATTTTTTATTTTACATACATTAGGAGAACCAACTCATAACTAAGAAGAAATCTAAGCAATTAGTTTTTGAAAGAGAATTTCTAGGACCGAGTCATCAAACAAGGACTAAGCCATTAACTAGTTAACATGGGACCTTATCTTATATACCTGTGTTGTGTGCAAGGGAAATAAAAAAGCGAAAGGAAATTGGAACCTTGGAACCAAAGTGAAAAGATGCACAATACTCCCTAAAGTCTGAAAAGGTATATCATTGCATGTAGGAAATGGACCACTAGAGGGAAGTGGAATTCAAGGACCTAGGTAAAAATGTACTTGGGATCTATGAAATTTGAAAGTTACAAATGGAAATTTAATGCGAAGATTGGGAAATTCGAAGGGCATAGGAAGCTGGGGTAAAGGTTCCAAGCATTGAAAAACATCCGGTCTTTGAGTTTCCATTAGTTTTGATACTTAAGGTTTTGAGGCTTGGGGATGACTCCTCAACACCCCCAAGAATCCCTTCTAGACAAAAATAGCTTCCACAAGAGAGAATGACAAGGTAACTTGCATAATACTGATTGAATAATGGTTGAGTATGAATACACATGTACAAGAGACCTTGCATATATAGCCAAGGTATGAGGTGGGACTACACAAAATTTTGACACGTGTCTTAATCCTATGCAATAAGACAACAATCCTTGATGAAAATATTAAATGCTTAAATGACAAATTAAATAATGAAACTTGGCCCCATTATAACTAACTTATATAAATGACACCTAGGATATTAAGGATTACTAAGTAACTCCGAACTAAACATGTGAATAGGTTCCCACTAATGTCTAGATAGGAAATAATTTTATTCACACTAACGTGGAGAACTAAGGATCTTAGATAAACGGGGTAAAATGAAATGGATTCCCTTAGGCCGCACTCGCAACCAAATTAGGTCATGAATTTGCAAGAATTAAAAGGACACAAGGATCAAAGACCATTGAAATGGTTTGAAAGTAGTGTGAAATCTGCAAACACTAAAATGCTAAGTTGCCAGTACAGGTATGACAAATAGGCATTTGGGTACATGTAAACTTTTTTGGGGGTTTGAGTACGTGGGTGTGTATTATATACAAAAAATTAAAGAAATATACAGAATTGTAAAACTAAATCATTTGATAGTATGATACTCCATCATTGATCAATGCTAAATGCCAAAGATAAATATTAAAGGCCAATTGATAGCTCAAAAATATGCCATATCATGTATGTATAGGTTCACAATTCAAATGAAAATCATTACAATTACTAAATTGACAATCAAAAATAGTAATTGTCGTTTATCTTCAATGTAGTTCATCAATCATCAAAGCATTATTAATAAAAACATCTATTGCATTTTTAGATGCTGCAAGTTCAAGATCATTTAGTCCCAAACCAATGCCACTTGCACTAGGTGCATCATGTGTAGCTATGTCATCATCATGATCCATAGTGACTGTAGCAAGATCTTCAATGGTTGCATCCAAGTTGGTACACTAAGGGGCTACATTCCAAAGCTTCGCTGCCCCATCCTTGTATTGGGGATCCTTACATGATAGAAGACACAAATTGGAATGAATGTAAACCAAGTCTTCTACTCTTTTTGTAGCCAACTGGTTACGCTCCACTGAGTAGATACACAGGTATGTACTCCAATTCCATTCAACAACAAAAGAACTTGCAATTTGTTGAAATTGGAGAGAAAAGTTTAATCAACAAAATGTAAAAATTGCAAGAAGTTGGAGGTACGTAAAATCTTGACCATAGAGGTACCGCCATGTAGTAGCATCCATTTTGGATTGGTCATTAATAGCACAAGAAGTATTATTTCTTCCCGAGACAAACAAGTCAAATTCTCTCCTAGCATTTTCCTCCACTTCTCCATCTTGGGTGAGTCTAGTAAATGCCCACTTGTACCCAGAAGCAACTTCTGTTACTTTATATGGTGGTAGTCTCTTTGGCATAGCAAGTACTTTGTTGCTATAGTACCTTAGAGCTAGTGCATATGCAAGGAGCTGCAATGGTGTCATCTAGTTCCAACGATGAAGAATGATTGATTCCACCCTTCTGAAAAAGGTTTCTTCGGGGTCATTCTCTTTTCTTTGTATTATGACTTTTATTTTTTGCAATATCGTGTCCATGCTATCATAGACATCCCCCAAACATGGTGCATTTTTATCAGCCCACCAATAGTCATGGTAGACCCAGTGAAATTCATTACATATTCCACATGAGCCCACCAATTGTCATCTAAGATCAATGACTTGTTCTTTTGGGCCCTCTTTGAATTGAACTACTTCCAAACACCCCATTGGTTGCTAATAACCATTTGACCCATTGCCCCTCACACCTTCCAAATGTTATGTAGGTGGAGCCTAATCAGACTTATCCATGGGGTCAAGGGCAGAGCCCCTTGCGAGGTCCTAGGGCAGCGCCCCAGGCGGGGTCAAGGGGCAGAGCCCCTGATGGGGTCAAGGGGCAGCGCCCCTTGCGGGACCCCTCGACGCTAAGAATGACTTAGTAATATTGTAAAGTGTCGGCCATCTATTTTCTTTTAGTCGGAGTATTTTTGCCCTAATTTCGTTATGTCAAAAATACTTGTAAAAAGGGCTTAGGGTTTGAGATTGAATGTATGAGGGATTATTGTAGCTTCCTACGGCGGTATTGAGTTGCAAGTTTCAGATTGTAATCGCTGGATAATAATAAAGATATTGGACTCGTTGTTGGTGGACGTAGCCCAGGGATTGGGTGAACCACGTTAAATTCTGTGTTATTGTGTTCTCTCTTGTTTGTTAATATTTGCATTTTCTGCTTATTATCCTAACACCAAAGTCATCTTAGAACAATTGTATGAGATGCAAATCGGGTCTCAACAATCTAGGATCATGTTAATAAGTTAGTAATGCATTAGAAATATGTAAATAACACATTAAAAACTTATTATAAATTTTTAATTTATATACATATTTAACATTGCATAAATACAATTAAATTTTCCTTCAACAATTCCAATCTTGAGAAAGTTTTGAGAATTGCTTGTGACATTTGGTGACATCGTCTCAAACATTTGGATCTCCTCACCCTCTTGGTATATTCATATCACCCACTCTATTTGAGTGCCAATCGCTTGTATCACCAAGTTGAGTGAGTGTACAGTATATGGTGTCCAAAAAATGTGCTCATATCTTGCCTCAACTAAAGCACTTGCAGGCCTACAATTTTTTGCATTGTTTGTAATGACTTGGACCACATTCTCACGACCCACCATCTATCTCTATGGACTCAATGAGGATTTTGGAAATGAACTCCACATCTTTGACTTGCCCCTCACAATTAACCGCCCTAAAAATCATTGCCCCTTTTGGAGACACCACAATAACATTTATCAATGGATAGTTTCTGCAATCTTTCCATCCATCAGAAACTCCTAATTCAACCCAAAAATCTGTAATTTGTTTCAGCTGGTTCTCTACAGATTTAAATGCTTTCTCCAATGGACCTATTTTGCGAGTGAGAATATCTACTACATATTCGACTTCCGTAGAGGGTGTAGGCAAGAAGGGATGTTGGGAGGTCATTATTGTATCAATGGTAAACTCATTGTTTTTTTTCTTTGAGGAAGGATAAGCTCTTTGTTCTCCTCTTGCAATCATTCTATCAACATCTTCTTGTTCTCTTATGAATACCACTATTTTTTTCTCAGACAACCCCATCTTCATTGGGCCTTGTCACATTCCAATCCCTTTCTTAGAAGGGCCCATAAAATGAAGTTTCACTCGGGAATGCGAGCTATTAAATTGTGTATCACAAATTACACTTCCAAACATATCCCCCATCTCCTAGAACTTGTTCAAGTCTTGTGGTATGTCTCCATAACGAAGGTCCTTTATCAATTTTGAATCTTTGGTTTCCTCCCACACCTATTAAACTTCAACTATTGGCCATTCTTGCAATCTGTTTTTTTTATCGGTAATCGCTTTTTGGCTGGAACTTTGAACCAGTGGGGTACCCCATCCCCGTGGTGGTATCACAACATTACTAATCGCCAACATTGGGCTGATATTTGATGTGGTATTTGGTCATCCACCGAGCTCGCACCTTTGAAGGGATCACCATGTATCCATCTGCCTCCACCCCTAGCTTACCCTCCTATACTCCACTCATGCTCCTAATCCACCGTATATCCTTACTCCAACCACCTCAACCCACCACTCCTCTTCTTGTCTATTAGACAACTCTACTTCACACGCTACTTCATCTCTCGGTCTTCTCTCCTTGTGCACCAACCACCTCCACTCCAACCTATCTCCTCGACTCCTAATCTCCCATTCTTCCACACTCGTCACCTTTACCCTGTCGCCTCTAGTCTCCCCTATACTTCATCTATCACAGCATTCTCTATCACCATCCTAGAACCCCATGTCAACTCCCACACCACCTCTTTTTGTTAGCCTGTTGCCTCTAGTCTCCCCTATACTTCATTTGTCGCAGCATTCCCTGTCACCATCCTTCACCCCACGTCAGCGCCCACACCTCTTTTCGTCAACTTGTCTGCCCCTACGCTCTTGGTCTCTTCTTGCATGCCATCTGTCTCCTACTCTCCACATCACCCCATCGTTAGCTATCCTCACCAATCCGCCTGCATCTCCTCTATCCCAATTCAGTCAACGCTCCGCCAATACTCCTTGGGCCTACTATCCACTCTCCATGCTACTTGTCTGCCATGAACGCCGAACGTTACCTCACCTCAACCGTTGTGCACCTCTACTTCTCCCACCATTCAACTTGCCAGTTTTAGTCAGCCCTCCACTACACCCAACAACACCTCAACGCCCATGCTTACTAGCCTTTGGTATGTGTGCCATCCACCTCCATCCTTCAATCCTCCACGGACTTGAACCTAGGACTCCCCTATTCACAGGGGCTCGCAACAACCGTTGTGTTATGAACTCATGCTCCTTGCAATCTGATTTTTTGCTATTATAAGAAATCACATAATTTTAAATTAGAAAAAAATAAATAAATGCAAGCATACCAGTGGAAAATGAAGATACAAAAACATTATAACAAAGAGTTACACTTGTTTATTTTTTGTTAAAAAAAATTAGAAAAAAAACTTGAAAAAATTCATCACAAACTTGAAAGAATTCATTAAAAGACTAAAGAATAGGGTTAAATGTTTACTGAGATGCTTAAATCTCCTTTGTGGAAGTTATTTGGCACTCCACAAATGATCCCCTTTGAAAAAAAACACTTGCCCTTCGAAATGCCAAAATGGAGGCAAAATGAGTTGAGAGCTAAAGGGCAAACATAATGATATTTTTTTAGGTTGAATGGACTCATAAAGGTCCGTTTTAGGGTATAGGAAGAAAAAAAAAGAAAAAAAGAAAAAAATTATTTTAATGTGTTTTAATTCACTTTTTAAATTTGACCTTTGTAGATGCGCTCGAATGCATCCAGATGCGCAAATGATGCACACCACGCATTGTGGATCCATGGGTTGCGCGCCCAGAGTGCACCCTATGCGCATCCAAGCGCATTGATGCGTCGCACCCACACCATAGCACATTCGCATCCGATTTGCAGTGCCCTAGGATGTATATGGTACCTTAGCTAAAATTGATTAAATTCATATGGGTTCCAACTAAAAAGTTAACTAAGGAATGGATTTTCTCAACATGAACAAGGATCAATTTTCCAACAAATCAAAACACAACACAAGGAAAATATAAAATGATCAAGTTAAATTTGAAAAAAGATTTTGAATGGAAAGCATAAAAATGCAAGAGAAATGGAAAACCCAAACAAATAAAAATGAGAAACCAACAAAACAACATCAAACCGACAGGAAAACATGAAAACCTACTTGTAAAGCAACCAAGAAGGATGAACCTCATGTGAGAGAAAATTGTTTCCATAAACCTTATAGACCTTGTGGCTCAAATCTAGATAGCTACCTCGTCAAACTAGCTGGAATTTACTCAAGGATAAAAAGCATTTTTGTTTTTCTCTCTCCAAGCTCAAGATTGCAACTTCAAATGCAAAGCGAGAAAATAATGCCAAAAAAAACTAATATAGAGGCACCAGCTACTCCATACATATGCCATTAATGAAATAGGTTTGGTTAGAATCCAAATGTCATGAGAACCTTTGAATGTGGAACCAAGTTCTTAAGTGTTAAAGTATTGTTCGTTCGTGTTTAATAAACGACGAGACAATCATGATATGCATATAAATATAGATATATTTATATATATATATATATATATATATATATATATATACTATATAATATAATTGAAAAGTAAGTATATATTAATATGCATATGTGTGTGTATATATGTATATATATATATATATATTATACAAAGTATGAATAAACTATTGGTTAAGATATCTTAACTAATAGTTATGTAATGAAGTGACATGACCATAAGTATATACGGTCATGTCTATTCATTACATGACTATTCAATATATACATATATCCTATTGTTATTGTAGAATCAATCAATAACGAAGGTAATTGTATTCTACAATATCAAACGAGTATATATTATCTCTATAGGACGGTCCAGATTTCTCAACATGGTATCAGAGCCTAACCTGTAGAGAATATATATATATACAGATCAGTAAGTAAAATAAGGAAACATCGTGTTCAATCCTGCACTCGACAAATGTCAGGATGGGGAGGAGATAAGATGAACACTGGTTGTAAACGGGATGGATACTTAGGACCCAGTTCATACAGTCAACGATAGAATCTAACAGGAATACATGCGAATGAAGAGGGCATTATAGGCCGCAATATATGTAGAAGGTCATTGACATATAAATTGGAATTACATGGGATAAGTCGGTCAACAGATTAAAAGAGGGACCATTACACGAAGAAGAGGAATTCATCGCAGATGGAACATCATTGATTGCTAAGTTATCCATAAGTAACAGTGATTACTATCTTTACACACGGAATGGCCAGCGATCGCTAATATAATCTACAGGGAATAAATATTATCAGTGGTCAAAATAGAATAAGAAAATTTCAACATCGAACCATTTGAACGAAAGAAAAGAGGCTGAATTATTTTGGGAGATATCCAATATGATGAGGTTGATTCCTGTCACAAAAGCTAAATAAAATCAATGTTATTTTAGGAACGAATTCATGGTTCCACATCCGCAAATTATCCCATGGCTAGCGATATCTATCATCAACCATCTAAGTTAACTACTTATTATTGACTAAGATAGATGATTACCGATAGCAAAGTTTATAATTGAAGTTGGATCTATGTGCCGACGATAGCCAACATTGACACGATAAGTGCAATATACACAATCACATGGATTCGGATAGGACTAATTATTTACAAATAAAAGGATGATTTCTGATTGACACCAATCGTATTATGATCCAGTCGTATTATGATTTCAAATAACAGTGAATGATGTAATACTACATAAACCCAATAATAATTATCAAAAATAGTTAAAGGTGGACATTCAAACCAGAAGAATGTTGTGGATTAATGATAAACGAGTTATTGGTACAAGCTAGTGATAAACATTATTTATGCTATTCGATACATGGGACATTACAATAGAAGATCATACCGAAAGGCAAAGTTTAATTAAAACAGAGTACCAAAGCCATTCCAGGTTTAGCCTTCATTACTCAAGTCAGAAAGTGGGAACATTACATAGAAGGAGAGACGTCGAAAGGGCTGGACTAGTATGCCAGATCATGCTACAAAAACTCAAGAACATGCGATGGGTAGACGACTTCAAATAGAGACTATTAACTATAGAAACAACGAGTCAATCATTCTTTGACTTAAGAAAGAGTGTAGCATCAATAATGGCGGGTCAAAAGGAGGTTGATAGCATATAGCAACAGTGAACGATGGTTTGTACGTTTCTATCCCCATATACGAAGGAATCATCTTACGGATACATATTTTGGAGGCCAGCGATATTAATAAAATGGAGGATATAGTTATTGGAATCACCAGCGAACACTACCTATAGCATACAGAAATTCAAGGAGTAAGAAACATATCATCTCCAATGTATTTGGACTAAGACCTATGGGACCCGAGATATCCAGATCAACATAGTCAAACAGAAGGGAAGATTCACGACAGTCTAGAGGCACAAGTAATAATCCATTCCCTCACAGGTTGTCAACGCATCAAATAGAAAAGTAGACTTTGACAGTGAGTCTCAATTGGAGATTATAAATCTTCACTCCCGGTGTATACCTTGCAGCAGGGGATTCACTAAAATCATTGAACAAGAGAAAATTGAGGAGTATTAGTTCTGCAGAGAAGGGCCTCCATTCGACGATAGAAGATCTGGTATATGTAGCTACGAAGGACTTCAGAGGAGGATCAGAATGGTGTGTGGAAAGTAGCTACAGGTAGTTGTGGAGCAAAGGAACATACAAACAATCAACATAACCATACAATGCAAATCTAAAAGTCAGTCTCCTATCATATTGCATCCTTTATATATACATTGAGCAATAATTTTAGTCAACATGGTATGCATCAGTGATGTTAGACCAGGTCTGAAGACCTTCAAGAGCAACTTGGAAGTGATCTTCAGAATTGCTTCAATCCGGGTACAAGTTATTTTTCCCTTATGTTTTCTTATATCCTAAACTAACAAAACTTATGTTAGTTTTGTTAGACCTCTATAGATAATGTTTGATCATTTATGGGCATCACAATGATCAAGAAAGATGGGTAAATTAAACAACATAAGTTTGCATTTCAACAATGTGTGCTAAGGAAAAGAGGTAGAATTGGTTGATATCTTATCAAGGATATCAAGTGACTATGGGCTCACTTTAAAAAAGAAATATTTGAAACTTAAGATAAGTATTCATCTTTGAGTTAAATTTTTTATAATTTTGTAGTCATTTTCTTATATGTATTCATGTTTGTACTATAAGAGCTATTTGCCTTGATCTTTTCATTTGTCTCCAAGAATGTTCTTGTAGGAAAAGAAGAATGATGCAATCAAGGCATTATGCAGGGTTGTTCCGTACTATAATAAGTGCAGGATGATTCTTTGATCACAAGTACTTATCGACTGCTGAGTGTAGGGTCCGTTGCACATGTGGCACTGACAGGCTCCTACAACTACACTACAATTACACTACGACAGTGAAATTTCATAATAAGTACTCATGGATTTGTGTACAACCTTTGGACTATAGCGAGATGGATTCTTCAAAATACTTTTTGTATGGGCTCACCTTACGAAAGGGAATATAAAAGGACGAAAGCATGAGATTCAGATTAAGAGGGAGTCCTGACATCTTCAGAAAGTTTAAGAATTGATGAACTTGAGCTTCAGAGGGAGCAGATGATTCAGTCAACTTGTGACAAAATCGATCATATTGATTGAGAGGGAGATCATTGCTGAAGGTGAAACAATTCTGAGGCTATAGAAGTGGAAACTCGTGGATAGAATCACAAATGAGATGCACATGGATAGGATCTCTGATTGAAGTAATTCATACATCTTGAAACTACAGTTCATTGAGATAAACATCATACTAGAGGTCTTTATTATCTTCCCTCAAGTCCAAGAGGGAGTGTCAATGTTATGGCCTTGAAAAAGATCAAAATGCATCCTATATGAGATATCGATTCTCTTAGGAAGAAAAGTATGAAGTCACATCCTCCAGTGACATTGAGCTGTGTATATAAAAAGGGTATTGCCTCCATGACATAAGAAGAGGAAGCGAAAGGATCTGCATCAGCGGACATTAAAAGATCTTGATTCAGAGGGAGTAGACCATGTTTTGTTGGTTACCTAGTGATCAAAAAAACTGTAGCAGAGAATTATGATGAATTACCATGTGAGAAGGCTATGCTTTCATGTCAGTGGGAGAAGCTAGAAGATCAAATTAAGATGGCAACCCAGGATCGTGGTCATATTAATTTAGAGGAAGTATTCCTGATGTTGATTTTCAGCCTTAGTGATCTATCACTTTGTATCTTAAATGATTCTTGTCTTTGATAGACAAGTTTAAGGTGGAAGCCTTCCTCACTTGATAATAGTGAACCAAAGTGTCAAGATAGACTACTTAATTGTGTGTCCGGACTGTGCGGAGATCTTGACTCTTGTTATTACTGGATGTGTAATAACGAAACCATATCATGATAGACTACTTAATTGTGTGTCCCGATTGTGCGGAGATCATGATATTCAAGTCTATTTTCATGACGAGACTACATTAAATTGTGTGTCCCAAAGTGTCGGAAGTCATGGTAGACTTTATGGGCCCATTCATTTTGTGTTATGAAAGGTGACGATCTTTCACGTGTGTTGGTTTACTATTTCAAGGTGACGATCTTGAAAATAGTTAACCAGGCTTCAAGATTGACTCTCGAAAGGGACTGTCCCGGATGTGCCGGATATCTTGTTGCTTATGTTATTACTTGGTGTGTAATAACTTGTCAAGATTGACTCCTGAAAGGGTCTATCCCCGATGTGCCGAATATCTTGATGCCTATCATGATCGACTCCCGAAAGGGTCTATCCCGGATGTGCCGAATATCATGATATGAAAAGATTCTACAAATTCTATTAAACTCTCTCTCAAGAGGGAGTGTTAAAGTATTGTTCGTTCGTGTTTAATAAACGACGAGACAATCATGATATGCATATAAATATAGATATATTTATATATATATATATATACTATATAATATAATTGAAAAGTAAGTATATATTAATATCCATGTGTGTGTGTGTGTATATATATATATATTATACAAAGTGTGAATAAACTATTGGTTAAGATATGTTAACTAATAGTTATGTAATGAAGTGACATGACCATAAGTATATACGGTCATGTCTATTCATTACATGACTATTCAATATATACATATATCCTATTGTTATTGTAGAATCAATCAATAACGAAGGTAATTGTATTCTACAATATCAAACGAGTATATATTATCTCTATAGGACGGTCCAGATTTCTCAAGACTAAGTCCTCGAACTTTTGGAAGTCTGAAAAGCAAAGGAGAAAAAGGAAAAACAAAACAAACACATGCAGAAAAGTGGTAAGTGGAAGGGTGCATTAATGGAACCAATTTCCCAAGTCAGAGGCCCAAAAGTCTGAACTTTCAGAAAGACTGTTGGGGGTGGGATTTCAAAAGAACACAGTACTAGTTCCAATTTCTATGAAAAGTGAAAACCCCCAAAATTTGAAAAGGTAGAAAAAATACAAGGAAATGACACAGAACCAAAAACAAAACAAACTAAGGATCCTGAGGGGATCAAAAACCAAAAACAAGGGAAAACAAGGAAAAAAAGTTCCAGAAAAAAAGAAAAGGAAGGGGTCCCTATTTGCCAAGCAAAAAGATGGGGTTCATTGCAAGGCGCAATGCTAGGTAGAGGTATTCATATTGGTATATCTTTTAAAATTATGGGTATGGTAATACTTCTCTCCTGATGAATCTGCAGACTTTTTCTCTCTTTTCTGATGATCAACAGGGATGTCTCTGCTTTTCTATTGTGAGTTTTTTATTTGCTGGATTTATGTTTTTATGGTAATTTTGTATAGTGATATAGGCTTTAGCACTCTGTGGGTAACTCCACCCTTTGTCTTGGTTCTTTTGCTTCTTAGACTTAGCTTAAGAATTTGTGCTTTATTGATTTAGATTTGGTTGATACCATTAGTCGGAGTGCGTTTAGCTGTCTTGATTAGATAAAGGATCTTTTTGTGTTAAATTTTATGAACCAGAATAGCATACAATAACTAACAGATAGATCAAAACACAAGAACTCCAGAGATACCCTGGGAAAACCCTCCTACTCGAGGGAAAAACCCAGCCACACCAAAAGATACTCCTTTATTTAATAATAATGAGAGTCTCAGTACAGAGATCACAACTTTTGAGCCTTCACACACGAGAAATTACCCAAAACTCTCTTTACAATAATACAGGCTCAGATCTCAGAAAACTCACATAGACCAATAAATATATTCACTCAACACTGAATACATAGGATAATAACAATAGACTAACACAGAATAATGACTTTAGACTACTCCAATGATCTCCTACAGAAAAATAAAAAATTCATAATATCTCCAGCACCGAAAACAGTAGACACTAACTATTACTTGCTGTGAAATCAGAATCTCTACATCAATACAATATACTTACTTTACACAAAAGACCAGACATCAAAATGCGTCCTTCACACTGACTCCAGCAAAAATATGCTAAATAACATCCATCTCCAATAAAAGACGACTCAGCTTTTTCTCAAGAAAAACGTAACACATAAAACAAGAATGATCAACCATTGTGATCTCAAATCACGTTGCCTTAGTGAATCATTCAATCCATGAGAATAATATATTAGCACAGAATGTCTGCTGCCACTTTCAATACGCAGAGAATAACCCAATAACACATAATATCTGCCGTGACCTTCAATACTTCCTCTCTCTCCTTCAAGATGGAATGGATACTCAAAAGACCACCATCGAATATTCAAAACATGCACCGCTGGAGAGTCGGCACTACCATGGGAATACGAAAAGACCAAGAAAACTGACGTCTCTTCCATTTCACTCGACATAGCATCAACAGTGACGGTTACACATATAAGCTTTAAATCAATAATAAATGATGCCCAAATTAAGAGTGCAAATTAAGAGTGCAACACGGTAAAATTACAAGACACAGAGGCACAGGATTAACATGCTGGCACATGAGTTGGCAGCTGTTATGATCGAGAACTGAAGGAAGACGCTATGTGAATCGATGGCAGCACCAAGGTCAAAGTCTCGAGCCATATAAAAGTTCTTCGGTTACTGTAAGGAACCAATACACAATCTGAGAATAAATACACTTCATTTTCATAATGATATGGCACCACGAAAAAAGGCACAGCAATAAGAACCCACTGATCATCGGCAGCATCATATACACACAACCTTATCATCTGAAGATTTATATCAGGTATACAGATATCTCCTGAAGCTACAAACTTTAACATTTTGTACTTTTGAGTACTCTTTATCTACTTTCATTATCTGTGCTAATTAGTAGTCTTTCTTTCTTGATACACACATGGTGACACAAATGCAGGTAGGTATCTGGATCATAATGTATCAATCCAATTGATTTACCAACTTTAGTAAAAGTAGAGGGACTATTTTAATTAGATGTTTTACTTTCTTGTCCAATGATAGTCACTTAAAAATGTCTGTAATGGTACACACTGTTTGGATGTGATTTTGAATTTCAATCTTTAAGCAGATGCTCCATTTAAAAAAAATTTGCATTGAAGAAAAATTAAATTGTAGCTAAACAGAACAGAGTTACAAGAAGGCAGAATGCATTGAACTTTTCGGAGTCTTGAAGAAGATACAATGCATGATGTGTTGACAGGAAAGTTCAAAAAAAAAAAACCATTGTCAGACGAAAATCCGAGTTAGATAGAAAAGAAACGCAAGATTAAATGAGTGCCTTGTTGTGGGTGATACACAGGGTATGTATTGCGGACTGCTAAAAATTGGGATCAAATATATGCTTATTAATGTATGCACATACACAAAATTTGAGATCAAAACATGAACATATCAAACTTCAACATACAAAGATGGTCACGAAAATTAGTGAATCAATTATTATATGAATATATGCATCAATTTCTTATATGATATTGAATTTTTTAGTTCTTGGTCAGGCTACTTTTTTCTTACAGTTATTTTTAAATGTGAAATTCAGAAATCCCCATGATGAGGTCCACAAATAAGCTTCGGTGCACATGCAATTTAAGTTTTAACAATACAATGAAATAGCAAACCTAATTTAAGAAATAACAACTTAATTAATGAAACCGCAAAACTTTCCCTATGGATGTAAGATGCTTCTTTCTCTTGTGCATGCAGTATCACTTCAATGACTGAGGCTTATCAACCATCTGCAGAGCTTCCTTCAGTCTAAGAGCATGGTGGCAATGCTACCATGGTTTTCTTATGAATGTTTTCATGCAAGATATTATTTACTTTGTTTCTCAGTTCTTCTTTAGGAGCCCCTGCTTTAGACTGTTTGAACTTTGATCTCTGACATTGGAGTTTTGAATGTTTTACACTGAATAATGATAATGAATAATAAACTTTGACCATTGAAAATTGAAATCAGAAATTGAGTGAAACATAGAAATATGAATATGTAATTGTAGAAAAGGACATAGATCTATCAGAAATACAAGACTCTAATGATGGGTTGATATGAGCTCTGCTGGGATTCACTGTATTGCCTATGGCAGCTGGGCTTTCTTTCACATTCTTCTTCAACATTCATCTCCCTCTTCAATCATTTAGAGACATCTTGGAAGAATCTGTTTCCTCTAATCTTGAGAAGGGAAGTCATGTCAAAATATTCTAAACCCTTACCCGCTCTTAGACAGTATGATCTTTAATGTTGTTTATCAGTTAAATTGTACAATTGGAAAGCTATCAATATACTTTTATTGTTTCTCCATCACCAAAACTAGGAGAAACATATGGGAAATCATTCAAGCATTAAAAGTCAGAGATCAAGAAGTGCAGTTTTTGTAACATTTACTTTAATAGTTCAATACTTGATTAATGCGTCTCTTGGAATTCTAGGTGTCACTCATGAAGGAGGTGAAATTGGAAATGCTAAAGACAGTTTGGATGACACCAGTTCCCAAGGTGGTGTATTTACAGAGGATAATGTACCTGTAGAAGAAGAAGAAGAAGATGACATTGATTGGGAAGAAGGTTGAGGGTTTACATGTGATGATTGATGTTGAATGCCATTTTCATTGGCAGATATTCTTTCTACACCAGTATTAAAGAATTCTAGATTTGTTCCGTTTTCATGATACCGGCTGATTTTTGCCTGTAAAATATCTCAAATTGTAAGTCTGCATGTACAGAGGATCGTCTCTGATAGAGAAGTCCTTGTCAGAGGACTTTTTGTGACAAGTTTGCTTATTGTTTGGAAAGATAAAAATGTGACAACTGTTTTTGGCCAAAAGTAAATTGTTCATGAAGTGATAATTCTTAGGGTTTGAGATTACAGAGGACATAACTAGTCTTGAAGATGTGTAAAATCATTATACTGATCATTGTTGGCAAAGATCCCTTGTATATAATGACCCTTCTTCGAATGGGAACACTAAATGCATATTCATCTTATTGTGTCTATGAGAATGCAAAACTATGTAGATAAGATACACGTGCAGATGCTAATTAGCAAATAGCAATAGAAATGTTTGGAGCCTGCACAAGAATCACCTATTCAGGTTTCATTTTCTAAATTTGATGCAAATCACTAGTTGTTTGCGTAAAGTAATTAAAGAAAAAGTGGTTCATCTCTGAAGGAAGCATCTTCTCATATTAGGCAACAAGCGAACCTTAAACGAGTATATCATTGTATTGATATGAGGACCTATCTAGATTGCTGAAGACACGTACAATAATTTTAATGAAATTTCACAAATGGTTGGATATATTCTCCTATAGGGCTTGGTAACAATTCAAGTGATTTGTTCACTAAAGTGCAATTTTGCGATTTAACCATTTAATGATTGATTGTATTAGTGATTAATTTTCATTTATTTGTTTTTTTAAAAATTATTAGCAGAACCATTTAAGTTCCCACCCTCTTTTGATCATTAATGCCAGCTTGTATTAAAACGTTGAGCTGTCAATGCATCAACAGCAACAAATAACACTTCAATTCATATTGGCAACTCGCAACGTTATGTACATTTTTCTTATGCAAAATTGAAATTGAAGGAATTGCTAATTTCATATATTCTCATTCAATACGAGGAAATTAATTCGGTTTTCTTATGAATTTGTGAGTGGTGGATTTATTCTGTCATTCAAATTTGTACTACTGCTTATCGGACAGCCGCCATTGCAGAAGGAAATAGAATAGGGAGGAAGCCTGGATAACTTCCATTGAACTCAGCCATGTGTCCCACTCACTCCCTTTAGTTTTGAATTTTAATGATCATTGACATCTCACGAAAAATCTATTTTAATATGTTTATAATATATATCCTTACACTAAAGAGATTTTGTCCGGAGAAAAAATGACTTTTCATTTTCCAGATGTATTTGCTTATGAAATCTAATGCATTTTCATCGTTCCCATATTTTTGCATAACCATCAATAATTACATTCCAAAATACTACTCATAAAGATACTCGTGTGAGAAGGCTTAGGGTTTACTTGTGCCACGCTGCCATATTTGTTTCTACGGTGAAATCTAGACATCTTATCAAACAAATCATATTACTTGTGTAAGATTTGACATGCAAATAAACGTCTCTCAAGGTTGTTACGAATACAATCTTCGACAAATTCCTCTTTTGAATTTGCTCGAGTTCACAATATATAGTAGGGCGTTAACAAATTCCTCCAAAATGTAGTTGTTCAGTGATGTTTATACAGAATATGACTTCTATCGCATCCAGACTCTGGCGTTTCTATCTCAGATATTTAACATTTGTTTGAGAAACCAAAATCTGCATAACTCTAGAAGACTATCTCGTGGATATGACATAGTACAATTAACAACTTTTAGAAGTTGAAAGATAAATAATCGATTCATTGTTGAGATCTACCTATTTATTAGATATTCTTAAAATAATTTAGACATTACACAATAACCTGATTTAATGCACGCCTACCAATAGTATACTTGCATATTGCTATTTGTTAAAGCATTTTGCTAAACAATCCTTGTTCCTGCTGTAGATTTCAAATTTAGCATAGATGTAGTAAAAAAATTAACAAAATTAAAGTGGCTAAAAAATTATCAAAATTAAAGTGCTTTCCTTAATTTTTAATAAGGATCAATATTCCCTGCTTTAAATCTCAGTTGTTGTGCCATGTATGTGCTTTACTTAGTAGATCATAATTACAACATTTCACCAAAGTCTAGTATGTGATTTTTTTAATTAACTTGCATAGACCCAACAAGGATTGCATTCCATGTGACCAAATCTTGTTTCTGAATTTGTATTACAACATTGTTTTGATGGATTACCATTTCATGTTCTAAAGCTCTAAGTTGTTGCCATACATGTCAATCATGGTAGCTACAATTACATTGCACAAAATTGTTTTTATTACCGATGTCTTTTTAAAATTAATTAGTTAGAAATCTATGTGGGTCCTTGCCCAAGAAAACATTGGTTTTAGATTAAATAAGACAATCAGAGTGGTCAACAACAAAAGCTAACCAAAAGAGAAACAACATAGTTAGCCAAACTTCAATTATCACCAATGAACCTATTGTAAAGAGAATGAATAGGGACATTGAGTAAAAAAAGACTAATAGTTTAATGTACTACCCTCCCAAAAAATATTCTAAACACCAAACACATATCCTTGACTGCCCACCTATTAGAGAGCATACTACATCAATACACGAAATCTTCAATTATCACCTCCTTTTCTCCTACACTACTACCATGAGTGCGCCAAGATCAAGTTGCCAAACCCAAAAAATGAACACTATGGAAGATTTTTGTCCTTCATTTGCCTCTAGCAACCTCCACCAAACTAAGAGCGAATATGGAGAACACACATGGACCTTTGAGCATGCCATGGTAATGGGTCACCATGTTTTCCAAAACCTAATAAAGGTCCAAGCAATAATACTTTGACAACTCCACATTCCTATGCAATGTTATGATTTCTTTTTCGGCCAAATCAAAATCATTTAGAGGTGTTGAATTTAAAACCTCAATTGGAAAAGGATCTAGATCTAGTCTTTCCACAGATGCCTCTATATTTGCAAATTGTTTCAAAGAAAATGAAGAAGCCATTATTTATTCCCCACTATAGGAACCATCTTCTCCAACTTCCTAATACAGTCATCCCATGAATGATCAACTCAATGGTTTGGAATATATATGCATTATATATTATAGAGCAATTCATTTGAATGAGAAGGGTTGCCCCTTCCCACAATATTCTTACGCAACATGGACTTAACAACATTGAGTGCTACACCATCCTAATACTTAAAAATTACAGACCAGCAATGTGAGACTCTTCCTCTAAGATGCAAAACTTGATGATTCTAGAAAATTGTCTTTTAGTACTTTGGGTTAGTTTTATGATATTTTCTCAGACTTTGTTAAGACTCTTTGATACTTAAACATAATGTGATGAACCCACTATGATACTTATATATGCATAATATAATGGTATATATTATAACTATAATTTTGTGTAATGTAATTAATTTTGATTTTATGATGTTTTGGGATGATTTAGTATGTTTGTGTATGTTTCTTGTTCTTAACTAACTTGGAGCCTCAAGACATGAATGGAGAGCTCGAGTTGCAGGTAGTCACCACTATTATAAGGGAGAGAAGATGTGGTCATATGTAGCAATTACTAAGCCTTTCTTCAACACAATGAGCTTATTCTGCTACATCCATGCTTGTTGCAATTAAAGACTTTATGGCTGGTAGTGATCATCTAATTGGATGGGAGTCTTGTTCCTATATGATAGTATGATCCATGATGGGGTGTTGAACTTCATTCAAAGCCCAATTATTTTAGTTATGTCTAAGTAGTTCTTTTGTTTTAGAATAAGTCAATTCTTCTTATAAGACGACATGTGTGAATAAGACTTTAATATCATTTATTACCATTTCTCTTTCAATTTCTTATAAATTCAAGATGGTCTTATGAGTGTTGGTTAGAATGTCTTTGGTAGATTTGTGCTAGATCACAGTTGACATTATAGTCCGCTATTATTTTGTAATTTTGAGTGACACTTAATACAAGTAATGGTTACTTCCAATTGAGTAGGATTTGATTTGATCTAAGGTTGTGACCCCTCAAGCTAGGGCCACTTGAAGTGATGTAAATGTCTGTTAGACTAGATTACTTAGTTACTTCTTTTATTGCATTTATGCACTAGTAGTTAACTTAGTGTAATTCATTTCCATTTTGCACAAGTAGTTAACTTATGTAATTCATTTCTGTTGGTTTCATTTATTCTGTAGTACTTAGTTGAACTAATTAATGTTAGTTGATGTTGATATCTCTTACAATTGAGTTTCTGTTGGGTAATTTACTTTTAGGTAGTTTCTATTATATTCTATTCTATTCACACACAACCATGCGGTTTTACCCGCAATAACTGCAATGTGATTAGAATTAGTATGAGATTGCTTTTATTACTCTTGTCTTTGGATTTAGTTTTATTTTTTAGTAGATACTAGATTCTTTGCTACACGTATAGTGTTGGTGCCATCCAAGTAGATATGTCCCTAGTCAATAATTAAATGGGCATCTATTAGGATGAATAGTTACTTAATAGAGGATTATTTGTCCTGTTAGGAGAGTGCATTTAGTTGTCTACACAAACTAATAATCTATAATAGACACCAATAAGATTTCTTTTGGTAAGCAAGGAGACCTAGCTGTGATTGCACATGCAAACATTCAAGTGTGAACCACCCAATGAATCACCAAAAATTAAATAGCAACCACAACAAAGGCACAACACCCATCTCTTGTAGCATTCCCTTGCAATATTCCCAAGTCATGTGAGCACAATAGAATGTAATATATTGGCGACACGCAAGGCTTAAAAGAAGCATGAACAACAAAGTATGTGAATTGAACACATCTCCATTGCTCTCCTCCTATTCCACTATCTTAAAACTAAATTACAAAACCCACATAAGCTACTAGTATCAGAAATATGATTACTAGAAAATCTTACTATACCCCAAGGAGAGGTGAAAAATGATACTTTAAGGAAGCTTAAATATGTCACTTAGGCCTAACCAAGAGTTGAGATGCAAACTATATAAGGTTATTAATAGTCTTTGATCCACATCTAAAGTGACCAAATAATATTTGCCACATTCACTTCCTTGGAATAATGTGAAAATATGACTCTTGAAGGAGGAGAAAGTTAATAAGAAAAATTGTTGTCCCTTAATAATATTTAAAGAATCTCCTTTAACTATTACTTTTTTAAATTCTCAACTACAACATTTTTAATTCCTAGAGAATAAGCCAAATAAATCTTAGCAATTTTTACCTCTCATTCTACTTAATTATTAGATCTTCTACAAAATAGGGAGCCTCCATGTACAAAGCACTCTTAATTATTTTTTAACACAACACTAGTAGTAAGCAAACCTAAGATACCTCAAAGAACTCTTCAAAAAATTGGGTCTTAACCAAACTAAATTTTCCTTGCACAATTATCACTTATAACATTGACGTAGGGATTTTTAGAGATCTCTCAATAGACCTTAGTTGTCTAAATCTATATGTATTGCATATGATGGAACAATGTTTTTTTTGTAATATTGTAAACAACATCCTAACAAGGGGGCTGACCCTTGCACAACTACAATATGAAGACATCAAAGAGAACAACACTAAAATAGGGGTGCTCGCAATTACAAGCCATCACCAGCTTATCAACATCACACGAACATAACAAATGTTGTAAAAAACAAAGTAAAAAAAAAACTCTAGCACAATGGCTAGTAGCCCTCCTCAATAAGGGGGTGGGGTGGGGTGTTGATTCACTGCAAGTAGAGGAGAGTGAGTTTGAAGAACTTATTTTTCTGTTCCTTTGGACAACTGTCCAAACGATGTTGTCATTAGGATACCACAAGGGGAGGCGCCTAATGAAACTCCATTTGGACATCTGTCAACACAATGGTCAGAGTGTTGAGAAAGTTGTACATAGTCAGTTGAAGCTTAAAGTAGAGGAGCAGAAGGCGAAGAATAGTCCACATGGCCAAAGAGGGCCACACTAGTAGGAGCAAGAGTGGTATCCTCATGGTTTACAATAGGGTTATCACCCAAATTTGTAGTGAGAGTATGAACCATATTTGTACCATGAGCATCACCTAGATTTGTTTTGATTAAGTAAAATCAGGTTTTGAAAGGACCCGAAACCTTGTACAAAGAGAAACGAAAGATATAGCAATGAAAGATCATAAAAAAATAACTGTGGAACACCACCAAACAAATTAGAGGAACAAACCAAAGTTCCCTCCAAGTGGACCAAAAACCAGCCCAACGAACCACAAAAAAAGGACAATCAAGATTTGCATTTTGGCCCATCCTTATGAGAACATAAAGATATATCAAATGAAGGTTTGGAGGATTTGACTTTTTTTTCCTTTAACTAATGTCCATCCATCCTCCACCTTCTCAACATCCTTCTGCCAATCCAAAGACAAACCAAAAGAGCCCACTATAGGGCAGGCAGTATCAACATCCAAAAAAGGGATAGGGAAAGTGCCACAACCAGTCCCCAAAACCCTCCCAGATGAAACATGGGCAGCAATGACCACAACATCAGAAGATAAGACAACTGAACCAAGGACATCATCAACAACAACAACAAAAAGAGAAACAACAACACCTGGGACAACATTCTGACCTAAAGTCGCATTAGGGACATCATTTGTATCACCAGAGACAGTACCAGAAGCATCAACCACAGTATGATCAGTCCGAGGAGAGCAAGCAACCACACCCCCATCCTTGGAGACTTTTTGAACTGTATAATGGTGGTCAGAAACCCCCAACCACCAAGAAGGCGATTTCTTTGATATGGTCTTATCAGAAGAACACCACACAACAAGATGTCCAGTCTTGTGACATTTCCTACATCTAAATGGTATACCCTCATAATCAAGATTTTGGGTCCAAGATCCCTTTGAAGAAGCCAAGGTTATCTTCTCAGGGAGACCCAAAGAAACATCAACCTCCACAAGAATACGAGCATACGTTGTCTAAAAATATCAAAAGAGTCTGAATCAACCATTTGGAAATCTCCAATGGCCTCCCCCACAGATTCAAAAACTGAATCCAGCCAAAGATGAAGGGAAGATTCACAATCTTACCCAAACGGGTATTTTATTAAAGGATTCAGAAAGAGGATCAAACCCCTGATACCAGGGTTTGGCCATTAGGGGGAAACACTCCTCACAAGAGAAACAACTGTTACACAAGATAGTATTCCTATCTGCAGAATTTTCAATTTTCACAATAAAAAAACCCCTTGCCACAAGGTAAATCTGAACTGTATCAGTTATAATGGGCTCCCAATGTTTGGAGATCCATGCATGTAAATCACCTAGATTTGTTACAGGATCTTCATCCTCATTTTCATCTTGTGAGGAGCCCACATTAAAGGTAGAGTCAAAGAGAGAATCAAAAGCTTGGATGATGAAATGGTCACCATTTACATTGGACCACCAAGTGGCAACACCTTTACGATACAAAAGAAAATAGTCTTTAGCCATATGTCCAGTAGAAAAGCATCACTGGCACCGAAAGAGAGGCCCTCATAATCCATCGATTGAGTTTCCTATCTCTAACCATGAGCACCACATCTATTAGTAGTGGTGTGGAGATATCCATGTCAACCAAGATACAAGCGAACATAGAGCTGCCCATCAAAGTCGTAGCCTCATTCACTTTCAAGAAATGGCCAATAGAGTTTCCAATAGCCTCAAAGCAAGACATCTCCCAAAAATGGAGTGGGAGGTTGGGGAGACAAACCCACAAAGGGTGCACATTGAGCGGTTTAGTGAGGGGCTTGAAGGAGACTGTCCATGGTTTGGTAGAAAGAGAGTGATTCCACCAAACTCACAACTTTCTCTGCACCAAATCATGATCTTCAGAGGAAGGAAAAAAAACAATAAAAAACCCCTTTGTGCAAGGGAAAAGTTCAATCTTACTAGAGACTAAGGGTTTCCAAGAACTTGTAGTCCAACGACGTAGATCTGGAAGAGAAGGCCAAAGACTAGTGAATCTACTGACCAACCCACAACCTTGGTAGAACTTCACATTATCCACTACATCCAGGCCACACACCACCATAGGGGAGGCCTTGGGAATATCAATCGGTCGAGCTTTCACCTTTGGAGGAATAGTAGCAACGAATTTGGCAGCACGAGCATAGCTCCATCCACCAATAGAAGAATTTAGAGGTGGTGGGTGGGAAAACCTTCCCCGATAGTTGTAGCAACCCCTAAACCACCAACAACTAGGTGTGGAACTAAATCCAACCCAATAAAAGAGGGTTTAGGGTGAACCCCCCACTGTTCACCTAAAATAACAATAGAAGGAACCCCATCAACATGCGTAGAAGAAGGATCCATACCACTTGCAGAGCACTTCAGAGTGGATGTATCTATAGGGACAACGACATTCAAATCAACAGGCATGGATGCATATGAAACCACATTGGATGACAATGTGGAGGCCCCCAAAAATAAGCCATTACCCACACTCAACAAGCTCCTACAGGTAGGAAGCTTCACAGAGTTTGAATGAGCAGAGGTGGGAATAGCCATTAGAGCGGAGATTGGAGCTATATTGGTGTACAATTGTTGATTGGTTATTATGACACAATGTTGACAATGAGTAATATGAATGTTTTACATACATGTATCATAGCATAAATTAATAGTCGTTGGAATGGAGATTAGAGCTATATTGGTGCACAATTGTTGATGGGTTATGATTGCACAATGTTGATGAAGAGTAATAGGAATGTGTTACATACATGTATCATATCATAACTTAATAATGTGTCTTTCTAGGTACATCATAGTATGGGGAAGGAACAATGATAGGGTTGGATGTATAAGAAATGAAATATAGCAATATTTGATAGGGATAACTTAGGATGCATTATTGTGGGGGATTTACATGGGGTTATAAAGTTTAACATTCCAACAAAAGTCCTTTAGTGAAATAATTTGATCCTTTTGTATTTGGGTCAAAGTATGATACGTAAATTAGACACTTCAATGCATGTTAAAATTTCCCTATTGGGATATTCTTTCATGGCTAGACATGACATCCTTTTAGAATTTACTAAGGTCCTTGTGGAAGAAGAAGAATATTTGAAGAGAACAATTAGATAAGTGGTTGAGATTAACCCTTTATTATTAATTCCCTTGAATGTTAAAATCTCCTTCCCATTTATTGAACCGAGTTTTGGAGTTTGTTTTCTTCCTTCTAGGATTCAATTATCTTCTAATCCTTTACCCTTGTACAATAACTCTATCCTTATTTACTCCTTTCTTAACCTTATGATAATTTAGTTTTAACACACCCATCTAAAATACCACTTTTATTTTATGTCTATGTGCATGCTCTTTCATTTCCATGGTATCTCCAATAAACTAAATATATAGTTTTCCCATTAAATTTTCAATTTAAATTTTGGTTTCATGGATTATGAAAATGTTATTTACTTTAAATAATTTGTGTCAATATTCTTTTTAAGAGATTAAATATATTTGTTAAAGGAAAATCTTCGAATGTATTAATGTCCATAGAGATTATTAAGAAGTTTGCATCATATATATTTAGCAAAAAACCAAAGGATCCCTTCATAAAACATAGATGGATTATATGTTTGAAGAGAGGTTTCCAAACACATTTTACCATCAATATTTTTATGCTATACCAAATCATGCAATCTTTACTTATGTCATTAAATGCATCTTGATCAAAATGGTGAAAACTATAATGGTCTAAATGGTATGGTTGTGGAATTAAAAAAATATTAAAAGAATACAATTATAACAAAAATTATTAGATGGGCAATATATTGTAGTTACTAATCGAAGATGACGATTTTTTACAAATATTGATTTCATCATTTGATCAAAATTTCAAGGACGAGGTGCTATTTATGAAATACAATGGTAGAGCATGTATCATTTCATGCTCTTGTATAAATGGATTTGCTATATTTACTATAATGGAAAGAAAGATCTTTTAGTATTGTATTTGTTGTAAAAATAGATATATGGGGAAAAAACTATATTTCTTTCCTCGCAAAAAGTCAAGAAATCAATGTTTCATAAGTCAAGATTCATTGACCATAAGGTATTATGAATAAATTAGGTTGATAATTGGCTAGAGATTGGATTAGGTAGTATGTATACTTGTTAAGATGTTAGAGCCTTATAACATGCACACAAAGTTATAGGATTTTGGTTTCTTCATAACTATGTAATCATTAACCTAAGAAATTCATCAAACAAGGATCTAAATATTCTAGTTGATAACTACATACAAGATAGGGAGAATGATGAAAGTTTCACCATAATTAGTGCTAGTCATACCAACACAATGCACTAGGCAAGATAAACTACATTAATTGGATGTCATTAATGCAATCAGATTTGTTGGCATATAAAGTAAACACTTGCAACAATTTGTTGAAGGTAAAGTTTCTATTCATGCAAAGGTGATGCAATATTTTAAATACATGTAATATGAACTTAAAAAGTTGAAAATCAAAAGAAAAAATAGATTTCAATGGGATTTAGGATGTTGATGTTAATGTTAATTTAATGGAATATGGAGAGGCTAGTAGAGAAAACAATGTGGGTGGGATTTAGGGTAGTGTTATTGTTGGTGGAATTAAATATCCCTAATTACACTTTACTTAATCTTACTTAGGTTAATGCATTGCATAGTAGTTTGTGATTGAGACACCTGGGTAAAAGCACAATCGAGTGTCACCTTTTGGGCTAACTCAAATCACTCGGCCTAGTTGGATTCAGCCGAGTCCAACACGACCGAGTACACGTAGGCACCACGCGGCGCTGAATGGCATCTACATGGCCCATTAGACTAGGTCGAGTGGTACTCGGCCGAGTAGGACTCGACCGAGTCTAAACAATATTTTTAATATAAAAAAACATGACAAACCACTCATTTGCACACTATTAGGCTATTTGAGTGGGGCCAACCCCTAGGGGGACTTGGCCGAGTCAGAGTCGGCCTAGTCAGACTTAGCCGAGTCAACTTAGGTGGCATGCCATGTTGGCAGCCAAACCACCAAAAACACAAAAAAACTAGAATTTTCACTTCTGTTGTTCCTTTCTTAGATCAAAATAGAAAATGTTAAAAAACTAAAAGTACCCTTTTCTAGATCTCGAAAGTATGATTCTAGACATATAAATTTTATATTGTTTCATTTACAAAATGTTAAAACAAATTTGCTAAAAACTACATGTAGGTGTATTAAACTTTGAGAAGACGTTGATTCAGAAAATATAGAAAAATACTAAATCAATTCAGAAATTTTTTAAAATTATATACGGCACTAGAGGAGAGAGTCCTCTTCAAGAATATATAATTTATTTGATTTTTGGTGTAGTTTTGATAGGGTAAAAGTGACGGGAGACAAAAACTATTGATTTCAGGTAAGGTCAACTTTCAATACTTATAACGGGTAAACTATAGATCAAAACAACTTCTTTCTTTTTTCCTACACTAGATACACATGTTATCTAAAACATATTCTGAAATTGGAGGGAAAAAAAATGTTTTACTTATAATGATTTGACGGGAAGTGAACTCCCTTATTTGTAGTATTTTCAGGATATGAAAAATAGACCTAAAAAATTAAAAAAACATATTAATTTTTGCTCAAATTAATTTTTAAAAATTATAGGCATAAAATTCATCCTATTTTACACATTTCATCAGTTTACATCATCTTCAAATTCTCAACAGAAATGTGACTTTTATGCCCTTGAAGTTTTTCAGTTTTTGTGTTGTTAGCCTCTTCCTTTGTAAAAGGGTGACAACTTATTGTGCTTTTACCCACCTAGGAGTTTGTACCTCTATTAAGCACATGGTGTAGGAGAAATTCCACTTTTGGTGTGAGATCCACCTTTAGTGCTCTTATCACATTATCATCCTAATCCATTGCACATGCTTCATTGCATAATGGAGGATGATCCACATTTGGTGGACATGTGATTACACTTAGCATAGGTGATAGCTTATCAGCTCCTTATCATTCTCTCTTATCGCCTTTCCTATATAAGGAGGCCTATTATGTAATCATGTACATCAAGGTGAATTCATTGGATCAATTCAATATCAATCATTGCATTCATATCATCTCTCTTGTGCTTTTCTTTAACCTCTAGATCCTTGGTTCAATCTTTTCTATTTACAAATTCTTACATGGTATTAGAGCCATTGGAGTGTTTTGATTAGCCGATTTGAATAGATCAAGTTGCAATCTTTGAAGGTCCAAATCTCAGATCTGAAGACCAGCGTGTTGTAAAAGTGTCTTGGAGTAGATCTGACTTGACCATTGCATCCGAGAGGCTGTTTCGGTTAAGACCGACTATGAACTTGCCCATATTCGGCGAAAGTCCAAATCATGGCAATTTTTTTTTGCAAATCGAGCCGTACGACCTGATATGCACCTCTGCGGTATGATTTTGTAAAATATATATATATATATATTTTTTAATTTGATCATTTTCAAAATTTTTTTTGTAAAATTTCATTTTGGGTGACATACGACCCTATTTATTTCTCTGTCAGCGGTGTTAGAAATTCAGGTCTTTACACCGTCAGTGACATCATTGTCAGAGAAGCTGAAGCATCAGCACAAGGACACCGCATCAAGCAAGCACCCGAGCTCGATGCCGGAGTGGAGCTCGCGCCCATGCCCGACTTCCTTTTATTTTTTTATGGGCCGATTCACATATAAAAAGGGCTACAAGGCCCTCAACCCGGTGCATATGGGACTAAATAACCCACTACAACGGAGCTCTGCAAAGTGGCCCTCACCACCGCCTGACCTAGTTAATGCCCTCACCACGTGGTGGCCACATAGTCGTGCCACGCGGCAGCCAAACAGCTACGCCACATGGCGACCACAGTGCAAAGTTAGCCGCCCATGCGGCTCACCAGACACGTGTTCCTGCCATGTCACTCGATGATGTCATCAGCCATGTAAGCCATAGGCACAATCAATAGCCACATCACCTGCCCAGTCGCACTGTAACATCAGCACGGTACGGGACCGTATGGCCGCTATGTCAGTTGACACGTCACCCTTGGTCGCAATTTTTGCTGACATCACTCGCCTCTAAGCCTAAACTTGACGACCATCCAACCGTTAAAAAAGGTCAAATTGGGCATTTTGTGACGTCTAAACGACCATCAAATTTAACATCTTGAATTATTGATGTCATCAGGGTTTGAATTTTCTTAGCCTTCACCATTGACATTTTTCATTTTGCAGTCCAACTTTAGAGGGCCATATCTTGCTCATTTTTGCTCCTTTTTTCGAGCAATGTTTTTTGAAATTGGGTAGAATTTCCTGAAGAATCCAGTGGTGGTATTATTTTTGTGATTTGGTGGCTAGATTTATCAGAAATTGCAAATTTTGTTGACTATTCCTACCTTTTCCTAATTTTTGCAACTTCTAGGGCTTCATTTGGGCACATACGATAATATTTTGAGGTGAATTTTTTTTGAAAGTGCATGATTTTGTGTCTACTTTCCAGATATGCAATCATTTTTTTAGTGATTTGGGGTGGATATATCACTTTCAGAAATAGGTCATTTTGGGGCTATATTTGCACTTGGTTAATACTTGGATTTCAATCATTTGAAGGAGTTATCAATAGTTATCAATCATTATTTGGTTGTATTATGGATAATTTAAAGGTCAAAATCCTCACTCCATATAACTACCATGAATTGAAAGTATCATTAAGTGATCATTTGTTGAGTATTGGATTTCTTAGAATGACTCTTCGGTAGGATCAAGAACCTCAAATAGGTGTTGTAGAAAGGAAAAAATAGTTTGATCGAAGGGATAAAGCACTTGGCTCTCTTAGATCATCCATCTCTCACGATTTGCACTTTCATATTTCATCTTGCACACATCCTCATGATGCTTGGGTTATATTGGAAGGACACTTTGGTAAACCTGATAGAATGAGAAAATTCGGATTAGAGAATGAGCTCATAGGTCTCAATCCTAGTGATTTTGACAATATTCAAGACTTTTACTCTAAGTTAAATTCTATTAGATTGGAGCTTTCTACATGTGGCATTGTTAAAGGGGATGAACAATTGATATTTTCTATTCTTTCCAAGCTTGGTCCTGATTATTCTATCTTTGTTTCTACATTCTATGCTACAATGGATGCTCTTAGTAGTGCATACAAATTGCCTTCTCTTGATGAATTTGCAGCACAACTCACTAGGGAACAAGCAAAGTTGGCACACATGGGACAATTGAAGCCTTCCACACATCAAGCATTGGTTGCAAGTGAGTCTACATCAAAGGCTTCTAATGGCAAAGGAAAGAAACATCATAAGGATCCTAAGCCTCATGACAAAGGTAATGAATCTCCTTCACACAATACTACTAAATCCAAGTCCTCTTCAAGAGAGGAATCATCTAGAAGAGAGAGGGATAAATGTGCATATTGTAAAAAGCTAGGACATGATGAGCATAAGTATTTTCAAAAGAAGATTGATGAGCTAACTCACATTATTCAGAAGCACAACATTAAGTTGCCCTCATTAGTGTCTACTCCTTCTACACATTTGGCAGCTTCTACAACTCCATCATCATCCAAGGATAAAGGTAAAGGACAAGCACTCTTGGCTTCTACACATCCTGAGCAAGGTAAATGACTTCTTGATTCAGGTGCATCACATCATATGGCATCTTCTATGGATATGTTTTCTTCTATTGAGCCTTGTAATTCTCCTAATATTTTGATGGGTAACAACACATTCATGAGAGTTTGTGGGAAATGCTCTATTCCTATGGGAGAGGGGACATTTAATGATGTTCTTTGTGTACCATCCTTGACCACTAATCTTCTTTCTAATTACCAAATTACACATGGGGCACAAGGTAAAATTGTTGAGTTCACTCCTGATTTTATCTACATTAGGGACATGGAGACTAGAGATGTCATAGCTATGGGAGTTGTTGATCATACATCATGCTTGTATTCTTTTTCACATTTTGTTGTTGTTGATGATGATGATATTCATGATGTACACATCCCCTTGCCAAGGGATAATTATGAGGAGAACTTTGGGCACTTGAATCATTTTTTTGTTGAGACAAGTGTTGAGCTTCCTACTCCTCCACCTTCTGTTTCTTCAGACATGGGCTCTACTATTTAGTAGGATGTTCATATTGTTTTAGATCTTGCAGAATGTGATGACTACTTGGATGCCTCTTCAACATTTATTGATTCTCATGATGCAGATTTAGAAGACATACATGAGGGGGTTTCTCTTTCCTTTGATGGGAACATCATAGTTGGGGATACTTCTTCACCTTCTTTGGAGATTGGCACTCTTGATTCTTCTCTTTCTTCACTTGATTTGTCACATGAGGTGATAGATTCTTTGAGCTTGGAGATTCCTATTCAGTCTTCAAAGATTCATGCATGGAGACCTTCATCTTCTTCGTCCTTCCATTTGCACATGGATTGGCTTCTTCATCATTTGATGTATCTATTTCTTCCCAAGGGGAGACATGTTTCTTGTAAGCATTGGTTGATCTATTGTTTGCAGGCACTCTTCATCAACATGGGAGCTTCTACATTATGGGGGGGATATCATGTCTCCAATTATCCTTCTTATGGGGGATAATTCTTTGTATATACATGATACATGTAGTTCTTGGGGGGTCTTGAGTACTCCATCCATCCATGAATCTTATTTTTCTTTGGGGGAGGGTTTTTTCCATGAGGTTTTCCCTCTTTCTCCACTTTATGAGAGATTGCATTGTTCTTGCATATTGTACATGGGTACCTAACATGGCCTAGTAGCTAGGACCCGTCTTGCATTGTAAGTTTAAGTGCATTCCCCTAAGTTGCACTTAAGTGGGGGCGTTGGTGTAATTAAATATTCCTAATTACACTTTACTTAATCTTACTTAGTTTAATGCATTGCATAGTAGTTTGTGATTGAGACACCTAGGAGTTTGCACCTCTATTACACACATGGTGTAGGAGAAATTCCACTTTTGGTGTGAGATCCACATTTAGTGCTCTTATCACATTATCATCCTAATCCATTGCACATACTTCATTGCATAATGGAGGATGATCCACATTTGGTGGACATGTGATTACACCTAGCATAGGTGATAGCTTATTAGCTCCTTATCATTCTCTCTTATCACCTTTCCTATATAAGGAGGCCTATTATGTAATCATGTACATCAAGGTGAATTCATTGGATCAATTCAATATCAATCCTTGCATTTATATCATCTCTCTTGTGCTTTTCTTTAACCTCTAGATCCTTGGTTCAATCTTTGCTATTTGCAAATTCTTACAGTTATGTTTTATGAGTGTTGATGATGAGAATAATGATGAGAGGGAGTCATTAGTTCGCAAAATCACTGATTGAGATACCTCAAGTATTATGTATTTCACAATGGACTTTTTTTCATTATATTTGTTGACTCGAGGACTAGAATAAACTCTTTAAATTGTTCTTGATTTAACATAATATGTGATCCAATTTTAGAAGAGTTATCTCTCGCACAACATAGGCTATGTTTCAATCCAAATTTTATAGAAAAGTATAGAAACATCATTCATCATTTGGAAGACAATTTGAGTAAATATACAAATAAATACAACACATTAACCCTTTTAGGAAAAAACAAATAAGGAAACAACAATAAAGGTACAAAGATTTGTCTACTTGATTATACATCAACTATCAAATTGGTAAACCAAAGTATGTTTTATTTTTAAAGAACTGCGGGATCCTTTACAAATTGATTACAAATTTCTTGTATCAATTGTGTGTTGTAAATATTTTTTGTGATAAACCTTCTCAAGCTGAATCCTTAACCATAAACCATGTATGCATGATTTTTAAACATTACATAAAGTTCATACTAAATAAAATATTGCACGTTCTTCTTCCTTTCCAATTTTTGTGTTACCTTTTCATGAAGTAAATGAGAATTCAAAGGTTTTTAAAGATAATATCATTTAGCATAAGTTTGGCATCTATGTCGAGTAACTTGATGAACTAGTGTAATTGGTTGAATCTAGTTATTTGCTTGTTTCCTTGCATACACAATATTCATTAGCATTCTATTTCAACAGAAAAAAAAACAATGTTATCAGGGAGTAAATTTGTACATCATGAAATAGGTTTTGTGATTTAGTCATTAGAAGCATAAGTAACAATGGGTGAGTAAAATCATATGATGACTCATGCTTATATGATTTTTAGTTCAAGCCATTGTATTGTTTTATTCTGTTAGATTCAAAATTATCCAAGAAATATCAATAATCTCACTTAATGTATAGTATTTATGAAAACATAGGAAATGATTTTTTTTTAGGCATTATCAAGAGTTTCCCTATGTCAATGAATACACAAATATGTTATGTACTTTGAATTTTCAATTTGTATATGTTGATATTAGTCTTCATTTTCTCAATCAATGTCAACTAGAAGCATGCATAAACAAAAGGGTTATAGGTAATTTTTTTCTTTTATGAGTGATGTGTATGACTGACTCAGGGTCATGAATAGTGCCAAATGCTAGGGCCTAATTTTGTGGTTCCTTTATTTTTCGTTCCACTATCATTTACCTTTGAAAGGGTTGTCTTTGTTTATAATTTGTTGTCCAATCATAGTTAATTGTGTTCTTCTTTTGTCTTTCTAACTAGCTAGTACAGTTGTACAACCACGTGGTTGTTGCTTTATAAGGGATAGCTCCCATGTTTTGCTGCCTATTAAATAAAAAACATAAATAGATAATATTAACTAATGTATATTTCAATTTATATATGAGTCGAAATATTAATTTCTAGTTATTTGATTTGGGGAATGAAATATATTTTAAAGATTCGAGTAGGTTGCAACTTGATTTTTTAATTAATGGTCATTAAATAATTTAGTTTACTCACTAAGAATATTTTTATCTTTACTATCTTTTATAATATTTTATAGCTAAAAGAAGAGTTTGATATTTTTTTGAGAAAGCATGAGCTATGTGAGTAAAAACATAAAGCATGGTTCAAAGATATTGTTATTTTGATTTAAAAAAACTAGGCTATTAAGGTATGATTGCAATGAATGCTATTGTCAAATAAATTTTAATTATGAATAATTAAAAAAATAATTAGAATTAGAATTAAAATAGAATAAAATTTATCGTTATTGTTTTGTTTGAAATGAGAAACTAATAATGTGAGTTATGAAATGTAAAAAAATAACTTGCCTTTATATTTATTGCACAGTTATATGTAAAAATTTACAATATAATGTTTAAACAATTTGAATCATGCTTAATGAATAAAAGTGAGTAAGGACCTATGACTGGACATTTTTTGTTAAGATAATAAGGACATAATAATATAATATGAGTAGATGCTTTATAGTTTTTCTTGCATGGATTTATTGTGTATTTTTGTTGTTCCATAACTTTCTAGTATGGTTGAGAGGAAAGTTTGTATTCAATTAAGATTAACTTTTCTTGTTGGAATGACCATATATATCAAATCTAGTCAAGTGAATAATATATGATTAAATGTATACTAAGAATAATGAGTTACTTTTTCAAATGACATTTTTTCCACACAGACTTTTCATCTAGCTTACTAATGCTCTAACCCATGTGATAGTATTGTCTAATTTATAGATTCACAAACCATGATACAAGTATATTTTTATAGCTATCAACATCTTGACCAAGTTATCTAAATTTTAAGGTATCATTAACTTGGATTTAAATATTGTTGACCTTGTATTTGATTTGATGTTGAATAAAGTTATGTATAAAAATTTCTTACGAATATTTATTTTTAAAATATAAGAATACATTTTCTTAATGGAAAATTTGGAGATCTAGACAATTTTGTTCAAATGTGATACTAAATAACTCATCTCTCTTAATTGAGACCTTTATAATAGCATCAAAATGACACATATAAGGAGGGGAAGATGTTACAATCCCTCTGATAATATAACTCTATTCCTTAAGTTAGAGAAAACAAACTATTTAATAATTGATTAAAATTATTTTGATTGTTTAATGATGACAAAATAAATAAATATATAAAAATAATTACATATTAAAATAATATAATAATAAAAAATTATATTTATGTAAAATAAAACTAAGAAAATAAATAAAGTTAAAATTATATACAATAAAATGAATTAAGAAAAAAATAATTCTAAAATGAATGTTTGTTAGTTCTATGTTTTTAATTAGGCAAGCAAGGTTTTGAAAGGGCTCAAAACCTTGCACAAAAGAAGAATACAACATGAAACACAATGAGACACCAAAAAAATCAAGTAAAAATAATTGTGAGACTACAATAGACAACATTAGAAAACATTATAGAGGCCAATGAGTAAACCCAAAGTTAGGGTGGTTTAGAAATTGTTCCAAATTTTTTTGCTTTATCTCAATACTATTGGAGTTATTTTTCCAACTCCACAAGCCTGTTAATCACTTGCAAGTGTAATACCTATCACATATGAAGAGAGGAAACATGATTAGTGTTATGTTACGAGAGAATTGATCTGAAAAAGAATTTGATATTGAGATTAACATGTAAATGAATTGGATGATTACAAATAAATAAACAATTGCTTTTAGAGAAAGTATGAGAACCCTAATCTAAAATTAGAAAATTAAAATTATCTTAAATAGCTAGAGATTATCTCAACCAAGTGAAGCTATTATTAGCCTAATCCAACAAAAGGAAAAATAACCTAAGTTTAGCTTAATTGAATAAATTAATTAAAAAACCTAATTATATAATTAATTATATAATGTCTTGATTACTCCAACACACACCTTAAGATTAACTTGGGGATAAGCTAAAGAGATAATGATGAATGCAAATATGCAAGTATGAATGGGTCATTACAACAAGTCCTGAATAGGTGTCCATGCAGAAACTAATGTAACTCTCACAAATGGAGAAAAAGGAGAAAAACCTACTAGGAGAAAACTCCTCTCTAACAGAGAGAAAACAAAATACAAAAGAGTACATGTGACAACAATAAAGGACTCAAGATGTCCCCACAAGTTCTAAATCGGTCACATATGTACAATAAATGTCTCCTATAAGTGAGAAAATGAGGATAGGAGTCCCCTCAATGATGAAGCTCTTGAGCCAATATTGAATGTTCGAAGAGAGAACGTGGTCCACTACCTGCAAACAATATTTCTCTCATTAGGAAAATAAATCTATTGGAGATAGGAGAAGCCTCTCCAATAAATTGGACTAATTAGGAGTCCAAATCCAATGGTGTGTGCCTTTAAAAATTGCTCAATTGTTTCCATGTCTATGAAGGATGATCATGCCATAAACCAATCAGGTACATGCGTAATCAATGTAGAATGTGGCAAGCCAGGAATCTACAAAGATTGATGTAGAACAATCTCCATGGGTGATGAAGATAGATTGAAAATATTGATGAGGCTATCAACAAAGAGGAGATGAATTTCCTTTAGAAAGTCCTCCAAATCCATAATATGAGACTCAAAAAATAAGGATGATATGTTGACAAGATATGAATCCCAAATTGTTGTGTTTATAAAAACAATGTCTTATCACACTAGATCAACAAGATCCATGGATATGCCAATGCCGATTTGATCAACAATAAAAAATGATGAAGATTGAGATGGTATCTTAATATGAGTGAGAAATGAGGGACACGTATCTGATCCATTATGACATGAAAGACTTGTGATATACTCAAGTATCTCAAAAGTACCATGATCATAGGGTATACAATATGTATGTGTAAGGGGAATGATCCAATCTACTATAGTATCCTCTAGAAATGGAGAGAAACGAGGGTCTTCATAGATCTCCCAAAGGCAAGTCAAAGTGTGTGGGAACAACCAATGCCCAATAAAGAACACAAAGTTTCATCATCAACACTAAAGCCAATCACTCTTACAACATAGTCATTAATGATCCTCCAAGCATACTTATCCCTCTCTAAGGTTGGTTGAGGGATGAGTCCATATAAATAAGGCAAAAAATGAATCCAACTGACATGAGTCAAGATGTCCTTCCACCAAGACACTGAATTTCCCTCTGTTAGGCTAATAATAAAAAAAACCCATGACACCTCCTCAAAATAAAATAATCTGACCCAAAAACTTCAACACCTATAAAACATATCAAATAAATTCCTCTCCAACAAACATATCCATTCTAGGTGCCAAAATATTTAAGCAATTGACTAGATAGTGATAATACAAAAATATAAATAAAATATAAATGATACATAATCTAGAAAATGTGTGCATAGATATGAAGAGCTTTGAATCACCTTTCCAATGCCTGAGAAATCATGAAAATTAGAGATACTGGTGAAAAGACAAGGGCTCAAAAGATGAAATTGAAGATCTAACTTTGATTGAGAAAAAGACAAAAAATTGGAGAAGAATTTGAAGATGAGACCGCCACCACTAGAATGTACTTAAAACTAGATTTCCAACATTCTTGATTTTGACACTATATGCAAAAAGACATGGCTAAAATAAAATACAAAATTTAGGTATTTGACAACCATCAACACTACCCTTCAGGACTTGACTTCTGCTTTTATTTTTGAACTTTTTTATTTTCTCACAAAATATGACAAATCTTAAAAAACTAAGAGTGACCCATAAGTTTTAATAGCCGCGAAAAGAACCTAGAAATTTCTTTTCTCCAAGATAAGATAATTTCTCTCCTTAAAGTTGGATCTATCATAAAATGAACAAGAAATTAGTAGATTTGGTGCTCGGATACTTTGTTGGAATTTTTTGTTGAACCCCACAAAATATGAATCACTTGCAAGTAAGACACCTATCACGTCTGAAGAGAAGAAGACATGATTACTGATATGCAACCTTAAGAGAGAATTAGTCTAAAGAGGAATTTGATATTGAGATTAACATGTAAATTAATTAGATGATTATTAATGAATAAATAATTACTTTTATATAAAGCAAGAGAAACCTAATCTAAAATTAGGAAACTAAAATTAGCTTAAAGAAATAAAGATTAGCTCAACTAAGAGGAGCTATTGTTAGCCTAATATAATAAAAGGAATAAACACCTAAGTTTAGTTTAAGTAAATAAAGTAATTAAATGAATTAATTATATATTAATTAAATTTAATTTCATAATTATTGCTACAAATACAAGGATCTGTATATGAGGAAAAGTAATTTGTGTGGAACAAGCATAAACATTCAAATGTTAGTTGTACATGTTCATATTCAAATCTAAACTAATAAGGAATCATGTTTAATCTCATATCTACACTACTCTCCACACAACCTCGAATGAGTATGAAGAAAGTGCACCCAAGACTTGCTTGATTTAAGCTCTTAGAGAGGATGTGGGTGTGCTTTCCCAACACAAATATTGATCCTAGTAATGAATCGACTAGATTGGAATGACATATTGAAATACTCAAGGAGGAGCTATGGAAGCAACCCTCAAATATTCAATGCAAGAAACCAAAAAGACTCAAGGAGGAACTATGAAAGAATCCCTCAAGCACTTATGGCATGAAGCTATGATTATCATTCAATGGAAATTAGCTAATATTTAACTTCTAAATCTACCATGAATCCAAACAACTACCAAAGAGTTAGTAATAAAAACTACAATGAATGCACTAACAATATCTCTAAAATACAAGAATGAATGCAAAACAAAAATTGTCTATTTGCTTGAGACAAGGGTCTTATTTATAACATTTTGGAGGGTTGGGGTGAGGTGGCATCTATGCGGCATCCACATAGGTGCCACCAAGGAGACACATAATCCATGCAAAGCCCAAGGCTTTCTCACACATCTGTGAGCAACTTGGGATGTGAAAGGTCAATGTGTACTCCAAGTACACATGTGTAAGTGTGTGTAAGAAATGTGTCAATTTTCACACTTTTGGAAAGTGTAAGAGGTGTCATCAAAAAGTGTAAGAAGCCTTGTTTAAGCCTTTTTAGCAATTTTTGAAAAATTTTATTTTAAATTATTTGCTCACACATGTGTGAGAAAATAATTAGGATTAATCTTTGTAGGAAGATGAAAATTAGTTTAATTAACCTTAGTTAATTATTAAATAGGCTTATTAGATAGAAAGTGACGTGTGTAGGGTAGCATCTAGGTTAGATTTAAAATTAAATTAAATAAAGCATGTGGAGAAATAAATAAATATATATTTTTTTAAAGGGGAATATGGAGAAACATGTAATAAATTAAATTTAATACATTAGGGGGTAGTATTTAAATTTTAATACTATAGGCGATGAATCTATTTAATTAAATAAATTTAATTAAATGGATAGATGAATATAACAAAATAATTAATTAAAATTAACTATAATGATATTTGGGACATTCATTAAATTAAATTTAATTAATGTTAATTGGACAAATTTAGGTGTTTACATTTTTCCCCTCTTAGATGTAGTGTCAAAAATGACATCGCGTCAAAGAAAAGAAAACATAAATGTCCTAGAGGAAAAAAGGGACCTATAGAGTGCATAGAGAAAAAGCAGTAGGAGGATGTGCCCCCTCGAGAAAATAGGGAAATTTTTTTTTTTTGGCCAATTTTCACAAAAAAAAGAGGGGAAAAGAAAATCTTTGCATGACTTAAAAAGAAAGGGTAAAAAAGAAACCCACTAAAAACCCCTTATAAAAGAGCAAAAAGGGGTCAAAGAGCTCATTTTTACTACAAGCAAGGAGAGGAGAAGAGAAGAGAGATGGAAGGGAGACGAGACAAGCAATAGATGGGAGAGAGTACGAGTCTATTTGATCAGAATTAAAGGGGTATTATTTTAAAATCATATATTAATTAATCATTGTTGTTATTCAATTGTAATGACTTTTCAATTCTTGAATTGTCCGTTCAATTTCTCATGAAGGTGTAGATGTTGTGACCATCCACCTTCTTCAAAGATGTATAAAGAGGTTCAATTCAAATATTTTGAAGGAAGATTTTGGACATACATCTCATTTACGGAGATTGCCAATTCACATCTTTTGAGTTCATAGGCATACATCTCCATCACGGGATTGCCCAATTTACATGAACTCTGGCATACAACCTCACCACGGGTTTGCCCAAATAGATTGATTTGTAGGCGAACATCTCCATTATGAGATTGTCCAAATTTGTATGGATGTAATACAATTTTTAATGAAAAAGGAAATTCATTTGCATCGTGTTTTAGTTTGTAATCCTATCTGTATTTTGTTCAGTATTTCACATGTATTGTGATATATTACAATACCTTAAATCTTTTCATGGGTATTGTCCTCTGAATTGACAAAACAATTCAGATCACTATTAGCGGGAAATAGATAGGAGGGATCCAATAAGTCTTCAAAAAAACTCACCGTTGTATACACCTAAAAATGGTCACCTAGACTATTAGCCCCTTTTGCTAAATCATAAATTGCTTATTCTTGATCAAATCCTAGCTTTATCATTTATTCGATTATTTTCTATGGGCTAACCATTTTATCCTAAGTTTTTATTTATTTAAAAGGAATATTTCCTCCCCTTTTAATAAATAAAAAGCCCCCACTTTTCCTCTTATCCTAAGTTGCACAAATAAAGCATTATTCTTATTTTATAAAAAGGGAAAAAACACTTTTTGTCTCATATGGACACAAAAGTCAACTCTTATTTTCCCATTAGAGGATATTTGTGCACATGGATTGCTCCTCTTTTAAGCTCCACCGTTGATTAAATCTTTTGCCTCTTAATTTCCATGGTCCATTCCTTCTCATTTCCTATAAAAGAAGAGCTCTCTTCTTCATTCTGGATCCACAACTTTTTATGCTATTGTTATGCTACAGGTTTTCTAGGTCATCTTGGAGCTTTTGGAGATATTCTTGCATCTAGGGTTTGAAGATTTGGAGCATTGTTGGCATTCATCTTGGATCTTCATCAACACTCTATCTTCTTGTCTTCATTCTTGCATCATCATGGCTTTCTTGCTTCATAGTTAGATTTCATTTCTTGCATAGTAGTTTCATTTTCATAGCATTCTTAGCTTAGATTTCCTTTTATGCAATAGATTAACTTGCATTGTCATATAGATTTGCTTTGCATTGCATACATTTGGCTTCATTGGAGATATTGGCATTCTTGCCCTTGTCTTCATTGAATCTCCCATTGCATGGTTTACTAGCAAGGTTATTGGCTAAATAGCTCTAGCTGAGAGCATTCTTAAAAACCCTTGCACTCCATGCCTAGGGAGCTATGGATCGATTTGTGAGGGCTCATTCTTGAGTTTCCTTGCATGTAATGATTCATAGAAGTGTGACACATTTATAGCACACATTTTTGGCGCCCACTGTGAGGCAGAGTAGATAGACTTTGTCCTTTAAATTCTGCATTTTCGTCAATTTTTGTCAATTTTTCGGCAAGTTTTTAGAGTAATTTTTGTTCTCTGGTTTTTTTGTCTCAGAATATCGCGCGATACTTCTCAGGTATATCGCGTGATATACCTTACTATACGCGTGCGATACTTCACGCCAGAGAAGAATCGCACGGCAGTATTGAGGTATATCGCCTGGTCTCGGGCGAAGTATCGCCTGGTGTTGGGTGAAATATCGCGCAGACTGATAAGTATCGCCTGATGTCGGGTGAAGTATCGCGCGATACTGTGTCTGAACTTGGTAGTGAGCTATTTTTGGGCTATTTTATCTATCTTGCAAGTTTCGGGTTGTTAGCTATCTTTTTGAAATTTTCTAAAATTTCCAGCATTTTCAAATCCGTGCCATTCTGGAAAATGGGTGCCCATTTTTTTTGAAATTTTGCAAATGGTATCAAAAGTTTAAGTGTGATATATCGTTGGAAAGGTCTTTCCGAGCCCAATCCAACCATGATGGTTTCATTTTCAGATTTTATCATTTGATCAATTATTTTTGCAGATTATCAGATTTTTCATGTGCTAACCATTGTGGGTCTAACAAGTTGTGGTTGTAGGTGTACTTGCTTGAGATATTTTGCCAAAAGAACGCATGTCAAAAAGGGCTACTAATGGTTTTTGTAGGGCTGCCCTAAGCATAAAAACTAAATCAAGTGCTTGTTTAATTGCTTTTTTTATTAAGTGCGGCGTATACTAGTTGTTTCATTTCATAGGCACTTAATACTTTGTGAAAGGAATCTTGGGGTGGTAGGAGAAGTATGCTCTTCACCTTTAGGTGAATCAGAAAATCTTGACCCATCTTGAGGTTTTGGAAGCAAAGGGGTAATTGGATCTTGTTTGGTGTGTTTGGGAGAAGTTTTTGAGATAGGGGAGTATGCTCTTCACCCTTGTGGTGAATCAAAAACCTTGAACCTCAAAAATCATCCACTCTTTGTTTAGCTTAGGATCCTTTAGCGGGCCTGCTCTTGAGCAATCAAGAGGAACGACCCAAGTGGGGACAACCTTGTCATCATTTTCCTTGGTGGCGAGTGATTCCAACTCACTATAATCTCAAGGCTATCAAGGACACAAAACCTTGGTAGACATAGTACTTATCTTCGCTTGATGTGAGTAACTTGTGGGATTGTGACCATGAGGAAAGCATTAAGCAAGAATGCTTAAGGTACTCTTGAGGCCGCGAGGTCCTAGTCCTTTATGAGGAGCAAGAGGGGTGCTATGAACGGAAACCCTTACTATGAACCATTAGATAGAGGCCACCCTATTTTAGCCGCTTAGCTTCTTGGTGCAAGGATTGATCCAAGTGGACTTACTCGGATCACCCCAAGATACTCACCATATGTGTTCCTTTGGTTGTGTTTTTGACACTTCCATGACAATGCCAATATCTCTTGTGGGCAACCACTTGGTGTGAGGCAAGGGAGCATCAAGTTGTGGGCCAAGTTGTTAAGTAATGAGCCTTGTCCTTCTAGGTAGTAATTGCTTGAATTGTCTTTGATTGTGCTATGCCAGTGTAAACATTCTCAACATTCAAACAAACGGTAGCATTCATAAGGTTTTCTATTTTGATATCACAAGTGCTTGTCTTGGCAAGGTTTCTTTTGCCCTTGTTTCAAGTGTTCTATGACATGTTTGATCACATACTGTTTGCAAACCTGTCTTTTATCTATTGCTATTGCTTGTCAAACTGAGAAATTGCACTGTTCAATCTACAAATTTGGTCCAAGCACTTCAAAACTGAGTTTTTCACGTTCACTGGTCAAGAGTCATATGATATTGAAGTATCCTTGCATACCCTCAACCAAGAATCCTGAGTCATTTCTACTGTCCTGTCATTGCTACAATTCAGAGTTGCTAAACTTGCACTTTAACCTGTTGTAGAGTGTCCTTTTCTGTTCTTACTTGAAACTGGTTTGTTACTTACATGTTTAGATTTGTTCTAGACTGAAATAAATGAGCTAAAACTATTGGATTTGAGCTTAGCAAATGCTACTCTTGATCACTTGTCGCATCACGGTTACCTCTCTAGCTACTTGCTTATTGAGCTTCTTGCTCGTTGCTCGGCTTTAGTCAATTGATTGCTGTAAGTGCTTGAGCACTTTTGACGAGCCATCTCTCTATTGTTCTACTTTGACAAGTGATCTTTATTATCTTTTCTTATCTCAAATCTAAAAAACTTTGTCTCATTCTATTAGTCAACCAACATCTCTTTTCATGCCGGTTACAACTCGGTCTCAATTTGAGCAGGAGAGTCATCCTCCGTTCAATTATACACAGTTACCTTCTCCAACTAGACGTTCAAAAGCACCCATTAGCAACAACAGTTCTAGTTCTGACCAATCTGAGAATTCTAAGGCTACACCGTGGTATAAAGGAGGTTTCCTCTTTTCCGCATTCAAGACCCCCAAAAACACAGACAGTGTCTCACTCACTTTGACTGAACAAGAAAAGTTTCAACTCTTGCAAGAACACTTTGAGCGTAAGGATAATCAAGCGTGCTTAGACAAAGAACACAATCAACAAAGGATGGATGCTACTAGGCGCATGGCTTATAGAGGGACATTTCATGAGCAACCTGAGACTAGTAATCATGAGCATAGACCTCTTTTTAACAATGGCAACAATGGCAACAACACGCCACCAAGATCTCCTCCAAGGCCAACTTTTGCTATGCCTTCTTCACCACCTAGACCTCCTCCCTCTCAACATGAGGCAGAGGCTAATGATGAGATTTCTAGTGAGGATCTTATGAGATGTGAACAAGATGTGGATTTCCAACGAATGATGCATAAGCTTTTAGAGCGTAATGGTGATCAATATTTTCAATATATGACTTCTAGAGGATACAAGCTTCCTCCCGGCTATGATGTCAGACAAATTGTCCAACAAAGAGTACCAACTGAATTAGAAGTCCTTCAAGAAGAATTACGTCGGACAAATCAACGCCTTACCCAAATGGCATTAGAAAGAGAGCCTCCAAAGGTCTCTTTTGTAGAATCAATTTGTGCTCTTCCTTTTGATAAAGATCTATACATGGTCCCGTTTCCTAAGGATATTGAGGTTCCTAAATATGACAAGTATGATGGAAATGGTGACCCCCATGACCATGTGCGTCACTTTTACGCTCTTAGCATGGACTTTCTTCATGAAGACACATATCTTCTACGCTTATTCCCTCGAAGCTTAAGAGGCCAAGCTTTGGAATGGTTTGCGAAATTGACACCACCGCTTAAGACTTTTGATGAGTTAGCTCAGCGGTTTACCCAGCAGTACTCTTACAACATCCAACAACTTGTCACTGTGATAGATCTCGGTAATCTAAGACAACATCAAGGTGAGCCATTTGCAACTTACTTACAACGTTGGAGGTCATTGTATTCTCGATATCCTCGTCAGCTACCTGAAAGAGAAAAGATTGACATTTTCGTCAACACACTTGTGCCTGAGCTATTTTATGATCTAAGGAAGCAACTATTCTCCTCCTTCCATGACATGGTTGAAAGTGCATATCGAATTGAGGATGTAGCTATAAGAAAAGGGGATATTGTTATTAATAAAGATGCTAAAGGCAATGGTAAAGATAAAAACAAACCTTGGAATAAGAACAAGTATGTTGTTAATGATGGAGTTGTTGATGCTCCTAAAGTTAAAGAGCCCGCTTTCAATCTCTCCAACGCTATCTATGCAGCAAAACAACAAGAAGCTGCCAACGATCACAGTGCTCCTAAACCTCAATATGCAGATAAGCCTAAGAAGTCATTTCGAAAGCAAGTCTATACCAAGTTGGCAGAACCTTACGATGTGATCCTTAAGACTTTGGTTGACAATGGATATCTTATGCTTCCTGATAAACCTGGTAACTGGGATCCGATAAATAAGCCCGATTGGTGGAGAGAGGATCATTACTGCCATTATCACAGAAACAAGGGACATCCAACAGACAATTGTTTTAGGCTTAAGGATGATATTCAGGATCTTATTGAGAATGGCACAATCTCCACTGATGGCTTAACTAAAAATTCTGATCACACAGCTTTCAAAGATCCTCTACCTAAGCATGATAAGGGGGAAACCTCTCAAACACATAAGAAGAATCATGATGCAAAGATCAATTACACGTATCCTTCTAATACACTTGTGATTAACATGGTAGAGCCCATTGAGAGAGTTCTAATGATGAGGTCTCAAGATGATAATAACACCAATCATGGTAAGCCAAAGTTAGTCTTGCAAACACGTGGTAGTTCATCTTCCCGAAGTGAGACACTGAATGCTGTTACTAGGGGGCAAGCCAAGATTGTCCTTAAAACTGCGCAAGATCCCAAGCAAGCTTTGCCTTCCAAACAAGTGGCTCCTTTAGCCACCCCTAGCTATGATCTTGTCCAACATTTACAAAAGACACCAGCATAAATATCTATCCTTGAGTTGCTTCGATTATCCTTTTCGCATAGAGAGATTCTTGATGAGGCTCTATGTACAACACGTGTTCCCAATGCCATTGATCCGAATCAATTTCAGGCTATGGTCAACCACATTTCATCTCCGCTATCTCTCTCCTTTTCTATAGAAGATGACATATCTATTGCTCACCCACATAATCTAGCTTTACACATTGAAGTTCTAGTCTACAATACCCGAGTCTGCCGAGTCCTGATAGACAATGGTGCAGGGTTAAATATTGTTTCTTTCAATGTCATACAACAATTGGGTTTGTCAGAATTGGCTGTGGATTCCAAGAAGAAGATTACTATAAAAGCTTATGATGAAGTGGAAAGATCTTCCAAAGGTCTTGTCACACTGCCTGTCCGAGTGGGCCCTATCACGAAAGATATTAGCTTCCAAGTATTGGACATCCCACTTGCATATAACATTCTTTTGGGTCGTCCTTGGATCCATGACATGCAGGCTGTTCCTTCCACTTTTCATCAGTGCGTCAAATTTCCATACAATGGCACTGAAGTTGTGATTCCTGGAGACCATACTATTTCTATTAATGCTCTTACTGCTGCTGAAAAATTTGTTCCTCACAATGAACCTACTGATGATCCTAGTACGTCTCTAGTTGCTGCTGAGAAATCATTTAAGATGATGAGCCTTGGTATGGGTGAATATAAACTGGGTTCCTTTGCTTCTATACCTGTTTCTCCTAGGTCATATGGGAGACCTTCTGATCACATGAAGCCTTCCACTTCTGCTATGGTGATCTTTGATACTTTTGTTCCTTCATCCGTTCCTTTAGAAGCAGACAGAGAAGAACAAGCTATTCAAGAGTGGATCTATAGAGAGGATTCTCGAAATACTCCCATGCTCAATAATTCAGACACAGATACAGATGAGTCACCACTGCACACTATGGCTCACATGGGAGATGATCTTCTCTCTACTTCACTTCTTTGGGGAGAAAAATGTATATCTACTGATGATATGGATGTTGATATGGTTCATTCTTGTAGTAACCATCCCGACGTGGTTGATGGGTCTTGTGTGGGGTTTGATGAGTTTGTTCCTCATATTGCCTTAGTGGACCACGCTGGTTCTTCTATGACAAGTCTAGATCTAGCTACTTTTGGAGCTTACCCTATAGGCTCAACCTCTCTTGTTACCAGAGATGACACCCCTCACATAAATGCTATTGAACCAGTCACTTCATTTCATCTCGCATCAACACCTGTTACTTCTTCCACCAGCAAACTAGCAACACAAAAGATTGAATCAGCAATCACACATCACAGTCATCAAGTCAAAAGAAAAGAGCAATGGTCAGATGGCGAAAACCACATTGTGGCGGTGTCTGAACCTAAGAAAAGTAAAGATAAAAATTTGCTAAAAAATAATGACTCCAAAATAAAAGATGAGAAGTTGATTCTCTACAAACAAATGGTGCATTACTTCAAGCATGATCTCATAACTGTTATACTTCAGCCCATTCCTAAAGCTGAGAAAAGAGTTGCTAATGCCTTGGTTACTTTGATATCCATCTTACAACTGAAAAAGCATAAATTTTGCTTCAAGTTCCTGGTGGATGAATTACGCTATCATGCTTACAAATCTTACAATCCTACCATCTTTTCATATCTTCCACCTCATATTCCTCTTGCAAATCCACCATGCCATTCCTTCCGCCATCCCTTACACTTTGCCTTTGTCTCTGGTGACTTGTATAGGAAGGGTCTAGATGGAACTCTCCTTAAGTGTCTAGAAATAGAGGAGTCAGAAAAAGTACTAGCTGAAATCCACGATGGCATATGTGGATCACATTCTAATGATCCTCCGCTAGCTCAGACATTGCTTAGGGCTGGTTATTATTGGTCGAACTGGTTGAGACCTCCTATCATCACAGCTGTAGCATTTGGGCCTGGGGCCTATCAGTTCTCTACATCAAAGGAAGCAGATCTTTAATGCCCATTTCAGTCTGGGGCATTCCTTGTATATACTTTATGATCCTGAAAAAATTACAAAAAAAATCATATATGATGCTGAAAAAAACCTAAAAAGCATATAAAGTACTGAAAAAATGAGCATCCTAGTGAAAACCTAGCAATAGGCACTTTGATGTCTCACCAAAAAAATCAAAAAATTCAAAAAATTCAAAAAAAAATAGAAAAAGTGCCTTGGTGAAAACCTGGAAACAGGCGCCTTGGTAGCAAAAATACAAAAAAATTATAAAAGTCCTGAAAAAATCTATCAAGTGGTGAAAACCTGGAAATAGGCGCTGCTTGAGACCCTCTGCACCTATGTCTATCAGTCTTGCGTGGCGCTCTTTCGCTCCACTTCTCGCTTTGCCTCTCCTAGCCTGGAATTGATTCTTGTCTTAGTCTAGGGGGCATACATTATTTTAAGCTTATCTTGGGTCTCTTTGTGCGTCTGGGTTTCTTGGGCAACTTGGTTCCAATGGTGTTTTTCAACACCACCCCAATGGTGTTTTTCAACACCACCCCAATGGTGTTTTTCAACACTACCCTTGCATCGAGTGTTTCTCAACACTTATCAGATGTCCTACCTGCAGTCTAGTATGATGCGATATTTCTCATTTGCAGATGCAATACTCAAAGTTTGACTCTATGACCTACACACACGCACTTGACTTGCTGAGATTTGTTTGAATTTATTTCTTTGCATGCTGTCTATGATGATTTCTTTGCTAAGTGGTCTCTCCCTGAGAAGTTTTTGATGATGCATAGCTAGAAGACTGAGGGTATGAGAACATGTTTTATTGCTTTTTCTGCTTGTGGGTATATTTTGTTGATCCTAACTGTCATGAGCATTTATGCTGGTCTTACTTGACACTGTGGATTGACAGGGTATTATCCTTGACTATTTTTGTGCAAGTGCATACTTGTAGCCATCTTGACTTTCCTTGTGTCTCGATGTGAGTATAATCTTGCTATATTAAACTTAGGTAATCTCACTGTGCTAGTCATCTTGACCTACATGTCTTTGATGCCTAGGTGAGATTTCCACATTCCTATCTGATAAAGATCATATTCATATTCACATAGTTATGCTAGTGTGTATTGTATGATCTTACGATGCTACCAATAACGCTCAATGATGAATATTAGATGTCTATTGGCTTTGTAACCTTGCAAGTAAACCACTTTTCATGTAGCTTGCATTTCTTAGGTTCATGTTAGTTTAGTTTTTCATCTTGCATATGGAGAGAGCTCTCCTTTCATTTTTCATGGACTTGTTAATCAGCTGCGCTCACCTTTCGCTTCTTCCCGATCATGTCTTTCACTTCTTATCTTTCATATCCCATCATTTTCCTTTCATTTCGGGATCCAAACCAAAATCCGAGTTCACCTTGATCACCCAAATCACCTTTTCCCCCTCTTTCACGCAGTTGGCTGACCTTTTGAGGCCTGATCCTTCCATCTTCGCTGGGGCATTCTTCACCTCTTCATCCCCATCTCTTTCAAACTTCTAGTCTTTCATTCACTTTCAAATCCCAAGTTCAAATTCTTCCCTTCCATGGTGTTTTCGGGTTGAGGGACCACTTGGTTCATGCCCCGGGTCCCATGTGTGGGGCATCCCTTCACTGCTTGATGGTTATTCTATTCTCTTTCTTCGATTATGATTTCTAGTGATTTGATCATGTTGCTCTTGCTTCTGCTTTCCCTCTACTAGGATTTTGCTTTCGATCCCGAGGGGGCAGACACATCATATCTTATTGGCTATCTCTTTCCTAAGTGTTCAGTACTGTCGCTACCAGGCTAATCATGCAGGATTTGCTATCTCTCTGCACTTCATTCTTTGGAGTCAGATCGCTATTTGCTTGCCTTCTTGGCTATCTCTTGCTTTCTTGGCTGATCTAAGTTGCTTTGTGATCCCAAATCGATCTCACATTTCAACTTCATTCTTTGACTACATGTGTTCCCAGATCGATCACACATTAGTCAAAGAGGGGCAAATGTATACACCTAAAAATGGTCACCTCGACTATTAGCCCCTTTTGCTAAATCATAAATTGCTTATTCTTGATCAAATCCTAGCTTTATCATTTATTCGATTATTTTCTATGGGCTAACCATTTTATCCTAAGTTTTTATTTATTTAAAAGGAATATTTCCTCCCCTTTTAATAAATAAAAAGCCCCCACTTTTCCTCTTATCCTAAGTTGCACAAATAAAGCATTATTCTTATTTTATAAAAAGGGAAAAAACACTTTTTGTCTCATATGGACACAAAAGTCAACTCTTATTTTCCCATTAGAGGATATTTGTGCACATGGATTGCTCCTCTTTTAAGCTCCACCGTTGATTAAATCTTTTGCCTCTTAATTTCCATGGTCCATTCCTTCTCATTTCCTATAAAAGAAGAGCTCTCTTCTTCATTCTGGATCCACAACTTTTTATGCTATTGTTATGCTACAGGTTTTCTAGGTCATCTTGGAGCTTTTGGAGATATTCTTGCATCTAGGGTTTGAAGATTTGGAGCATTGTTGGCATTCATCTTGGATCTTCATCAACACTCTATCTTCTTGTCTTCATTCTTGCATCATCATGGCTTTCTTGCTTCATAGTTAGATTTCATTTCTTGCATAGTAGTTTCATTTTCATAGCATTCTTAGCTTAGATTTCCTTTTATGCAATAGATTAACTTGCATTGTCATATAGATTTGCTTTGCATTGCATACATTTGGCTTCATTGGAGATATTGGCATTCTTGCCCTTGTCTTCATTGAATCTCCCATTGCATGGTTTACTAGCAAGGTTATTGGCTAAATAGCTCTAGCTGAGAGCATTCTTAAAAACCCTTGCACTCCATGCCTAGGGAGCTATGGATCGATTTGTGAGGGCTCATTCTTGAGTTTCCTTGCATGTAATGATTCATAGAAGTGTGACACATTTATAGCACACAACCGTTATGTTCTAATTTTTTGTTTTATTTTAAGTTTTTAGTTTAAATTTTTAGAATGCGTGATGTTTACTAGGTGCCATAGGGATTTAGATATTAGAGGGAGGGGACAAGGCATAGATGCCTACAGGTGAAAACTAAAGGGAGATGCAGTCCATCCATGAGCGACACGGAGCCACTGACGGATGACCTGCCCATCCAAGGGTGGCATAGAGTCATTTGTCAAAGGGAAGGGGGTCCTTCTCGCCTAAGGGTGGCTTTGTCCACCTAAGGGAGGAATGAAGAAAATTTTCATTAGACAGGAGGCTCCACCTGTCTAAGGGCAGGGAGGCCCTCCTACAAGTAGCCTCACCCACACAATGGCCAAATGGGGCCGCTTGTCTATGGGCGGGGAGACCCTCCTACAAGCAGCCTCACCCACACAATGGTAGAATAGGGCCACCTATCGATGGACGCAAGGCTCTGCCCACCTAAGGGAAAAATGGAACTTCTCATCGACAGATGGGTGGCTCCACTCGACCAAGGGTGGTGGAAGCCATTGGGGACCCTCCTGCCTATGAGAAGCTCTACCCTCCTAAGGGTGGAATGGATCCACCCATCGCTGAAAGGGAAACTTCATCTGTCCATGAATGGAGCGTATTCACATGTTTAGAGATGGAAGGATTTGCCAAATGAAGTCACCAGATGTCTCTGTCCATCCAAGGTCGGAGCCTAAGGGAAAAATGGAAGAACAAAGGTAGGGAGGAGTTTCTCAGTGACTGGGCATTGGAGAATAAAACTAGGATAGGGATGAGGGTATGTGTTGACTAGGGAAATAAACTAGGGCTGACGAAAAATATAGCAGGTTTCTTAGGTGAAGGAGACATACTATTGGATTAGATCAAAGGAGCGGTGTTCAAATACGATGGCATTGCAAGAATAGTTGACTAACCTAGAGTGGGAACATGTGACACTATGCGAGTAACACCATGTGCATGATAGTCACATCTAAGAGTGCATAATGCACTCGTGATGGCTCTAATAAAGAGGTGACACTCAGATACGTCGAGCTTCCACCTACCTACCAGAGAGGCTACAATGATTTTATTAGATGTATAGAGGATTTTATGGATATCAATCAGGGGAGAGATGCTTGAGTATCAACTAGAGAGAGTAGAGTTATTAAAGGAGAGCTTTAGAAGGTGGGTAGACCGCTTTCCCATTGATCAACAGTGAATGTCATGGCGTGGGGGATGGAGGTGAGACTGCCCTGGTTAGCATTGTACTTAGTTGGATTTATTGGAGGGAGGTTAATGCTTGAGCATTTAGGAAATGGATTTCTGATTGTATGGTTGAGGGTATTGAGATAGATGTTGGAGGAGGAGGGGATAGATTACTGCTAGGGGTATACAATATTGGCGTAGCTATACTATGATCTTCATATGTATGAATACTGCACCCAACGTACGATAGGACCTGGAGTGACACTGCTACTTGTCTGGGCCTGGAATCACATCACAATGGTGCAACCATTGCGAGGAGAGGGGAGACTAAAATGATACAAGCCATTTACATGTCGGTACAAACCACCATTATCATATGGGGATGTGATATTAGTAGAGACTTGGCATAGGATTCTAGATGAGTTAGTAGGATTCGAGTGGACACCATATATAGGCTACGAGGTGTAGGGTTACTGGGATGATCATGTAGGTAGGGAGGATGGTAGCCTAGATGCAAAGTATCTAAGATATGTGTAGGTAGACTATTGGTTGATTGGGAGGATAATGTTCTAGATAGCCAGATACATGTCATCACAAGTTTCTAGATAGTTTGGCAGGATACAGGATATTGTTCCAAATAGTTATCCACATCTCATCATCTCTAGAGAGATTGGGTCAGTATGGGGTATCAAAGTGGATCTCTATAATGTGAGGAGTAGTTGGTGAGGGATGTATTCGGTGCCATGGATAATAGTACAAGGACATGTAGAAAATGCAGGAGTGACAATTGAGTATGCAACATGGTGGGATAAGCACAGGTTGGTGAGGCTGATAGAGTCAGGAGTGGTAGAGGAAAATCCAGACTAGGAGGATGAGAAGGATGGTGAGGAGGAAGATGGGGAGACTGATGAGGATGATGAGGAGGATAGACTATAAAAAGTGCCAACGTTCATGTGGAGGTTACAAACATGGGCTACATAGCATAGGAGAGGGATAGTATAGAGTCTAGTCAAAGGTGGCCCTCCTTAGGCCTTGAGAGAAGCACAAATGGAGAGAGATGAGGAAACCCAGGTTCCAGTACCAAAGGATGAGGATATGAGACTAGGAGGACCAGGAGGGGATAAGAGATAGGGGGACCATGAGAATATCAGTATCCTTCAGGCTGAGGTGACATGGTAAGAGGTAGTAGTGGTGGTAAAGAGGGACATAGTAGATAGGGATAAGACCTAGATAGAGTGTATGCATCAAGATCTAGTCATACTGTAGGGACAGGTGGATTGAGGAGAGTGCATCATGAAGGATACATGTACAGATACATAGGAGGTACATGGAGAGATAGTGTGATTACAGGGATAGATAGAAGAGATGTAGAGATAGGCATACCATCTTACCCAACAACTAACGGTTTACATGGATAATTGGTGGAGGTGAGAAGAGACATGCTGAGGGGAGCAAGAGATAGCAAGAAAGGAAATGAATATATTAGGGGAGGGAAATTTATTGACAACTAGCATGGATGCAGAAAGAAATATAATGAGGGCATGGAGAAGTGACCTATTATATGACCCTCTATCATCATGAGACACCTCTAGAGTAGAGACAACCACCTGACTAAGAGAGGGGGATATCAGAGAGGACCCGAGGTAGATCATTAGGGTCAGTAGCCATGAGGCCACTGAGAGATAGGGATACATGAGGTGGCAGTGCTAGAAGATAAAGGGGGCCTGCTACATGAGGTTTGTAGGGGGAGATTGGGACATCAAGAACACATTCCAAGGGGATACTTGATCCAATTGATTATATAGGATACAAATTTTTGGAGGAGATGCATATGTGTAGTAGCACTTAGGTGCATGGTGTATCATTTATTGATGTACTATAATGTCATTATATGATATTTTGTGGAGACATTTTGTAGACTTATCTGATGGACTATTTATAATGTATGGTGGTTATGAAACTTTATGATGTGTTATGTGTGCATAGGACTAGATGATGTTATTGACATGTGTGATGCAAGATGTGTGTGATTATGTGAAAGTTATACTACACAATGCTCTAATATGTTGATGATGCAGGTCTTATGTGGAGTATGTGCACGTGAAACATTAATTCTTGTATAGATATGATGTATATGATATATGTGACAAATTTATAGATTATTATGCATATATGATGTTTATGGATGGGTATTATGGACATATTTGACATGAAAAGTATGATTCAATGATTAATGATAGTTACTTGGGTCTATAATGTGGATTTAATGATTAATGATGGTTACTTTGATATGCAATGCAGATTTAATGATTTAATTAGATATATTTGACATGCAATGCATACTTACAGAATAATGGTGGTTAATTAGATATATTTGACATGCATGTACTTAATGATTAATTGTGGTAAATGGAATGAATCTATATAGTAACTAGGTGGTGGATGAACCTAAATGTACATGAATGTTATTAATGAATTTAATAAATGCATCTAATAAAATGAAGTAAATGTCAGTAATAAAATTAAGACCTTTAAATGAATGAATTCAACTATATGAGGCAGAGTGTAGTGGGATGAAACTATTTTTTTGTGTGTATCCAACATAACCAATAAGATCAACTAGCCAATGAGGAAGGGGGAGGGGAAGGTTGAATAAAAAGGACCCTTGGCTCAAACAAAAAATGCAAAAAATAAACTAACTACCATGCAACCTGACTACATGATTTAGTGGGATCACTTGTGTTTATGTCGGAGAGCACACCCTAGTATGATTTTTCAAAAGGGGTATGAATCTTGTGTTATAAAAGCACACATGACATTGTTCTTTTGCATGGACTAGACTCTCAGACACACTAGATAGATTTAGGAAGGTAGATGTGGATTTCATAGTTATGATGGAATAAATAACATATACTTATTGGAGAGGTCTGGGCCCAACCAAGCATTGTAAGGGACGTAAGTGTGCTAACCTATTTCCCCCAACAAGATACACATAATCATAACTAAGGAAATAAAAATAATACTCTTAAAGTATTAGTAGACAAATCATACAACAAATGATGCATGTGTCAAGTTTTGTCATTCACAATATACCAAGATATCAATGATCCAAGAAATCATGGGTAGGATCCAGTGACACAAAAGAATGAAATAAAAAAAGAAGGCCTCATGACCAAGAATTCTTTCATTTTACAATTCTTTCCATGAACGGGATGAAATTGAAAGATTTGATTTGAGCCGACTGAGGAAGGGTGCATCTTGTAGGATGAAGATTGATTGAATAAGAAAGATGAATATTCACTGGCAATAAATGTGAAAGGAACAATAGCTTAGAGGTTCAATCTCGATGTTAATTTTGATCAACACTTTTTCCATCACGGTGTTTGGGAAAATCTTAGTATGATGGGGATAAGCTCAGTTTTTTGGGATATGTCTTGGATTTTTATTGTGATGCATGGAACAAGGACGTGAAACTAGACTAGGACTAGGATGAGGATGTGTTGCATGGATATGGAAAGGTGATGAAAGACATGGATATATACAATAGATGAAAGAAGGAAATGGGTCCAAATCTACTACCATAGTGCCTAAAACAGGTTTTCACCATGGTATTGGCCCATACTGCTTATTTGCTAAGTTCTCACTACTATACTTTAAAAAAAAATAAAAAATTATTAAGGTTCCTATTTCCTAGGTTTTCACCAAGACGATGATTTTTTCAAGAACTTTTTGTATTGTTTAGGATTTTGATGATTTCTTATTTTTAGGATTTTTTCAAGAATTTTTTTTATTTTTAGGATTTTTTGCTAAATAAACATTGTACAAGAACTGAATGTTGGCCTACGCATAAAATTATTTTAAATGTAGGATATTTATAGGATCAAGGAGAAGATATCCCTCATGTGTTTCTATCTAATATGCCTTAGAACCAAACTTGGGAATAACAAAAAATGGACCCAACCAATTGGGTTCAAACTTTCCTTTCTTTTCTTGGCTTTGGAGGTTTTCATGTTGTGCTGCAGGACCAAATCACCAACCTCAAACTCACAAGGTTTGATCTTTTTTTTGAATTGTAAGTGCAGGTGATTTTGATACACATGGAGGTGGTTAAAGGCATTGAGGCATCTCTCATCAAGGAGTTGTAGCTCTTTCAAGAGGGCAACTTGGTATTCTTCTTCAAACATCAAGTTCTCGAGAGAAATATTGAGAGAAGGGAGCTCAATTTCAATGGGAAGGAAAACCTCTAAACCATAGACAAGGGAGAATGGAGTGGTGCTGGTGGGAGTATAGATGGAGGTACAATAGGCCTAGAGGGAAGGATTGAGTTGCAAGTTCCAATCACATCCAACGTCATCGACGGTCTTCTTAAGAATTTTCAATATGGTTTTATTTATAGCCTCAAATTGATTGTTTCCCTACGAGAAGTATTTGGATGAGTAATGTTGGGTAATACCAAATTTATAACAAAGGTCTATGATATATTTATTCTTGAAGGGTGATCCATTATCAGTATAGAGGTATTTTGGGATGCCATAGCGAAAAATGATATAGTTCAAGAGTAACTTAGAAATCTATTCGCCAATAGTGTAGGTGAGGGGGATTTCTTCGACCCACTTGGTAAAATACTTCATGGAAGCTAGAATTTACTTGTGGCCACTCAAAAAGTTGGAGAATATTTGGCCCATGAGGTCAAAAACCTAGTGGGAGAAAGGCAAAGGTTTTATGGTGGGTTGGGGGGATTGAGCGGTTGTGTGTATCAAATCACCATGGTATTGATAAGGAACACATTTCTTTACACAGTGATAAGCATCCTATTCCATTGTCAGTTAGTAGTATCTAGTGCATATAAAATTCTTTTCTAAGGTGGGGCCACTCGAATGGGCTCCAAAAATTCCTTGATGTACCTCTTCCAATTTTGTTTGTGCATCCTCTCAATTCATACATCAAAGAAGAGTTCCATCAAAGTGTTTCCAAAATATGGTTTCCCCAAGGATTTTGTAGCGAGATGTACGATGGATGAAGGTTTTCTATTGGTCAGGTGTAAGAGCGAGGGAGATGATCTTATCAAGAAGGTAGGAACATATTTCTTGATACCATGGTGTTTCAAGATGAATTGATGAAGGGTGCTCCCCTTAATACCACAAACACATAACAGAAATAGAGAAACAACAACAATATGCAAGAATAGAAAATTGGCTTCTTATTATCTCCACAAATGTGGAATTACAAACTTTCAGAATTACAATATGAAAAGCCACATGGGCATTCCCTTACAATATTCTGTAGGACAAAGCCTCGAACTATTACCCAGATCTACTACCTAGAACTATTCTGAACTGCCTAAGACAATAATACAGCCTTCCTTATATAGGCAATTTTCCACCGCCTGGAAGGTTCCAGAATTTTAGCCAATAAGGCCGACCAAACTTAGAATTATTTTATTTTACATTTTATTACATCATAGTCGGCTCAAGATAACCTTTGAAACCCGAACAGAAATTTTGAAGAAAATTATTTTTCGCCATTTCGGGTGGCCCAACTTCCGAAGACCATAAGTCATCACCAGTTGACCCGATCGGCTATTATAACCCCATTTCAGAAACACCACGAAGTGCTCTACAGGCTTGACCCGCGCAAGCGCCCATCACCCAAATTTTTGACCTCATCCAGGGCCTCTAAAGCCTTCAAAACTGAGTTCAAAGTTTCTGTACCCTGCTACCAATACCGAAAATCTTCAATATCTTCCAATATACACTTGATCTGGCAATGAAACTTTACTGGCAGGCTTACATGACCAAAATGAACCTCCAAGAAAGAAATCAGATCATTCTGAGCACATACAAAAATTACCAAAAATAGTAACTTTCCATAAATAGCAGCTCTGCACAAAATAGCCCTTATTGAATATAAAAATAGAAATATTTTTGGGTGATGCAAGATTGCTCTTACACCCAGGATGCTCCTGCATCATGAATAATTTCACACACCATATTAGAATCTGACTGGTCATAGGCAGGGACCATGAGATTCTCAACAAGAAATTTGCATCTTGTACTTGTCTCAGGCATGGATATCAAAGAACCAATAATAGCCATGACATATGTTACTTTATTGTTTTCTCTAGGGATCTGCTAGAAATAAATATTTTAAAAATGTTTCTTGAGATCCTCGACCGTGCGATGGTAAGGAAGCAGTTTATCATCCTTTGTGTGATACTTTTCAGTTACTTGTTTGATAACCAATTGCGAGTCACCAAAAATAAGAAAACTTGTAATTTTCCATCTGTTAGCTTGGTGAATCCCTATGACCAAGGCCTCGTATTTTGCTATGTTGTTGGTACACGAAAATGTCAATTTGTATGATTTAGAGATGAAATCCCCTTATGGTGTAACAATTAGAATACCTACCCCCAATCCTTTCTGAGTGAAAGATCCATCGAAGTAGAGCTTCCACTGAATGTTGGGGGTAATAGTCATGATGGTTTCATCTGGAAAATTTATGACTATAGGATGATCTCTTGGAATGGGAGCTTCTACAAGTTGATCTGCAATTCCTTGTCCTTTGATTTCCTTGCATTCTGTGTAGAAAACATCAAATTCATTGAGCATCATGACCCATTTTTATATGTAGCCTATTAGAGAAGCTTTAGATAAAAATAATTGAGTGGATCAATCTTTTCTATGAATTGTACCTTATGATTGAGCATGTAATGACGTAGCTTTTGTGTGAAAAATACTACAGCTAGGAAAGCTCTCTCAATAGTCGTATAATTGATCTCATAACCCATTAATATTATACTAAGATAGTAGATGACACACTCCTTTCCATTATCATCTAGCTATGATAAGAGAGTAGCCATTGCTACTGTAGTTGCTAAGATGTATAGGATTAAGGGTCAACCTAGAACAAGTGGGACCAACACTGGTGGATTAGCTAGATATTCCTTGAGTTGTTCAAAGGCCTTTTAGTACAAAAAATCCCAAATGAATTTGATATCATTTCTTAGCATGTGGGAGAAAGGATGTACTTTGTTTGCCAATTGTGACACAAATCTTCAGGTGGATTGGAATCTTCCTTGCAAGCTATGAGATTATTTCAAAGTCTTAGGAGGTGACATCTCCAAGATGGATTTCACCTTCTTAGGGTCCACTTCTATTCCTCTACGAGGGACAATGTATCTTAACAACTTGCTTGGTTGTACATCAAAGACATATTTCTTGGGATTTAGCTGAACCTTTTACTTCTCCAATCTTTCAAAGTTGTGGTAAGGATAAAAATATGTGATTCTCATGTCTTGGATTTTCCTAGAATATCATCTACACAATCTTCCATAATTATATGAAGGAGGTCATGGAAGATGGTTTTCATGACTCTCTGATATGTGGCACCTGCATTCTTGAGACCGAAGGGCATGACCTGGTAACAAAATGTATCCCAAGGTGTGGTGAATGTAGTTTTTTTCTGGTCCTCTACTACTATAGGAATTTGATTGTATCCATAAAATCCATCCATGAGGGATAAAATCTCATGACCACCAGTCAAATCCACTATGATGTCAATATTGGGAAGTGGAAAATCATCCTTAGGAAAAGTGAGATTGAGATCTCTAAATCAGTATAGATTCGGATGCCCCTAGTGGGTTTACCCACTGGTACAATGTTGGAGAACCATTCAGGATAATCTATAGGCCTAATGAATACTTCTTTGAGCATCTTTTGTAGTTCATCTTTGACTAAGAGTTCCGCTTGTGGATGCATCTTGTGTAATTTTTGCTTTACATTTTTTATTTTCAAACCCACAACAAGGTGATGTACAACTGATCAGTATCTAACCCAGGCATATATTTGTAAGTCCATACAAAGTTGATTTTTTCTTTCTTTAAAAATATCGTCATGGCTTATTTTTCTTGTTCATTGAGGGAAGTTGCAATTTATGTGATCTTTGGATCCTCTTCAGTACCAAGATTAACTGCTATAGTATCTTCTATGAGAATAGAGGAATTTTTTGGTGGAAATGACATAAAAGGAAACTCAATTTTCCCCTCCTCTATCACTTCAAAAAGGTTTTCACTAGAGGACACGTCCTTTATTTTATCTTTTTCTGCATCAAAGAATACCTCAGAAAGGTTTTCACACAAGGATGTTTCATCATTTTTTGGATTTTTTACTTTAGGACTAAGGGAGTTGACTTGGTTGTCAAATTAGGCTTTCTTGTTGTAATGGATATGATGCTCATTGTCTTGGAGATTTCTTAGTCCAAAAAGTACAAGAATTGCCTCATCCAAATCACATATATCTAAGGCAAGCGTTGAATCTTGTTGGTTCCAATCAATTAACTCAGGCTTGGTAAGGGGAAGATCAGGCAAGGGAAGGTCTAATTTCATGATATGGAGGACATGAGTATTGAGATTTTCTTAAATGTATTAAAAAAGGACTTAAAATAACTCTTCCTCAATGTCTGAATCAGATTAATTCACATAATAGTTCAAAAAAAAAGTTCTCTTAGTCTCTATGGAACCCAAACCTTTTCTGTGGGGATACCCAATTGCTTTGATGAGATTTTTCCTTCTAGCTTATTTTTCTCCAAGGCCAGTACTGTGATATCCCATACTTTCAAAAATAGGAGTGGCCTTAACATACTTCCCCTTAGAGATGTCCATGGGTTTATCTTCTTCATCATCAAATAGTCAAGATAGGACATTATGTTCCATGTGCTCATCTAAAAGGGATGCACAATGTTCAAATGTGGTCTTCTTGCATTTCATAGTTTTCTTATCTCCCTTAGGAAAGAGTTGTAAAGGTTTACAATAAGACTTGGGAGAGAGGGGGATTTGTCCAATACACATAGAATTTTCAAATTTAAGCTCCTCCATACCTTGATCTATGAATCCTACCTTCTTTTTTGATTCAATTTTATTCTCCTTAGTAACTTTTTCCTTTCCTTTGGTTTGGTTAGACTCCTTTTCCTTATCTTCAGAAGAGGTGGAATTTTCTTGTTCAGAAGGACACATACTCATTCAGTGGACAATAGTTAGATTTCTTACCTTCCAGTTTCTTGCAATACTGGAAGGGTTCATGATCTCTAGAGATTGTTATTTTGGACCCATGGTGCGGGAACCTTAAACATTAAGTAAACATGGATGGGACACCCAAGATAGCGTGTATCCATGGTCTACCCAAAATAATTTTATATGGTAGGTCTAGGTCTAGCACCTGATAGACTATATCAATGAGGGATGGGCCCACTTGTAAGGGGATTGCAATGAGCCCTTTACTCACCTTTTCTCTATTGTCATATGCTTTTATTGTGATTCTCTTGTTCACATCAATAAGGTTTTTAGAAAGATCAATGTTTTGGATCATGCTTAAAGTGCACAAATTCAGACCGAATCCATTGTCTGTGAGGACCCTTTTGATTTTGGTTTTATGAATGGTGACTTTGATATGCATGGGTTTATTGTGGCAAGGATCGGGACCTTGGAAATATTTGTTAGTAAATACCAGGTGTTGTTGGGAAGCTAAATTTCTGATCATTTCTTTGAATTGGGATGCATTGATATTTTATGGGACATGGGACTCAGTCAGGGCATTCTCAATGACTTCTTTGTGAATAAGGGATGTATGAAGAATCTCTAGGATGAATATTTGTGTAGGAATCTTCTTCAACTTGGAAAGAAGGTCATAACATGACACATTCCATGTAGATGTTGATGGTGCATTGGGTGGATCTACAATAGGTGGATTAGTAGTAGCTTGTACAATGACTCAAGGATGACAAGTGGTGACATTGCAATCAACACTCTTTAGAGTTAGCATGTTTACATGGGTTTCATATTGTTCGATGTGGCCACACTATGAATCAAAGCTATATGCACCATTTTTCTCTAGGATGTCACAAGTGTGTTCATCTCCTGAGATCTTATTTGTGGTGTAATCATAGGGAAAGCCTTTGGATGATGAGGTATTTTTTAGAGTGTGTTCTAGAAAAGGTTTACAATAAATTTTCAATTTTGCATTGGAGGTAGAGGCATATTGACCTTCAACATCAGATTTACCATCGTCAAACAAATCTTGGACAAAATGGAAAAATTTCAGGCATTTCCTGATTTCATATCCTTTAATGCGATGATAACCATAGTATTCATTATCCTTGTACCAATTTGGTTTTGGTTGGTTATAATCATAAGGCCTTTTGTTAGGATATACCATCATTCCCTGATCAACTAAACATCAAAATATTACATCAAGGGAGTTTGCTAGCTGTGTGAATTTTCATTTTTGGAATGGTTTACTATTGTTGTTGTTGTTGTTATTGCCATTGTAACATGATAATAGGGAGCCACGATAACCAAATCATTGATTCTGATTTTGACTGGTATGGTTACCTTGATTTCTCTTGTTATTATTCTGATTATAGTTGTTTTAATTATTGCTATTATTATTGCCTTGGTTTTTATTATTGGATGCTTGAACATTTTGGACATGCTTGGCATCTATCACTTTGTCATTAACAACACCTTTATTCTTGGACCAAAACTTGGGTTTATTGTTGGTGTTGTTAGATGAATTAGATGGATAATGTTTAATGGCCCCTTTCATCAAAAGTCCATCTTCAATAGATTTTCACTTGTTAATGAGTGTCTCAAACGGTTTTGGGGTGACCATTTTCATTTGGAATGACATTTATGTAACCAGATTCTTAGTGAAGATATCGATGAGATGTAAATCTAGAATTTCCCAGGGCATACTATTTGCAAGGTGTCTCCACCTTTGAAGAAAGATAGAAATGGTTTTCCTATGTCTTTTCTTTGTGTTTCATAAGTCACTAAGTGACGTTTGGTGTTCAATGTTGTAAGAGTATTTGAAAAAACAATTCTCAGTAAGATTAGGAAATGTTGATACAAAGTTGGGAAAAAGATTTATTAGCCACTCAAGGGTAAGGATGCCAAGACTCGTAGTGAAGAGTCTTTTAAGGAAATTATCATTGTGGGTGACTTCCTAATTTAATACATAGAATTCTTTGAGATGTTGTACATGGCATGATTCTCCCTTGTATTTATCAAATTTAAGAATCTCAAAGTTGGTGGGGAAAGGTTGAATACTGATTGATTTATCAAATGGATAAGGACATATCTCTTCAAAAGAGAATTCCTTCTTCCCACCCTTTTGCATATTTGTCACCATTCTCTTAATCTTGTTGACCTATTGCACCCACTCAGGAGGATTATTGTTTATGATTTTATAGCCTTTATTTATTCCTCCTCCAAATGACGTGTTATGTCCTCCTGGATGTAGAGGATTCATGTTGTGTTTTCCAGGAGGAAGATTGGTGTTGTTTTTATGTGAATAATTTTGATTCTTCAAGAAAATTGAAGCAGAGCATCACCCTGATGACCCTGGTGGATGCTCAAGTCTGTGACCCACATTCAAGTCATGATTGTTTGCTCCATTATTTGTGTTTTTGTTTGAGTTGGGCATATTTAGGAGCCATCAAATTTGACCGTGCATACTATTAGGAGGTAGATTCATGTTAGCAAATGCCAAAGGCATAACTGGAATGACTTTACCTTTGTTGGTTAGAATCATATTTATCTCAAGAAAGGTCTCATCAAAATTATTAAGGAATGTGATACCCCTTTGAATAAGATTCAAGAAGATATTGGAACTATTTTCTTGGATTATTTATTCCACTAAGCTCATGTTGTTAGGATATTTGAAGAACTCGTTGGCTTGTGGATTTTCATTGGAACTTTTAGGTATGACCATTTAGGATTCCATGTGCGATTCCTCATCTTCATTAAAGTCTTCTTAATAGATTATTTCTTGATCATTACCCATGGTAATAGATTCTTGTCTTATCTTAGCTTGAGATTGAGTAAGTACCATGAAAGGATGACCTTAAGTTGGTTTAATGGACATTGAAAGATTGATGGAAGATGATGAGAGGAAGAAATGAATTAATGAACTAGGAGAAACTTGGACTAAGATTTGGATTGGATTAAGAGGACTATTCCTCAAGGATTGATTGGATTTGATTTGAGAGGGACTAAGCTTCAATGATTTATTTGATTGATTGGATTAAAGAGGAACTAAGCGTCAAAGATTGATTGGATTTGATTTGAGAGGATCTAAGCCTCAATGATTGATTTGATTCAGAGGTTTGGAACAAACCTAGGTGAAACAAGACCTTGTGATTGTGCAAACAAAGGATGGGATTTCATTTAAAATGTTCTCTTGTCTGGGTGATAGACTAATGATCCCCAGACAAAGGAGGATTGGATTGAAATTACTACAAAAAGACTTAGTTCTAAAAGTAGCAAGGGATTAATGTTTTATTTGATTAAATGTCTATGTGACACTACTAGATTGATTCTTTCAACCCATTGCTCTATTGAGGTGTGAAAGATGGATTGATTTTATTTTGATTTGAAGTCCAAGGTTTTGATTAATGCTCCTAACATTTTGAGCTATGAGTGAAGAAATATTTGATTAAAGATGAGGGAATTATGAGCGATTGAAGAATGATGAAGGTCAAAGGTACTTAATCATAGGATTCCCAAGTGACAAATTCCATGTTCACTTTGTTCTTGACGACAAAATTAACAACTTGATTGTTATAGCTAATTTTATTAAACTTTTCACTAGCCTCTAGAGTCTTTTGGACTGATTTTCAATAGGATTTTTTAACCCAAGCCTTATATCAATGCTCTTATTTTCTTTGTAGACTTGGGAAATTGGAAGTTTTTCCTTCATATGTTTCACACTATCAATCATGGCTTAAAGAGGAGAAAACATGATGTAAGTTTTAGAATGTGATGACAAAATCAGGAAGGCAATATCTCAAATGTGATTAATTGTTTGTCCCAAAGGATGTTCTTGGCAAGAACTAATTTCATGCATACATAAAATGTTTGGATTATAAGCACATTTATCGAAAATAGTCCTACAAGGTACAAAGCACCCTTGAGAGATTCAAGTGTATGGGTGTGTTCTACAATGAAAAGTAACAAGCACACCTTTTATCCCTAGAAGGAAATTAGATGAGACTGAAAATATTTTCTCACTGACTTAGGAACACTCCCAACAACTCCTCAAAATATGGTGATCACCGAGCATGCAATGGCTCCAATCATGACATTGTATTATCAAAGTGTTAACATTGATGGGGGCTCGATATGGTGAGTGTCTTGGGGAAATTACTATTCTCCTCACACATAGATTATCAACCTTTTGGAAGTGAACTAGGTAGCCACTACTCTACAAATTTTACTCAAGGCATACATTCATGATCATCCCCTATAGCCTTGACTTGCGATATTGAGGCTTGTAGACCTACAAGTACTCCAACCAATGTAGTCATGCAAGAAAGATTGAGGCCGCTCAACCCTACGTGTGATGAAGCATATATGTACACAAAAGTGTAAACATATAACTAACCATGTCTTCTGAGACTTTAATCTCAAGGAAGCATATATTTATAGTGGGTGGAAGAGTTGATATCTACTTGTCCCAACTTTGAGTCGTTCATAAGAGATTTTTTCCTCAACCAATAGGTTCTTTAAAGGTTAATGAAAGAGCATATAGATTGGCCAATAAATGAGTCTAGGTTTCTATTTTTCCCCCAAGGGGAAAAGAGCATACTCTCCTATCCAACAAGATTTTCTCCCAAACACACCAAAAAAGATGTCAATTTCAATTTTTTTAAAGATAAAAATTCAAAAGTTTCTAGGTTTCTATTTTTCCCCACTTGGAGAAAAGAGCATACTCCCCTAGCTAGTGAGTCATCATCAAAAATCAACTTCCTACTTAATGCTATGTGCCTGAGAAATTATTAAGAAAACACAACATTTAGTTGAATCTCCTTGGCAACCTACAAAACAACCTTAGTGAGTAGTTCAATGTGTTTCATCTTCTAACAACTTCCCACAAAACAAATAAGTTAGTAGTCTCAAAATTTTCAAGTCGTGGTCAACCGTTCTGCAAAATCACTATTAGAGGGTAGAAAATGTCAAAAATCTTAGAAAAACCTAGATCAACAACTTTAAAATGCAAGATATAATGGAAAAATCTAAAAATAGAAGACGCTTGTCTATAGGAAGAGATGCATATGTAGAGATGTCGATGTATAGGTAAAGCCACCTATGAAGAGACGTCTATGTACAGACAGAGATGCCTATTAGGGAGAGCCACCTGTGTATAGGCAGAGACACTTGTCTGTACAACAAGAAAATGTCAACTAAATATTTTTCAAGATTTTAAATTCTCATTAACTTGCAAATGCATAAAAAGGCCTTAATGATGAAATACAATAATTTTCAACCTTAATATGTCTGAAAACTTCAATTTAACAACCAAAAAAGGCTAATGTAAAAAAGAAACTCCCTTTTTGGTAGAGATGTCTGTGTATAGGTAGAGACACCTATGTACAGGAAGATATGCCTATGTACAAGTAGAGATGCCTATCTACACAACAAGGGAATGTAACCAATGATTTTTTTAGGATTATGTGTTTCTCTTAACTTGAAAATGCAATAAAAGGATTTTAATGATGGTATGGTACAACTATTAGCTTTAATATGATTCAAAGTTTATTAATCAAAACAAACTTAAGGGAAAAAGAAACACCCTTTCTGGAAGAGACACTTGTCTATAGGCGGAGATGCCTATTTATAGGTGGAGATGCCCATCGATAGGTGGAGATACCTTTGTACGTGTGGAGATGCCTATCTGCAAGTTTCACGTAAAACTTTTATAAAATCAATAAATAATGTTAGAGAATCAGAATGTGCGTTCCACTGGGCATGCCATAATGTATACGAGGAAAATTAATCTATGCGGAACAAGCATAAGCATTCAAATGTTATTTTTACATGTTCATATTCAAATCTAAACTAACAAGCATCATGTTTAATCTCATCTCCACACTACTCTCCACATAACCTCGAATGAGCATGAAATAAGTGCACCCAAGACTTGCTTGATTTAAGCTCTTAGAGAGGATGTGGGTGTGATCTCTGAACACAAATATTGATCCCGCTAATGAATGCAACTAGATTGGAATTAAAGATTGAAATACTCAAGGAGGAGCTATGGAAGCAACCCTCAAGCATTTAAGGAAAGAAACCAAAGAGACTCAAGGAGGATCTATGAAAGGAACCCTCAAGCACTTATGGCATGAATCTATGATTATCATTCAATAGAAATTAGCTAATATTTAACTTTTAAATAGAAACTACCAAAGAGTTAGTAATAAAAACTACAATAAATGTACTAATAATATCTCTAAAATGAAAGAATAAATGTGAAAAAAAGTGTCTATTTTCTTGAGACAAGGGTCTCATTTATAGCATTTTGGATGGCTAGGGTGAGGCAACATCTATGTAGCATCCACATAGGTGCCACCAAGGAGACAAACAAGCCATGAAAATCCCAAGGCTTGCTCACACATGTGTGAGAAACTTGAGATGTGAAGGGTTAATTTGTACTCCAAGTACACATGTGTAAGTGTGTGTAAGAAATGTGTAAGAGAAAGTCAATTTTCACACGTTTGGAAAGTGTAAGAGATTTCATCAAAAAATGTAAAAAGCCTTGTTTAAGATTTTTTATCAATTTTTAAAAAGGTGTATTTTAAATTATTTGCTCACACGTGTGAGGAAATAATTAGGACTAATCTTTGTAGGAAGATGAAAATTAGCTTAATTAACCTTAGTTAATTAATAAATAGGCTTATTAGATAGAAAGTGATGTGTGTAGGGTAGCATCTAGGTTAGGTTTAAGATTAAATAAAATAAAATTTAACTTAATCATGGTTTAGTAGAAATAAAGTATGTGGAGGAATAAATGAATCAAAAAATTATTTAAAAGTGGAATATGGAGAAACATGTAATAAATTAAATTTAATACATTAGGGGGGTAGTATTTAAATTTAATTTAAATACTATAGGTAATAAATCTATTTAATTAAATGGATAGATGCATATAACAAATATAATTAATTAAAATTAACTATAATGTTATTTGGGACATTAATTTAATTAATGTTAAGTGGACAAATTTAGGTGTCTACATTTTGCCCCTCTTTGATGCAGTGTCAAAAATGACATCGTGTGAAAGAAAATAAAACATGGATGCCCCAGAGAAAAAGGGGACCTATGGAGTGCATAGAGAAAAAGCAGTAGGAGGATGTTCCCCCTCAAAAAAATAGGGAAAAAGAAGAATTTTGGCCAATTTTTGCAAAAAAAGAGGGGAAAAGAAAGACCTTGCATGACTTAAAAGGAAGGGTAAAAATAAACACACTAAAAAGCCCCTTATAAAAGGGCAAAAAGGGGTCAGAGAGCTCATTTTTACCACAAGAAAGGAGAGGAGAAGAGAAGAGAGATGGCAGGGCAACAAGACAGGCAGCAGCTAGGAGAGAGAGTATGGGTCTACCCACGAACAACGTATAGGGGGTTCCGGTAAGTCTTAAAAAAAACTCACCATTATGTTCTAATATTTTTTTTTTTGTGTTTTAAGATTTTAGTTTAAATTTTTAGAATGTGTGACGTTTACTAGGTGCCAGAGTGATTTAGATATTAGAGGGAGGGGACATAGTGGAGACACCTATAGGTGACCACTAAATGGTGACATGGTTCATCCATGGGTAACATGAAGCTGCTGACGGATGACTTGCCCGTCTAAGGGAAGATCCACCCATCCAAGGGGGGAGTGTGGCCTGCCCACCTAAGGGTGGATCTATTTGCCTAAGGGTGGAACAAAGCTACCTGACCAAGGGCAGGGGAGGCCCACCTATGAGAAGCCCCACCCACCCAAGGATGGAATGGGGTCGCCCATCGATGGACACATGGCTTCACCCACCTAAGGGAAGAAGAGAACCACCCATCAAAAGATGGGAAGCTTCACCCATCTAAGGGTGGAATGGAGCTGCCCATCAGTAGAGGGGCGAGGGAAGCCATCGGGGGCCTACCTGCCTACGAGAAGCTTCACTTTCCTAAGGGAAGAATGAAGCACCCATTGCCAAATGGGAAGCTTCGCCCATCCACAGGTGGAACATAGCTTCTCATTTAGAGACATGCGACTTCTCCTGACAGAGTCATCGGGTGTCTCTATCCATCCAAGGGTGGAGCCCAAGGGAAGACCAAAAGGACATGGGCTGGGAGGAGTGTCTTGGGGACTGAGCATTGGAGAAGAAAGCTAGGCTAGAGATGAGGGTATGTATTAACTAGGGAAACAAACTAGGGCTGACAAAAAATCTAATGGGTTGATTAGGTGTAGGATATGGATTACTATATTATATCGAAGGAGTAGTAGCTGGATATGATGTTGCTGTGAGTATAGTTGATTGACTTGGAGTGGGGAAATGTCACACCTACAAGATACACCATGTACATGACAGGCTACATCTAAGAGCACATATTGTGTTCATGATGACTATGATCGAGAGGTGGAATTCAGACACATCTAGCTTCTACCTACCTATTTGAGAGTCTAAAATGATGTTATTAGATGTATAGAGGATTTTAAAGGTACTAATCAAGGGAGAGATGCCTGAGTATTGGCTAGAGAGAGTGCAGGAATTCTTAGAGGACATATTTAGGTGGCGGGTAGACCAAGTGCCCATTGATCGAGAGTGGATGTGATGGTGAGGAGTAACAAATGCAAGACTGCTCTGGCTAGCGTGGTACTTAGCTAGATTGATTGGAGGGATGTTGAAACTTGACCATTCGAGGCATGGATTTTTTATTGGATGGGTGATGGTATCAAGCTAGATGTTGGAGGAGGAGGGGATAGAGTAATTTTTGGGGTATACGATATTGGCGCAGTTGTACTATGATCTTCATATGTGTGCATACCACATCCAATGTACAATGGGACCTTGAGTGACAATGCTTCTTATATGGGCCTGAGATCACATCACAATGGTGTGAACATTACAAGGAGAGGGGATACGATAGTGATATGAGTTATTTTCATGTCAATACAAACCACCATTATCATATGGTGATGTGAGATTGGTAGAGACTTCATGGAGGATTCTGGATGAGTTAGTAGGATTTGAGTGGATGCCATAAAGAGGCAGTGAGGTGTGGGATTACAGGGATGATTAGGAAGGTAGGGAGGATGGTAGCCTAGATGAAAAGTATCTAGGATATATGCAGGAAGACTATTGGTTGATTGGGAGGATGATATTCCAAATAGCGAAATACATGTCATCATGGGTTTGTAGATAGTTTGGAAAGATACAAGAGATTTTTCCAAACAATTATCCACATCCCATCATCTCTAGAGAGATTGGGTCAATATGGGGGATCGGAGTGGATCTCCATAATGAAAGGAGAATTTGGAGAGGAATTCATTCAATGCCATGGACAAAAGTATAGGGATAGGTAGCAGATGCAAGAGTGACAATTAGGTATGCAGCATGGTGGGATAGGCACAAGTCAGTGAGGATGAGAGAGCCAGGAGTGGTAGAGGCATATTTAGAGTAGGAGGATGAGGAGGATGGTGAGGAGGGAGATGGGAAGGATGACAAGGATGGTGAGGAGGATAGACTAGCAATAGTGCCAAAGTTCAATTGGAGGTTATAGAGATGGGCTACAGATCATAGGAGAGGGATAGTGTAGAGCCTAGTTGCAGGTGGCCCTCCTCAAGCTCTTAGTGCATCACATATGGAGAGAGCTGAGGCAGCCTAGGTTCTACTACTATAGGATGAGGATATAGGACTAGGAGGAAAAGGAGGGGATGAGAGAGGGGGACCATGAGTAGATAGATATCCTTTAGGAAAAGGTGACACGATTAGAGGTAGTAGTGGCAACAAAGAGGGACATAGTAGATATGGTCGATGCCCAGGAAGAGGGTATCTAGTGATACCTATCCATATTGCAAGGATGAGAAGATTTAGAAGAGTGCACCATGATGGAGATGTGTATAGGTACATAGGAGGTATAGGGAGAGATAGTGTGATTACATGGACTGATAATGGAGATGTAAAGATAGACGAACCATCTTACCCAATAGATGATAGTTGATAGGGATACTTGACGAAGATGAGTAGAGACATACCAAGGGGAGTGGGAGATAGAAAGATAGGAACTGGCCATATCAGGGATGGGGCATTTATTGTTAGCTAGCATCAATGCACAAAGAGAGATATCAAGGGCATGGAGAGAGGTGACCTATTATATGACCCTTTATCATCAGGTAGAACCTCCAAAGTAGAGACAACCACCTTACTCAGAGTGGGGTATATTAGAGAGGACCCAGGGAAGATCATTACGGTCAGTAGCCATGAGGCCACCGAGAGATAGGGATACATGAGGTGACAATACTAGAGGAGAAAGGGGAGACCAGGACAATGAGGACATCTTCTCAGGGGCTACTTGATCTAGTTGATTATATAGGATATAGATTTTTTGAGGAGATGCAATTTATTTTTTTGTAATTTTTTGTTGAGTATTTTTTTATGATTTTTTGAAGTGGTCACATCTTGAAACTCAGGTGTTTGTTCATGCACAGGGCATAACTTGCATCAAAAGAATAAGAAATGTATATATTTTTTTTAAAGTGCATAGAATCAAGTGTAGAATAATAATATGTAATTTTTTTTTAATTTGGTCAAGTAGATCAAAAGTTATTAAGAAAATGTTTGACATATGTCTCTGAGAACTATGAAGACACAGGTAAAGAAAATTAAATTTTTTTATACTAATGTTGTCCAAAATAGAAAAAATATATGGTTAGAAATTTGAGAAGATGTGTGTGATAATGGTGGAAATTTTACAGATACCCACTTCATGGTGTGTAAACTTGATGATGAGGAAGTTGAGAAATCATCTTGGAAGAAAAAAAGATGTGTAAAAGGAGAGAAATAGAGGTAAAAGGGGCTTCCAAGCCTTAGGGTCATTTTCCAACCCTCTTACCTAACCATAACATGTATGGGTTCCTAAGTACTAAAAACTCCGATTAGGTTTTGTAAGACAAAAGTAGATTTCCCAATTTTTCATAACCCATACGATCATTCTGTCGAACTAAAAGCATAAGTTTTAGTTCTACAGAACCCGTACGAGTTATGAAGAAATAAAAATATTTGCTTGAAAACTTAGCATACACTACACAGATGTATATACTTACATATATAATATGTGTATATGTGTATATGTGTATATATATATATATATATATATATATATATATATATATATATATATATACATATATATATATATATATATATATATATATATATATATATGTATATATATATATATATACATATATATATATATATATGTATATATATGTATGTATATATATGTATGTATATATATATATATATATATATGTATATATATATATATATGTATGTATATATATATATGTATATATATATATATGTATATATATATATGTATATATATATATATATGTATGTATATATATATGTATATATATATATATTTATTTATTTATATAGGTATATATGTCTATATATGCATCTCTCCCCATTTCCTCTCTCTCATCTTCCTTCCCCCATCACCATTCTCTCTCTCTCTCTCTCTCTCTCAGTTGATAAAATGGAAGTGAATAAATAAGAGGGGGGCAGGGGTGAATTAGTTTTTCCCAAAAGATTCAAACCCTCAAACCCCAAAAACCTTAAAATTGTGTACCCTTAAACATGACCTAATTAAGTGAAATATAAAACATGCATCCATACATAAATTAGAATCACATACACACAGCTTGACAGACAATTTTTATCGTGGAAACCTTGTTAGGGGAAAAATCAGGGTAGGGATGATTACCCACAATAAGTAAGTACCTTGTTAGAAGTATAAACCTATTACAATATATTGGGAATGCACATGCATCCAGGATCACTTCCTAGATCTCACTTCTCAAATAAAAATCCTTGGGATACAACCTTGAGGAGGGGTCATCGCCTTACAAATTGATCACTACAATTATCTGAGATTTTTTGAGCTATGAAAGTGACATCTACCTCATGTCTAACACAAATATAATGTAGCACAATGCATATCCATGTTTTACCTCTTTTTGAAATACTTATGATCATCACTCAGTCAGTTTCTTCTTCTGCTAGAAACCTCTAGCATCTGCATCCATGATCTATGACCTCATTTTTCTCTAATTCATCTCCTTATATCATGAACTAGGTTGCCAAACTCTAATTCACCTTATCTTTAAATAATTATGCTAAATATCATGTTCATAGCCATCTTTGAGAGTCAAATCCAAGTCACGATCCTTAACAACCACCTCGAGATGATAAATCTCTGATATTTCATGTTTTACCACTTGCACAATATAATTTACCAACCTAGTTGACCAAGAATGAAAATAATAATAAAAATATTATTATTGATCGATAATTCCACAAATTTGATACTTTTGATCCATGCATATTTCCAAATCATCAAGCATATACTTCAATAACTTCCTATAGCATCATGATACACACTCATCTACAAAAATCCACCACAGCCATTGGATTCGCCAACTCATTTTCACTTGTTCCTCAAGAGCACTATCACAAAGCTGTAAGACAATAAAATTATGCCATTAGGACATATGAAGTACTAACCCTTTGATTTGAGGACACTTTATCATGTCCCAAACACACTCCTAAGTGAAATCCAATAGATTCCAACTTGATTTAGCACACGAGACCTTTTTTTGTCTATCTATTAACATTGTCTGTCACTTTGTCTTCCAGTCACTAATTCTGACCTTGAATCATACTCAAATATTCATGATATCCTCTGAAACTTGGATTGAACTAAGTATTGACCTTAATCAACAATATCCCATGTGCACAAATTTATATCTTCAATACCAAAACCTCACCAGACCTTTGAACATCTTGTTCCACTGGCTAACCTACAACTATTCAAATAGCATCCAAAAAATAATTCTAATCAATTCCTCTGACTTCTCTAATATATTGACATTCCATTGATTCCTCTAATATTTTGATATCAATAAAAACATATCCAACATGTCAATATTCCAACAATCTCCCCCTTTGGCATTGATGGCAGTATATGATGGGAAAAATATAGTAATACAATAAAAAACCAATAGTCTCCCCTTTGAGATCAATCATTTTCATTATCTTTTAGAGTCTCTCTAACTCATCTTCCTCTCTAATTTTCTCAACCTAAAATCAAGCTTCCTTTGGTTCCAATATTATTACATACTCTTCTCTCCATCAGTTTCTTCCCCTAGGATGTATGCCACTCTTCTTCTTCTTTCTTATCTGCAAGTATATAAACTCACTCCTCTCTACTATTATACTCTTTTCTTCCCTCTGATCTTCTCTTATCTATCATCTGATTTTCTTCTCTTTCCTAGCCTTCTCTTTTATTTTTTTCACATCTTCTTCTCTACCCCATTGACATTAATGACAAATATGTACCATTTATTCATATGAAACTTTCTTTGTCATGTCAATGTCTACTTCCTTTTCCTTCTCTTCTCTTTGTCAAGCTCATTTTTCCTTCTTTCACACACCTTTGAGTCATCCAAACACTAATCAAACACAAAAGGATTAGCTTCCTATACTTTTCAACTCCTTGTAGCTCTCTACCACCACTCATCTTCAGATAAAATAAACTTTCCTTACCATGCTTACTACTCCCCCCGAGTATCTGCCACATTAAATCAATCTAGCTTGAATGATATTTCCATGAAATCTTCTAGATTGATGCATCCTTCTACATCTTAGTTTTTTTTTAGAAGAGAAAGCCCATTTGACTTTCCTCTAAATATTACCAAAGTAGATCCCATGTATGAAGTCTCTTTGTTCTTCTTTCTTATTTTCCTCTTCTTATGCTTCTTCTCCTTGTGCTTCTTGTCTTTTCCTTTTCTCTTCACAATCCTTTTATTATGCTCATTCGCATTGTCCTCTTTTTGTATGATCCTATCATCTTCTTGCATATCCCTATTTGTCTCCTCTAGATCAACCTTAACATCTTGTATGTCTCTATTGTGTTCAACAACTTGTGTAGATACATTGCATCTGAGACATATGACAATATTCTCTTTTCTATTATCATTCCTCATCATAGTACATGGACATCTACCTATTTTCCTTTTTATAGTATCATTTATCCTTCTCACACCTTTAAATTTATTAGGGACATGATTTTTCTCCTACTTGTAAGAAAGTGATTCTTCCTCTTGCAACCTGAGGCTCTATGTCCATACTTTCCACAATCAAAACAACTACCACTAAAGTTTTTAGTTTTAGGACTTCTTACCATATTTTTATTTCTCTTGTTCCTCTTTCTTCCCTTTCACTCCTTCTGACTTTTCTTCTTATTTTTTTCCCTTTTCTTCTTTCCTTTATTTTTATGTTTGGTCTGATTCTTTTATCTTTTTTCTTTGTTCATCTTCTTTTGCTTATTTTTCTATTCTTTGGATTTATACTTGTCTTGACTAGTCTTGGATCGTTTTCCTTTCTCTAATCCATTGTCATTTTTTTTTGTTGACCTTCTCTAAATTAACAATGCTTTAACCTTAGTTGAACTAATCCTGATCTTATCCTTTAAATCATGTGCAATTCTAAGCTCTCTTCTTCCATAGCTCTAACCCATTGATCATCTATACAAGATTTGTACACTTCTCTGGCCTCAACTTTAGGGAATAGACATAGTTGATCTTCTACAATTCTCTAATACTATGAGTTGAAATTTCCTTACACTGGCTTTTGACTCTCATTATCCTTAAGTTGCTTGATATCAAACTCTTGATGTTGAAAATTGAGATTGACACAACTTGTAGATCATTTTTTAATGTATTTCTTTATTTGCATTTACTAGCACTTTATTTTGAATTACTAACCCTTTTGAACTATTCTTGATTTGATTCTCATTTTGCACTCCAAAAGGTATATCAATGCTTTGTTCATCTAATTTTCCTGTACAAGAATTAGTCTAACTTGTATTAGACTGAACAAGCAAGTGACTATCTCCAGAATGGTTTGGCTTTTCATACCTTGATATTATTGGCTTCACTTGTGACTAGCATTGTTCCTTTGTCTTTTCTTGCATCGACTTCATCTTTAATTTTCTTTGAGACCTTTTGCATTTGACTCAAATAATGTTGATGCAGTACATTCTTAATGCTAATTTCTTGTCTTCTTTTGTATGAATTGATCTCACTTTGTTCAATCTACGTAATTTTATACTTTACTCCACTATTTAGATGAAATATTTTTTTTTTTCTCTTTGATCCCGATCCAATCTAACTTCTAGAACTATTCATAATTTTTCATCCCTCATCATTGAAGTGTAGAGTGTATCCCTTCTCAACTATTTCACCAACACTAAGAAGATTGTGTCTTATACAAACATGTAGCACATCATTTTTTTTAATTTCCATCTAGTGAAATAATACCTCTTCACTTGATTTTTCCTCTAGTGTTGTCAACTCATCTAACAATTCTTCCATCATACTCTTCATATTTCAAAAACTTGCTTATATTACCAATCATAATGTGAATAACTTCTATCTATCAACCAGCCATTCCTCCTATCCAATTATGCACCCAGATCTTTATCTTCTTTATTAGAACAAATTATAGAGTTCTCAAGAGTAACCTTTTGAATATTACTACATGCAAAAATATTACAAGAAAAAATATCACTAGTCTTGGTTTTCTCATTGGCACAACTATCATGAACATCATTCACAATATATTTAGAAGTATTTTTATTAAAATTATTGATCATAGAACTCTTACCTTTAGATTTATCATCTCTCTTTTTAGTAACACTCTCATGCTTCTCATACTCCATATATTTCTTCATGTCACTGGTCAAGTGATGTGAGAAGACAGTATCAATGATCCATGTGTTTCCCTTGACACTCTAAGTAGTTAGTGCTTTTGTTTCATCATGTGTGCCTAATATTATATCCTTAATCATACTACTAACAACAACATTTGGCATCAAATCTTCAACAACATTTATAGTAGGAACCCTAGACATAAGACTTGAAAACTTAGATTCATCTTCTTGGATTGAAAAAACATAAGTTCATCTTCACGCTTAACATTATTAGATTCAACATCAGTTACTCCTTCATAAAAAGACTCAAGCTAAAACCCTAAGGAAGGCTCACTACCTTACAAATTAATCACTACAATGATCTAAGATTTTGTGAACTATGAAAGTGACATCTACCTCATGCCTGATAAAACTCCAAGGTAGCACAATGCAAATCCTTGTTCAACCTCTTGTTGAAACACTTTTGGTCCTCACTCAAGTAGGATCTTCTTCTAATAGAAACCTCTAGCATATGCATCCATGGCCCACACCCTCATTTCACCCTAATTCATCTCCATATATCAAGAAATAGGTCACTAAACCCTAATTCACATTCTCTTCAAATAATCATACCAAATATCATGTTCAAATCCATCTCTAACCATCAAATCCAATCCACAATTCTTAACAACCACCTTGATATCATAAATCTCTCAAATTTTATGATTTACCACTTGCACAATATGATTTACCAACCTAGTCAGCCAAGAGAAAAAATAGTAATAAAAACATTATTATTGACTGAAAATTCCACCAATATGATCCTTTTGATCCATGTATATCACTAGCTCATAAAGCACATACTTAAAGAACATTATGTAGCATCATAATAAGCATTCATCTACACAAATCACTACTACATTTGGGGCCAAATTTCGACAGAAGTTTCTGATGGGTAACTTTTTATTACGAATTTGGTGTTTTTTTTTGTAATAGGCCCCGATGATGTCAGTATTCTGATGGGTGTTTAATTGACCATCAGAATTCTAACAGATTCAGAGTATAGATAAAAAAGAAAAGTGAAATAGCCTCATCATTTTTATTTCAATTGGATAGAGGGAGCAGGAGAAAAGGAGCGAAAGCTGAGCACAGGAGAAGGTATATGATTTCTTCATCTTTTGAGCCTCTGGCATCATATTCGAATGCATTTCATTTTATTTGATCGTGAATGCTCTCTAAAATGACCGCATTCTACTAGTGTTGTGCCGTAGCTAGTGCTTTATCTCTATTATTTGATGTTATTAGTGCTTGTGCTCAAGGATATCGATTCACTGTATTCAAATGTTTGGATTCACATTTGTTGATATTGCTGGCATATATTTTAATGACGCCATTGTAAATTGTTGTCACTGAAATGACCGCATTCTACTAGTGTCATGCCCTAGCCCGTGCTTTAACTCCATTATTTGATGTTATTGGTGCTTGTGCTCAAGGATATCTATTTTTTTGAAATGTTGACTGTGGTTATCAAATGGACAGCCCGTGAGCTTCTAGCAAGGTGCCATTTGTATTGATAGCTTAGGGCATCAAATGTATTGTATCATTGATAGTTGATACTTTGTTAAAAGGAAATAGGACAAAGAATGATTTTTATTTAGTTTCTCTATTTTGATCCCTAAGTGGCTTACAACCCTAGAAAAGTATATGCAGATTTATGGATGCAGTTGCAGGATACATAGCAACCGATAATTCATAATAAATCCATGCATCCAATTTTAATATCAATTAATACAAAGAACTAGGGTCCTCCAATGGCCCAATCATCCAGACCTTGACTGTCCCCTCAACCAGTGACCCTTCAAAATCAGGTTATCATGCAATCAGTGAGTGATCCTTCATTCTCCTGGTGAGCTTCTAGGTAGGTGCCATTTGTATATTTGATAGCTTAGGGCATCAAATGTATATTGTATCATTGATAGTTGAGACTTTGTTAAAAGGAAATAGGACAAAGAATGATTTTGATTTAGTCTCTGTATTTTGATCCCTAAGTGGCTTACAACCCTACAGAAGTATATGGAGATTTACGGATGCAGTTGCAGGATACATAGCAGCTGATAATTGACAAGAAATCCATGAATCCAATTTGAATATAAATTACTACAAAGAAATAGGGTCCTCTAATGGCGCAATCATCCAGACCTTGACTGTCCCCTCAACCAGTGCCCCTTCAAAACTGGGTTATCATGCAATTGGTGAGTGATCCTTCATTCTCCTGGTCTGTCCTACATCCAAACATATTGGAAATACACAATACAATGATAACAAGTCTTTCACAATCCCCCTTCCCTCAAGGAACACTATCAACCATCCCTTCCACATAGCATTTCACTATTTTATGAGTGGATTGTGCAAGAAAAATTAACATTAAACAAGGAGCAAACTCCTCAAAACATCTTAGAAACCATTGAATTCAATAATAAATGAAACCTAACACCAACACTATTCCTTCCATAGTCGCAGGATACATAATAGTCAATAATTCACAAGAAATCCATTCATCAAATTTTTATAAGGATATCCTACTAATCAATAGGAATTTTCTTGAGATGACCAATGATTATGCATTTTGATGGCAGTGTGCTAGTTCAAAAGGATAATATAAATCTGAAACAATTTTTTTTGATTTTCTCAAACCATAAATGTGGTTAAAGGGAATATATTATGTGGAAAACCCACAAACCAAGCTAGCAAATGATTGTACATCAAATTATTCCTATATTCATTCAAGTATTGTTATGCTTCAGCTACCTGACCTTTGAGCTTCATCTAGAGGAATGTGTAGCTTTAAGATAGAGTTACTTCTTGGGCCTTACAATAGGGTGGAATATGATCAAGATTTGTTTAGGCTATATCTTTGTTAGTCCCATTGTTAGGTTCTTATAGTTCATGGTTTGAATCTATTATGGTTGTGTAAGGGATTTGTAGATGCTTTTTCTAACATAATTATTGGACATCTTGATTGGAACAACTAGTTGTTGGCTATTGTACACATGAATCATATCTATCAATGGTTCTTTGTGTTCAAGAATTTGTTGATCAATCTTTGAGATTTATTGTCCCAACTTTAAAAGAGTGATAAAAGATATAGTGAGTGCTATCTTTTCCAAGTGTTTTGTGGGTGCCATTATCTTCTAGGAGTAATTGCTAGAACCAAATTATGTTCTTTGCCTCTAGTAAATATTGCAGATGCAACCATCTTCTTGGTGAAGGGTTTCTTCCATCCCCATGAGGCACTATTGCATGGTTTCCATTCCCTTGTAGTATACTGAACCTAATTTAATACAAGTGTGCACTATTTTGGGTTCCATAATTTATGGCCCCTACATTGTGGTTGTTAGCCTAATTAAGATAGGCCTACCTTTGCATATAATAAGAGGTCAACATGAAACAAACATCCAGAGGTTAGGGGGTTGTTCCCTGTCCATAATTTATTATTTAAGTGCTAAGTGATGATGGGTATATCATGTAGTTCATACCTAGTGTGTCTCTTTCTTTCTCTCCACATTTCACATTAGGAGTATATGTTATAAAATACTAATGAAATCAATTATAGGTCAAATCTAATCAAAATTGCAATATAAAGATTAAAATAGATCTTGAAGAAATATGGGAACCATTTTTTATAGATATTGTACAAATGAAGAGAATACTCCAAAGAGAAATGCTTCAATGTGGAACAATTGAAGGACAACATTTTACTTTTATAGGCACATCTGCAATGTTTTTGATATATTTCTGAGATAACAAAACCATAGAAAGAATAGCATATAGAAGAAAGTAAAGAATAATGATCATGCTTTGAGATATTGTGGAAAATTAAAGGAAAGAATGCTTGGTGGGGTTATCATGTAATCAGTGAGTGATCCTTCATTCCCCTCTTCTAGTGACCCTTCAAAACTGGGTTTTTATGTAGTTTCTCTATTTTGATCCCTAAGTGGCTTACAACCCTAGAGAAGCATATGCAGATTTATGGATGCAGTTGTAGGATACATAGTAGCTGATAATTCACAATAAATCCATGCATCCAATTTGAATATAAATTAATACAAAGAACTAGGGTCCTCCAATGGCCCAATCATCTGGACCTTGACTGTCCCCTCAACTAGTGACCCTTCAAAACTGGGTTATCATGCAATCAATGAGTGATCCTTCATTCTCCTGGTGAGCTTCTAGGTAGGTGCCATTTGTATATTTGATAGCTTAGGGAATCAAATGTATATTGTATCATTGATAGTTGAGACTTTGTTAAAAGGAAATAGGACAAAGAATGATTTTGATTTAGTTTCTCTATTTTGATCTCTAAGTGGCTTACAACCGTAGAGAAGTATATGCAGATTTACGGATGCAGTTGCATGATACATAGCAGCTGATAATTCAAAAGAAATACATGCATCCAATTTGAATAGCAATTAATACAAAGAAATAGGGTCCTCCAATGGCCCAATCATCAGGACCTTGACTGTCCCCTCAACCAGTGACCCTTCAAAATCAGGTTATCATGCAATTGGTGAGTGATCCTTCATTATCCCGGTCTGCCCTGCATTCAAACATATTGGAAATACACAATACAATGATAACAAGTCTTTCAAAATCCCCCTTCCCTCAAGGAACACTATCAACCATCCCTTCCACATAGCATTTCACTATTGTATGAGTGGATTGTGCAGGAACAGTTAACATTAAACAAGGAGCAAACTCCTCAACACATCTTGGAAACCATTGAATTCAATAATAAATGAAACCTAACACCAACACTATTCCTTCCATTCACTTCTACCAAGAATAAAGCATTTAATCCATTCAACATTACATATAATCATTAGATAGTTACATTTCCTAACTGTGTAGAGGAACAGTCACGACCAAAATGATCAAAACTACTTTCACCCTTGCATAAGCTATTCCTCACTCTTAATGAGTTATAAACATGCCATTGTTTCAGTTTTGCTTACGAGTTATGATAATTTTTGTAAACATGTCATTGGTTCAGTTTAGTTTATTCATTTTTGTCAGACAAATCTTCATTGTCTTCTGATTGTCTTCTTTATATAGTAGCATGTATTAATTGGTTGACAAATAAAGAAGCATTTAGACAATCAGGAGACAATCAGAAGATTTGGATGATTAAGAGTGAGGCCTTATTTAGAATCTCATATAAATTTGGCTAATTAAGATGAGACGAAAAACACAATTCATTAGTTAAATTTTTCAATTTCATGTATTTTTTCTCCTATTTATTAGGTGCATGAGTTGAAGGTTGAATGTAAGAGTCTTATAATGTTGTGTTACCTTAAATCTTGAGTTTTTGATACTCCTATGATGATCTTTCTCAACAAGTATTTTATTCTATTGTTGTTTTTTGAATAACATATTGGACAAATACAAAATTATGCACTTCTACAGGACAGTTAACACAAAATTGAAGCATCAAACAAGACTTGATCAAGTTGCAAGTGGAACATGCACTCAAATAGTAAGTAATGTAGAATAACAAAATAAGTAATCTGTCGTGTCTACATTTTGTTATTTTCTGAGATTACATCCATGTTCTATATTCACAGAATGGTTCAAAATTGAAATTTACAATTCGATAAAATTACTGACGAGTGTTGTTCCTTGCACCCTCAATCAACAACTTGCCTCCATTTTATTTTGATTTACAAACTACTATATTATTTGAATATCTTTCTTTCTTGCCACAATAGGAAAGAGTTTGAGGTGGAAGACTACAATAATAGAAGTGTTTCAATTTGGTATACTATACTACAACATCATTTCATAACTAAGTTTTCAATTTCTATATATAATTAGGTTATAGATAATCTAAGTGAAGAAGCATCATGTCAGACAATCCAAGTGAAGAAGGTAATGGGGATGCAATCAATAGATTGTGGTCGAACTTGAAAAGAAAAGGTGATGGAAAATGTTATTGTCCCTGCAATAATTGTAAGGGCTTAAACATTAGAAGATTACTAATCAAAACAACTAAGAGACATTGTAGGGATAATGGTCACATTGAAGGAGGCTTTGATTATCATGAATTGGTAAGTTTTTCATTATATTTATTTAACAATTAATATATATATGAAATACACCTGATGATGAGATCATTATCATGGTTTATTTGTGTTCATTTTAATATAGGTTGACCTCCCTAGGGGAGTATGTGATATGGACCAAGGAGGTGCGAATATTGAGAATATGGCTTTGGAAGTGGAGGATCATGGAGGTGCAAATATTGAAGCTGAAGATTATGATCCCATGGAAGATGACAATGATGTGCCAGATGATGGTACTAATACATTGATCCATGACACATTTGGTATTGGTGCAACTGATGATGATGATGATCAGGATGATGTTGATGTCATCCATGATATACCTCTACTTGAGAAGGCAGCCACGCCCCTTTACGAAGGCTCCCAAACAACTCTTCTCTCTACTGTATTGTTGTTGTTGAACTTGAAGGTTATGAATGGTTTATCCAACACAACAATGTCACGTATGCTACGGTATGTCATATATGTCATTATAGTAATTAAATGGTGAAACATGTACCATAAATATTGTTAATATTAAAAACATATTTTTTTCTACAGATTGATAGGTGAGTTCTTGTTACCACCATCGAATATTCTCCCTCACTCATACCAAGAATTATGTGCCACTATGAAAGATATTGGAATAGAGTATCAAGCAATAGATGCTTGTCCCAATGATCATATTATTTATCATAAAGAATATGAATTTGCAACAGAATGCCCTGAATGTCATATGAGTAGATATCGAACAGATTAAATAACAAAAAAGGTGCCTCACAAGGTTCTTCGTTACATCCCCATTATACCACGTTTGCAAAGATTATTTAGGTGTAATAGCTTGGCACAATTTATGGATTACCATGCATGCAATAGGAGTCAAGATGCCATTATTCGAATACCTGTGGATGGTTCTATATTTAAGGACATAGAGGAAAAGTGGCCATACTTTATTGAAGAACCTTGAAATCTCAAGCTTTCAGTGGCAGCAAATGGTGTCAATCCATTTGGAGAGCTAAGATCTGTTTGGTCTATTTTTGTCATCGACAATAACATTCCTCCATGGATGTCAATAAAGAGGGAGCACATTATGTTGGCAATGATTGTTCCAGGTATTTGATCATTTAATAGTTATCTACATGTAATTATAAATCTTGTAGTAAAATGGTCACAATAATTATGTAATGTTGTTCATTCAACTAGGTAAATACCAAGTTAAAGATATGAATGTTTATATTGAGCCTCTTATCAACGAGTTGGTGGAGTTATGGAAAGGTGTCACTATGTATGACATCTCTAGACCAATAGGAGACAGACAATTTCAATTCCATTCAATGCTTGTATGGACAATACATGATGCCCTAGGGCTAACACATTTTTCTGGTATGTTATGGTGAATTCAAGTTGCACATGATAATTCTAAAAATAAAAATTAACATATTTAATCCAATTGTATCATTACCTTGTAGGTCTTCAAACAAAGGGAAAATTTGCATGTCCAGTTTGTGGTCCAAAGATGAAATCTCATTATTCAAAAAGTTTAGGAAAGTAGGTGTTTGATGAGTATAGGTACTTTCTCCACAAAAATCATAACTATCAAATTACCGAAAAACATCTTTTCAATGGGAAAGAAGAGACTACATCTAAGCCACGGAGAATGACACCTCACTTATGGAAGTTGGAATATAATAGAATTAATTGTCAAGGTACTACCATTCTACCTAACAGTTTATGTTTGGAATTTGTATATTTTTATTGTGTTTTGTTTGCTGATTATGTGATTGATGATCATGAATGTCGTCAAGGCAACACTACTAAGCACCTTCCAAAGGGACTAAAGAGTTATCCCAGACAATTTAGTAGGTTGTCCTACTATGAGCAGTTGCTTGATGTGCATTTGTTTGATACTATGCATATTGGAAAGAATGTAACAAAGACATTGTGGAAGATATTGGATGGAACGCATGACAAAGAAAAAATTGTCCAAATTTGTAGCGACTTTCCTGAATCCAATCATGCAATGAAAAATTTCATTGAATCAAATAGAAATGGGGAACAGATTAATACAAGTGCCCTTCCTTGGTTATTAACAGAACAACAAGGTGATGCCATAAAAGAAGTCATACGAAAAATTTGATTTCCCACAGGATTTGTTGCAAACATAAGCAGTACCATATCAAAGAAAGGTGAATTTGGGCCAGGGTTGAAAACGCATGATTGGCATACCTTCATCAAGGTAAGTCATGTTCTTTTGTATTTACAATATATTTGTAAACTGCATGTACTTCTCAAGACCATGAATGATCAACAACATTCCATTAGAAAACAAAACACTAATCTATATTATCATTAAGCCATAAAATATGTTTTTAAAGTTTAGAAGCATATCACAAGAACTTTCAAGAAACATAGTACTATCCAAGGACCAAAATGAATACCCTCCAAATGATTATGATTATGTTGATGTTGATGCCTATAATTTATGTCTAATGATTATGATGATGTTGATGTTGATGTCTATAATTTATTTCACTTACTGATACTTGACTAGATTGAATTTTGAATTTCCAGGTTGGAGAATGCTTTCAAAGTTTAGGGTTTGTTCTACATGATACTCTTAGTTATAGCTCAAATGCAACTCAACATATTTTTGATGCTAGGAAACCCACTGCAGAAACTCATCCGTACGTGAAATGTAATGATGTGAATCTTGGCATTGTTAATGTTATTACTTTTCCTCACGTTTCATATTTGTGAAAATGTTTCTTGGCACTATCTTATTCTTATTACAATGTTCTTTGTTGTGGGGCAAGAGGTCAATCTTCATTGTCTTCATTGTGGGGGACAATGAAGATTTCTCTGACAAATAGCAAGTCTTCTTTAGTATCTTATAATAACATGCTAAACTGATAAAGGTGTTATGGGCATTTAATCTGCAATTACTAATAGACTAAGAATATTATTACTATGCTTAATGTTCCATTTAAATGCATTTAACACAAAAAACAAATTTACAAAACTGAACCAATGGCATGTTTACAACAAAGATGTGTTGAGGAGTTTGCTCCTTGTTTAATGTTAACTGTTCTTGCACAATCCACTCATACAACAGTGAAATGCTATGTGGAAGGGATGGTTGATAGTGTTCCTTGAGGGAAGGGGGATTTTGAAAGACTTTTTATCATTGTATTGTGTATTTCCAATATGTTTGGATGCAGGGTAGACTAGGAGAATGAAGGATCACTCACCGATTGCATGATAACCCAATTTTGAAAGGTCACTGGAAGAGGGGAATGAAGGATCACTCACTGATTGCATGATAACCCCACCAAACATTCTTTCCTTTAATTTTCCACAATATCTCAAAGTATGATCATTATTCTTTACTTTCTTCTATATGCTATTCTTTCTATGGTTTTGTTATCTCAGAAATATATCAAAAACATTGCAGATGTGCATATAAAAGTAAAATATTGTTCTTCAATTGTTCCACATTGAAGCATTTCCTCATTGGAGTATTCTCTTCATTTGTAAAATATCTGTCAAAAATGGTTCCCATATTTCTTCAAGATCTATTTTAATCTTTATATTGCAATTTTGATTAGATTTTACCTATAGTTGATTTCATTAGTATTTTATAACATATACTCCTAATGTGAAATGTGGAGAGAGAAAGAGACACACTAGGTATGAATTACACAATATACCCATCATCACTTAGCACTTAAATAATAAATTATGGATAGGGAACAACCCCCTAACCTTTGGATGTCTGTTTCATGTTGGCCTCTTATTATATGCAAAGGTAGGCCTGTCTTAATTAGGCTAACAACCACAGTGTAGGGGCCATAATATTTTCCCTTTAACCACATTTATAGTTTGAGAAAATCAGAAAAAATTGTTTCAGATTTATATTATCCTTTTGAACTAGCACACTGCCATCAAAATGCACAATCATTGGTCATCTCAAGAAAATTCCTATTGATTAGTAGGATATCCTTATAAAAATTTGATGCATGGATTTCTTGTGAATTATCAACTGCTATGTATCCTGCAACTATGGAAGAAATAGTGTTGGTGTTAGGTTTCATTTATTATTGAATTCAATGGTTTCCAAGATGTGTTGAGGAGTTTGCTCCTTGTTTAGTGTTAACTGTTCCTGCACAATCCACTCATAAAATAGTGAAATGCTATGTGGAAGGGATGGTTGATATTGTTCCTTGAGGGAAGGGGGATTTTGAAAGACTTGTTATCATTGTATTGTGTATTTCCAATATGTTTGGATGCAGAGCAGACCGGAAGAATGAAGGATCACTCACCAATTGCATGATAACCCAGTTTTGAAAGGTCACTGGAAGAGGGGAATGAAGGATCACTCACTGATTGCATGATAACCCCACCAAGCATTCTTTCCTTTAATTTTCCACAATATCTCAAAGTATGATCATTATTCTTTACTTTCTTCTATATGCTTTTCTTTCTATGGTTTTTTTATCTCAAAAATATATCAAAAACATTGCAGATGTGCATATAAAAGTAAAATATTGTCCTTCAATTATTCCACATTGAAGCATTTCCTCATTGGAGTATTCTCTTCATTTGTACAATATCTGTCAAAAATGGTTCCCATATTTCTTCAAGATCTATTTTAATCTTTATATTGCAATTTTGATTAGATTTGACCTATAGTTGATTTCATTAGTATTTTATAACATATACTCCTAATGTGAAATGTGGAGAGAAAGAAAGAGACAAACTAGGTATGAATTACACAATATACCCATCATCACTTAGCACTTAAATAATAAATTATGGACAGGGAACAACCCCCTAACCTCTGGATGTTTGTTTCATGTTGGCCTCTTATTATATGCAAAGGTAGGCCTATCTTAATTAGGCTAACAACCACAGTTTAGGGGCCATAATATTTTCCCTTTAAACACATTTATAGTTTGAGAAAATCAGAAAAAATTGTTTCAGATTTATATTATCCTTTTGAACTAGCACACTGCCATCAAAATGCATAATCATTGGTCATCTCACGAAAATTCCTATTGATTAGTAGGATATCCTTATAAAAATTTGATGCATGGATTTCTTGTGAATTATCGACTGCTATGTATCCTACAACTATGGAAGGAATAGTGTTGGTGTTAGGTTTCATTTATTATTGAATTCAATGGTTTCCAAGATGTGTTGAGGAGTTTGCTCCTTGTTTAGTATTAACTGTTCCTGCACAATCCACTCATAAAATAGTGAAATGCTATGTGGAAGGGATGGTTGATAGTGTTCCTTGAGGGAAGGGGGATTGTGAAAGACTTGTTATCATTGTATTGTGTATTTCTAATATGTTTGGTTGCAGGGCAGACCAGGAGAATGAAGGATCACTCACCGATTGCATGATAACCCAGTTTTGAAGGGTCACTAGTTGAGGGGACAGTCAAGGTCCCCATGATTGGGCCATTGGAGGACCCTATTTCTTTGTAGTAATTTCTATTCAAATTGGATGCATGGATTTCTTGTGAATTATCTGCTGCTATGTATCCTACAACTGCATCCATAAATCTGCATATACTTCTCTACAGTTGTAAGCCACTTAGAGATCAAAATAGAGAAACTAAATCAAAATCATTCTTTGTCCTATTTCCTTTTAACAAAGTCTCAACTAGATCTATTAGATTTCCACAATCCATATTAATGCTAGTATCAGTTTCTGGGTTCGATTGTGTATAATTTTTTCCATCAACGTTTCAGATCATACTACATGATCCATCATATCATGTTCTTTTATCTCTAGCATCCTGATGATGGATCATGTAGTATGATCCAAAATGTTGATGGAAAAAATTATACACAATCGAACCCAGAAACTGATACTAGAAAAGTCTCAACTATCAATGATACAATATACATTTGATGCCCTAAGCTATCAAATATACAAATGGTGCCTACCTAGAAGCTCACTAGGAGAATGAAGGATCACTCACTGATTGCATGATAACCTAGTTTTGAAGGGTCACTATTTGAGGGGACAGTCAAGGTCCGGATGATTGGGCCATTGGAGGACCCTAGTTCTTTGTATTAATTGTTATTCAAATTGGAGGCATGGATTTATTGTGAATTATCGGCTGCTATGTATCCTACAACTGCATCCGTAAATCTACATATACTTATCTAGGGTTGTAAGGAACTTAGGGATCAAAATAGAGAAACTAAATAAAAATCATTCTTTGTCCTATTTCCTTTTAACAAAGTATCAACTATCAATGACACAATACATTTAATGCCCTAAGCTATCAATACAAATGGCATCTAGCTAGAAGCTCATGGGCTGTCCATTTGATAACCACAATCAACATTTCAAAAAAATGGATATCCTTGAGCACAAGCACCAATAACATCAAATAATGGAGTTAAAGCACGAGCTAGGGCATGACACCAGTAGAATGCGGTCATTTCAGTGACAACAATTTAGAATGTGGTCCTTTGGCGTGTATTAAATAGAGTAGAATTTTTAGCATATTATTATCATTCTATTTCTTTGTTGTAAACATGCCATCAGTTTAGTTTTGTAACTTCACTATTGTATGAGTGGATTGTGCAGGAACAATTAACATTAAACAAGGAGAAAACTCCTCAACACATCTTGGAAACCATTGAATTCAATAATAAATGAAACCTAACACCAACACTATTCCTTCCATTCACTTCTACCAAGAATAAAGCATTTAATCCATTCAACATTACATGTAATCATTAGACAGTTACATTTCCTGACTGTGTAGAGGAACAGTCATGACCAAAATGATCAAAACTACTTTCACCCTTGCACAAGCTATTCCAAACTTCAAGTAAAATGAGAAATATGCTATATCAAATCATTCATATTCATAGTAACCATTCAAAGGATCATTTTGTCAATGAACCCTCTGACTGTACCCCTGCGGAAAAGAAAGGAAACCTCAAAATAGAGAAAGGAAACTTAGTAAAACCAATCTATGTTGATGTTTGTGAGGGTACAGTCATGATAAGTGCCTCTCAAATCTCTCCAAACATGTAAGATTGTCTTTAAATACTTTATTGATCTCTTCTAAACATTAACCAAATCAAACCTACATTTGAATCCACACACAATAACCCCAAAATGAAGGGTTTTGTATCCTTTAATGAATCTCAGTCACTGGTAGCGCATGGAAAGTCAAACCAGTAGTCTCCAAAGCATTCAATAAGTGACTGGATTGTATTTAATACACACTATTCCTTCCATTCACTTCTATCAAGAATAAAGCATTTAATCCATTCAACATTACATATAATCATTAGACAGTTACATTTCCTGACTGTGTACTAGAGGAACAGTCAGGAAATGTAATTGTGTAAATGATCCAAACATTTGAAAATAGTGAATCGATATCCTTGAGCACAAGCACCAATAATATCAAATAATGGAGATAAAGCACGGACTAGGCCACGACACTAGTAGAATGCGGTCATTTCAGAGAGCATTCGTGATCAAATAAAATGCAATGCATTTGAAATTTGTAGTCGAATATGATGCCAGATGCTCGAAAGATGAAGAAATCACATATCTTCTCTCACACTCAGCTTTTGCTCCTCTATCCAATCGAAATAAAAATGATGAGGCCGTTTCACTTTTTTTTTTTTCATAGCCAAATCTTCATTGTACCACACGAAGAACATGCCATTGGTTCAGTTTTGTAATTTGTTTTTTGTGTAATTAGTAATTGGCAGATTAAATGCATATAACACCTTTATTAGTTTAATTAGCATGTTATTATCATATCAGATAAAGTATGTTTAAGAATTGTTGGGACTGGTCCTTTTGCATGTATTAAACATAATAGAATTTTCAGCATATTATTATCAATCTATTTCTTTGTTCGAAACATGCCATTGGTTCAGTTTTGTAGATTTGTTTAATCTGTTAAATGCATTTTTCATGAGGAGGGGTCTTGTTCTTAGGAGATTGATGAAGATTGTGCACCTCAAAAACCAATTCATAAGGTACCAATCATGTTTCCTATTCGCTTATATTTTTGGAGTGGTAAATCTCCTTATAAGTTTCATGTCCTTTCTTTTGATTACTATGGATGAGATATATATCTTACATTTAACATTCAACTTCTTTACATTTTAGAACATGTAGTGTGTTTTTTGAGGATTTTACCAAATCAACTTTTAGCATAAACTGAAAAAACCAAACTGATATCTTGCCCTTTCAACTTGACAAAATATTTGCATTTGACCAATAACTGCAAGCAACTGAATGATAAATCCACATACCTGTATCTTTGTAAAATACCTAGAACATAAAAAAGGTGGCTAAGTGGCTGCCGCCATGATTTTTATCTACTGAATATGGGAAAAAAAAACACCAAAACAAATCGAATAGAAAACATGATTGGTCATTTCAGAGAGCATTCATGATCAAATAAAATGCAATGCCTTCTCTCGCGCTCGATCAACTTTCACCCGCTCGTTTTCTCCCACTCCTTTTCTCTACAAATGAAATAAAAATGATTTGGCCATTTCAAAATAGTGAATCGATATCCTTGAGCACAAGCACCAATAACATCAACTATTTTGATATGTGGGTACCCTAATGTTGGCAAGAGTTCTTTTATTAATAAGATTACTCTGCAAGCTTGAAGAAGCGATATATTTTGGCAAATGAAGAGTAGAAAGATGATGATATTCTTGAGATCATGGATGGACACAATGTTGCAGATAGAATGGGAAGACATCTTTCTAGACTGGCCCTGGATCCTTCAACAATTGGGGTAGGATCCAGACCCAGGCTAAAAAGATGTCTTCCTTTCTGTTGTGGAATTATCCCTTCTTTGGCCTGCACTCATTTCTCTTCTCAAAAATGGTTATCTAGAAACTTTGGATATTATTTCTCATCCATGCACGAAATGTGCTAGTGATTGTATAAAATTACTTTGGGCCTCCAGTATTGATGAGATGTACAAGTGTAAAATGTTTTTGCGAGACTGGGATCAATTTGTGCAGTGTACATAAATGCAAGGCAATGATTATTCTTGACGATTGACAAGTAGCTAGGACAGTAGCTAGGACTAAAGATAAAATAGCTCAAGAGATCATCATAGGTTCTCTCTTTCTTTAGTCTATATTATTGATAGAATGTTTTACCTTTCATTAGCTCATCAAATCTTGGGATTTGAAAGAATTTAATAGAATATTTTCATGACAACGTATATTATTTATGTTGACTTTGCACAAATTTATCTACTTCGCGCACTTGTAGACTATGAGGACGGTGATAAAGAAGCATGGTCATAACCATGCTTCTTTATTGCCATCCTCATAGTCTACAAGTGCGTGAAGTAGATAAATTCGTGCAACATCAACATAAATAATATATGTTGTCATGAAAATATTCTATTAAATTCTTTCAAATCCCTGGATTTGATGAGCTAATGAAAGGTAAAACATTATGTCAATAATATAGACTGAAGAAAGAGAGAACCTATGATGGTCTCTTAAGTTGTTTTATCTTTAATGTGCATATCCGTCAGTTTTTTGACACTTAATCATTAATTCTGACAGAAGTGCTACACATTCGACAGATAAAATGTTGGAGAAAACTAATTTACGACAATAGTTCTGACAGTAATGCTATATGTTCGATAGGGAATCTGTCAGAGAAATAATGAAGGATTGTCGCTCTTCCAACATTTCAAGTGTCACAAATAGAAATTTTTTGACAGATGGTTTGACATTAATGCCATATCACCGACGGGTATATATGTCAGAATTAAGTGGAAACTGACGCTATTTTGACAGTTATAATATCGGAAAAGATATCTTTTCGATAGTTAATAGGTATTGTGTCATAATTTTGATGGATAAACCGTAGAAAATGCCATAACGAAGTTGTTGCTGAAATGCAAGTTTTTTACGTGATATGGTGTCAGTAAACTAACGGATATGTCTTATGTCACAATTTCCTACGCAAAAATGGTGACAGACCAATCTGTCGAAATGCTAACAAATTAGCATTGCAAATTTGACAAATGGCCATCGGAATTTGACCCCAAATGTAGTAGTGAATCCACCACAACCATTGGATTTTCCAACCCTTTTTTACTTGTTCCTCAAGAACACTGTCACAAAGCTTTGAGACAATAAAATTATTTCTTTCAGACCTCTGAAGTACTAACCCTTTTAGTTGAGGACACATGATTATGTCCCAAAGACACTCCTAAGTGCACTCCAATATATTTCAACTTGATTAGCACACCAATTTTTTTTGTCTACTTGTCAACATTGTCTATCACTCTATTTTCCAGTCACCAATTCCAACCTTGAATCATACTCAAATCTTCATGATATCCTCTAAAAATTGGAGTGAATTAAGTATTTACCTTAACAATAATATCCCACATGTGTGACTTGATATATTTAATACCTAAATTTCACCAAACCTATGAACATCCTATTCCACTGGCTAACCTACAACAGTTTAGTTAAGATCCAGTAAATAGTTCTTCTAATCAATTCCTTTGACTTCTCTAACATGTTGACATCCCTCTTAATCCTCTAATATGTTGACATCAATGAAAACACATCTAGCATGCCAATGTGAACTCTCTCTCTCTCTCTCTCTCTCTCCATTCTAGTTCATTTATGACCAAACATTTTTACATAAGACAAACACATATGGGTTCTATAAAACTATGGACATGGCTCATTTAAGATCAATATGAACATTGCACCTTTTTTTGAATGAACTTTTACGGGTTTTGACTGAACATAACTTGTACGTATTCCATTGGGGTAAATACCATTCCCAACGACCTTAAAAATAGCATTGCAACTTGTTCCAAGGGCATACTATAGGTTTTCATGTCTTTCTGTGACACTATCAAAAAAAATTTCATGTTTTTTTGTCACATATAATTTCAAATGATTGATTTCTCTTATTTTTTGGTTTGTTCTTTAAGTAATTTTAGCGTTAATACTTTAGATTACAATGATACTTTTGATTTCTCTTTTTTTTTGGTTTGTTCTTTATGATGATAGTTTGCAATTTTTTGGGGAATTTATTATGTATGTTCATCATGATATTATGTGTAGGACAATCAATATCAATGATGAGAAAGAACAAGAGAGGAACAATTGAACAACGAGAGGCAACCAAGGAAAGACAAAAGAAGTGTATGAGGAGATTATGTGAAGGTACGTTATCTAATGCACCTAATGAAAATGATGGAATGAAATAATTCAAATTGATATGATGAATGCACCAAATGAAAATGATCTACATACACAAATTCAAATGCATTTGACAAATGCACCTAATGAATGTGATGAACATACACCATTTCAAATTGATGTGATGAATGCAGCTAATGAAATTGAATAGCATACACCATTTCAATTTGATGTGATTAATGCACCTAATGAAAACAAAGAACATGCACAAATCTTAAAACCTCCTAGAATAATTCATAGAAAACCAAAGTTTCTAATTGACATTGATGAAAATATTTTGACGATAATTTTTTTGAAAGAAATTATTGAAGAATGGTTAGAAGAAGAAGAATGTGGAATAGCTATTTTGAAAACTTAAATCAAACTGGAAAATTCCAATTAGTTGTTGAAATGATTAAAAATTTGAAATTTAGAGAGACAATGAAAATTTTCAAGTTAATAACATGCAAAGATAATAGTGAAAGAACCATTGTGAGAAATATATTTGATTCATACCAAGCCATTGGCTCTAAATCATGTACTAAAGATACTAATGATACTTAATGTGTCCTCACATCAACCATAATAGGAAAGGAGATGAAAAATATTATTTAATAAGAAAAAAAAAGCTATGTCTAAAAAAAAAGAAAAAAAAGCAAGTAATTAAGGATAAGTATAACAACATTACACAATTCCTTAGGGAGGTGAGATAAAATTGAGGATCCTAACAATAATTCTCTTTGGGAATTCTTAGGAATCTAGGAGGCGAGAGAAAATTGAGAATTGTAACAATAATTCTCTTTGGGAATTCTTAGGTAGACTCCCACGCAAGGACACAATTTTTGTTGATGCACTAAGAACATTAATTGAAATTTTTTGGCATGACAACACAAGAGTTCCACCCAACCAAAGAGATCTTGTAATAAGGTTAATTGGATCTAGAAATCATGAGACACATCCAAAACACTATTTATATATGAATCAAACACAATCTTATGAAAGGTTTCTTCAAAGATTTCCTCAGATTAAAATTAGTAAAATATTTTTAGAGATGACAAAATCATTTTATGTTAAGATTAATCATGCATGTACTACATGTTGTTGTAGGGCCCATGTGTAATTTTCCATGCATTATGAGATTTATCGTCATGTATATTGTACTTTGAACACTAACAATGTTTTTCAAGAATGTGGTCTATAAGAATCTCCTAAGTCACCAAGATAATTTATTTAAAGTGTACTATGTAAAAAGATGATGAGTGCATTAATTATAATATGATGTGTTTGAATGGTTTTTTCCCTACATGTGGTGGTTTGCAATAGTTGCATAGATGCCTACATCTAGATAGAACACATGAAATTAGTAAGAAACTAGTTTCTTTTGGAAAATACAAGTCAATCACATATGGCGTTAAAGATGGAAAATAATTAAAGAGGTGTGATTTAGTGAAAAAGGATATATGTGTAGTTGATTTTATGAACATTTTTCAAGAAAAACTAGTTTATGAGTACATAGGTCATACACATAGAGCTAGGTGGTTAGATGATAAATTAAAGTTATGTAAGGACACTTTTTCCCTCGGTACCAATGTCTTTGTCATTGATTTTTCTTATAATTATACACTAAAACCTCAAAAATAAGTGCAACCTATGTATTACCATTCTACACAAGTTAAATTTTTTATAAACATAGCATTCATGCATGCACATGATAGAACAAAGGAGGATAGAAAGGTTATAAGAGAGTATGTATCACCTCTATAATAGTGATGATTGTACTCATTCATCAAAGTTTGTGCAAGGATGTTTTACAATTTTCTATGACATGTTAAGGGAAAGAGATATAAGATACAACCAACACATAATATGGTTGGAAAATTGCACCTCACAATTCAAGAATGCAAGGATGTTCTACTAGTTGACTAGGATGCATGTGAGAAGTGGTGTGTAACATATTTGTAATTTCACTGAGTTTCAACATGGAAAGGGAGAGCATGATGGTGCAAGAGCATGTGTAAAAAGAGCTCTTTCTAGAGAGTAATTAGAGTACGAAACTGGCATAGTGTTAATAGATACATAAATGATTGTGCAATAGTGTAACTCTATGATGGGGAATGGTAATGTAAGTAAGTCTATGGTTTGTAGATATTTTTTATTTATATGTGAATCTAACATTGAAAACTATCTTTATTTTTGTACACTTACATGATCAAGTGACATGCATTCCTTTAGATGTTCAAATGCAGTGTCATTAGCTATTTATACTAGATAGATTGCATCTTTTTTCTCTTCATATATGAATTTTGCATGGAAGGAATGTGAATCAAAAGAGTGGGTTGACCAATGGTCTTGTATACCTTTGCAACTAATTGATACATATGAACTTCTTAGAGCACCACAATTGAGCCAGATTGAAGCATCAGTGGATTTTGACCATGTACCTAACCTAGTTAAACTTTGTAATTTCTCGATTTATTAATTAGGAAAAATCAATTTTAAACTCATTTTATTACACTTTACGTTTATTTTGGTATTAAATTATCCTTCTATAAAATGCAAGTCATGTGTATGCAATTATTGCATATGAGAACAATGAAGAAGAAACATGTTACTTTTTGTGTTGTTGTATTGAAACCAAAAATAAATTGACAGCTACAGTCATTGATAGAGAGGGTATTGAGTACCCAATAGGCTATGTTGTTGTGATAAGTACATGGCTTAGAAGGTACCCTATCAAAAAATATAATGTGTTGTTGTTTTAGGACTTTGATGCCTCTTAAACTCATTTATTACACTTTATGTTGATTTTGGTATTAACTTAACTTCTGCAAAATGAAGGTACCCTATCAAAAATTCTAATGTTTGGTTGTTTGAGTACTTTGAGACACATAGAAACATTATTCATTACTCTAACCTTGTTTTCTGTAACAAATATTCAATTGATTAAGTATCATGGTAGACCTCTTAACATGAATTTGTGGAAAGTTCACAAGACTGACCATGAGGCAATACTTGACACAATAAGGGTTAGAGATGATCCAGAAGGTTCCCTTGATTAATTTTTGGCTATCTAGAAGAATGTTTCTACAAAATGGTAGAATAATTTTGACAATTATATATATATATATATATATATATATATATATATATATATAGTGAAATGTTGTAACTTCACTTTTTTTGTATATATAAATGGCCATGACATGCTCTATGTGCATATTTGGAGGCCAAATTATGTATATCCTAAAGTGTACCATTTGATTATAAATACATATTGAGTTTTGTATTATTACATTTGTATACCCTAATGTGTACCATTTGAATATAAATATATAAATGAATTTTGTATTATATCATTCATGATGTAATAAATTTCAAAATATGTTGTCATTATGAAAAGTGCAAAAAATGTTGTCTTCATGCCTCCATGTGGTAATTATGAATCTTTGAAGTCATATTTCATGTTAACACTCAAAATAAGGTCTTCAGACCATTTTTTTATGTTGAAGGGTCTTAGATTAGTTTTTATCAGTTCAATAGCCTAGTTAGGGTTCAAATAGACCAAATCCACAATTTATATCAATGGGCACTCTCACAAATTCACCCAACATGCCAATCTCACTTTTAGGCCTTCCAGGTTTGCATATAATGAGGGTTTTATTAAAAATGTCATTCCCAAACCTCTCCAAACTCTTCCAACATCTCAAAAACATTCAGTTAGGTCTACCTAAGGCCTCCAAACCTTCACAAGTCATAGACCATTACATTTCTTGCAAATTTTATTTTTGTTCCTCCATTTGCAAGCCCCAACTTTAATGAAACTCAGCTAGGGCATCAATCACAAGCCCAATAACATGTTTAGATAGAAATTAAAAGGAATCAAAAGGTCTTACATTCATCTTGTGTGGGCTTCCAATCAACCCCTCTCTGTCACTTGTCATGAACCCCAACTCTCCTTCACAAGGTTCCTAGGCATCTTGACAATAAACACCAATGAAGTGCTCCATGGTTCTCTACACTCAAATGAGTAAGAAGAAAGTTTAGATAAGGAAAATACAACATGAAGAAACCCTTGAAAAATCCCACAATCACTGGATGTGTCAACTTTCATGATTTTACAATAAATTTCCCTTAAGGCTAGTAGCCTTGATCAAATAAAAAAACTTATCATAACTTTTGATACAAGAGGGATCTCCAAAAAAGGGTTAAGGTTCTAACTACCCATTTTGGATTTACTCAACATAGGAATAAATAAGATGTTCTTGTTTTGTAACATGGGTCTCAAATTTTGACTGATTTTAAAACTCATTTAGCCTAATTGAGCCTATTTTCCAAAGAAACCCTCCTAAACACTTGCATAGTTCAATGACCAACTATTCTAATGGATTGTATTCATCACAAAACTAGAAAATATACTTAGTTTTTCCAACCAAACACAATGGATTGATTTAGATCTTCATATTTCTTAATGCAATCAAGTTTCGATAGTCAAAACACATAGATTAATGAGCTAGGGCATCAAAATAATATGGGCTACTTTTGACATTTATTCATATGTTTCAATCAATATCATTTTAAAATAACACACATCAGTTTATTTTTACACATTGAGAATATCATCAATAGGCATCGAACTAAAATTGACATATGCCATAGCAAATAAATGCCTTGGCTATTTGTTTGCTTTTGCATTTGTGTTTCTTATTACAATCAAGAGAAGAATATTACTCTTCAAATGGTTTTGGTAGAGTAAAATTTGTACTACCTCTTTACAAATATTTCTTCCCTCATCTTGCTACCTATTGATACTGACAAAGTGAATCTTGGCATTTTTTCCATGTAATGGGAGAAAAAAATGGTTTTCTAATTGATATATGTTTAAATAATACATGAAAGAACATTTTCTTTGATATTTATCACTAACCCTTTACAAAAAAATATGTTTACAAAAACTAGCATGTACTTGCATGAGGACATGATATATTACAAAACTCCCACACATAAGTAGCTAGCTAGCTACTCAAAAAGTAGCAATTGATTTCAAATGGGAACATAACAATTCATTAATAAATGAGTATCTCCTTTACTTAAGAAACATATGGGTTCATCTTCTCGATTGGGGCATGTTTGGGAGCTGATAGTCTCCATTTAAACTTGAGTCTATGGAAGCAATTATATTTGTTAGTGGAGGAGATACACCCATTGGAACGTAATAATTTTATACTCACTAGGATCTCTATTTCTCTTCAATTGGGATACTCTTTTAAAAATTGATTCTACCCTTTTACTAATTTGGGAAATTATTGGGTCTATCTGTGGATCTCTAGGGAGTTGGTCACCAAAACGAGAACCTTGAGATGAGTCATGAATTTCTTGACAAAAGACATCAGTACCTTGATAATCTCTCCACTTGTCAACTGCATTAGAACCTTTGACTATATATGGCATCCCTTTTTTTATTAAGAAACACCAGAGTATTTGGGGAATGCCCACTTCATTCAATTTATGAAGGCCATGAGGAGCTCAGTGAAGAAAATAGGTAGGAAGTCTCTTCTAGAAGCTTCTTCAAAGCCAAGAGGAAGGAGAAGTGGAAGTATTAAGAAGAAGCATGTCATTAAAATGAAGATATGACATTGACTAATTACATTAAGACACTGATGAATGGAATGAAAAGTTATGAAGGCACTCGTTACTTCTTTGTCTTATATTTTTTTGTCAGTGTACATGTGCATTGAAGAGACTATGTCAATACTCAAGCTACTAGTAGATGGAAAGTATTCATCATCATCATCATCTGACATGGGCTCATATGCATATCTTACTTCTTACAATTTTACACAGTTACGGTGTGCATGGGACATCATTGCTAGGGTATGTTGTTGAATGTTTCAGCATGCTCAGAGGAAAAGTGGGACTATTCCTAGGGTAAACCCACCCAATTAGACACGATTGAGGTTTCATTTCATGATCATGATGAAAAAAATGTGATATGGGGTACTTGGAAACTTTTCACTAAGTGCATCTAACTCTTTTTGCATGAACACAAAAATTGTTGCCCTACAAAACGACTCCAAGCCTTCAAAAAATGAGATAGGTTATTGTAGAGGGGCTTAGCAAAAACCTATAGGTTCAAAAATATTGTGTGTAGACTCCATAATTTTTAATAAATATTATGTCAAAGTTTGATGGTTTTTTGCACTTAGGGTACACAAGGGGTGTTTCTGATAGGGTATGTCATTGAACAATCTAGCGTGTCAAGAGGAAAAGTGGGACTGCTCCTAGGGTAAACCCACCCAACCACACATGATCAAGGTGTCAGTTCATGCCCATGATGAATAGAATGTTATATGGTGTACTTGGAAACTTTGCACTAAGTGCATCTGACCCTTTTTGCATGAATAGAGAAATTTCTACCCCACAAAAAGGACTTCGAGCCTTTAAAAATTGAGATAGTTTATTGTAGAGGGGCCTAACATGACCCTATAGGTTCAAATATATTGTGTGCAAGTGCTATAATTTGCAATAAATGTCTATCAAAGTTCAACAATTTTTTGCACTTAGATTACATAAGAGACATTGTTGGTAGGGTGTGTTGTTGAGCATTTTGGCATGCCAAGAGGAAAATTGGGACCGTGCCTAGGGTAAATCCACCCAACTAGATGTAATCAAGGTGTCAGTTTATTCCCAAAATGAGAAAAATGTGATATAGGATACTTGATAACTTTGCACTAAGTGCATCTAACCCTTTTTGCATGAACAAGAAAATTGCTTCCCTGAAAAAATGAATCTGATCCTTCAAATAACCAAGATAGGTTATTGTAGAGGGGCCTAATATGACCCTATAGGATCAAGCAGATCATGCACAGGTTCCACGATCAGCAAAAAATGGTCCATATAAGTTCAATGGTTTTTCATACTTAGGGTACACAAGGGACATCATTGATAGGGTATGTCGCTGAGTATTTTGGCATGCTGAGAGGAAAAGTGGGATCATGCCTAGGGTAAACCCACCTAACTAGATGCAATCAAGGTGTCAATTTGGTACCACAATGAATAGAATGTGATATGGGGCACTTGGAAACTTTTCACTAAGTCCATCTGACCCTTTTTGCATGAACAAAAAAATTGTTGCCTTGCAAAAATGATTCCAAGCCTTCAAAAATACAGGTAGGTTATTGTAGAGGATTTTAACATGACCCTGTAGGTTCAAATAAATTGTGCACAGGTTCCATTATTTGCAAGAAAAAGTTCATCAAATTTTGATGATTTTTTGCACTTAGGGTACACAAGTGACATCGCCAGTAGGGTATGTTTTTTAGCATTCTAGCATGATGAGAGGCAAAGTGAGACCGTGCCTAGGGTAAAACAACCCAACCAGATGCAATGGGGATGTCATTTTGGGCTCATGAAAAAATAAAACATGATATGGGGTACTTGGCAACTTTGCACTAAATGCATCTGACCCTTTTTGCATGAGCAATAAAATTATTGTCCTGCAAAAATGACTCTAAGCCTTTAAAACTCAATACATGTTATTATAGAGGGGCCTAGCATGACCTTGTAGGTTCAAAGAGATCATGTGCAAGTACCATGATTTGCAAGAAATAGTTCATCAAAGTTTGATGATTTTTTGCACTTTGGGTACACAAGGGAAATCGTCAGTAGGGTATGTTGTTGAGTGTTTCAGCATGCCAAGAGGAAAAGTGGGACCATAACTAGGGTAAACCCACCCAAATAGAAATGATCAAGGTTTCAATTCATGCCCATGATGAACAAGATGTGATATGAGGTACTTGAAAACTTTGCACTAAGTGCACCTAACCCTTTTTGCATGAGCAAAAAAATTAATGCCCTACAAAAAGGACTTAGAGCCTTTATAAACCAAGATAGGTTATTGTAGAGGAGCCTGAGATGACCTTTTAGGTTTAAACAGATCATGAAAAGGTTCCACCATTTACAAGAAATAGTTCATCAAATTTTGATAGTTTTTTGCACTTATTGTATGCAAGGGACATCACCGATAGGGTATGTCGTTGAGCGTTACAACATGCCAAGAAGAAAAGTGGGACCATGCTTAGGGTAAAACCACCCAATCATAGATAATCAAGGTGTTAGTTTGTGTGCATGATAAACAAAATGCGATATGGGCTTCCTCCAAAATGAGGGTTTGTTCCTAGTAGCCCTCAAAACTAATTTTTTGGTTCATAACTTCTAACATGTTCACCTCTCATATAAAAATTTAACCTTTTTAGATAACCATTTGGGAGACACCTAACATATGTCAAACTTGACATGTCATGTTTTGGAACAACTTGCTCAAAAATTGTTGATTTAAGGGCCAATAAGGTCTATTTTACAAAGCACCTACCCTCTAAACATTCTCTTGAACCAAAACATTTACTCGAATAGCATAGAAAAAGGTTCAAATAAACAAAATTGATAATTTTTATGTGTTGAAACATGTCAAAAGGTGTCTAAAGAGGTAGATATGTAAAATTGATCATTCCCAATGCGCATTCCAATAATGAAATTTGGCGGTGTTGATGGCACTTGTGTCTAAATTTCATTCTTTCATAAGAACAATATGACTCCAATAATAAACATGTTTGCATTATATTATATTAAATAATCATTTAAAAGTATACTTCATATCAGTTGCATAGAATGAACAAATTAGGTCACATTTAAATTGTAAATATGTACATTTCAAAGTATCAAAACATACACACAATGAACAAGTTGGATCACATTTCAATTGATAATTACTAAGTTTTGAAGTACAAATACATGTACACAATGAAAAAATGGGTATCAAATATCAACTTTCATATATTTGAAAATGAACAATAATTGTGTACATATACAAAAATGTCATAAATATCAAGTCAATAATAGAGTTATAAAAATATGGCATGTGTCATGTCATGGTTGATATATATAATACAAATGTCAAATATATACATAAATTGGTCCTTCAATGACCACAACTAGAACTATATGTCTCTATCAATATCTATGACCATGGTGGATCATCAAAATTGAGCATCTTCGAAGCAGTACGTGGCTTTATAGGTGGTTGCACAAGAAAAATTGAAGTGTTGAATCAAATATCTATTCTCAAAATAACTAAATATTGAACTGTAATTTATTTGCAATTGAATTGTTGATTACCTCATGTCTTTCCTCTTTTGTTGGGATATGTAGTAAAGATGACATGTCCCTTCTTGGGTGAATGGGACTCCTAACAAAATGGAAAGGCAAAGGATCTATAGGAAGTCATGAAGGGGGATATAATAGGTAAAACAAAATTAATACAAGTTAATAATATATGTCAATAAACACTAAAAAACTAAAAATGCATGTACTAAAAAATAAATGCATACTAGAGCCTTAGATGGACCTCCTATACTTGTAGGAGGAACAACCACTCTTGATTCAATTATAATAATTTCTTATATGTTAAGTGATAAAAGATGGTGTAGTCATAGAGGAAGGAATTGGGGCTTTCAAACAAACAAGAAAGAAATACAAAAGGATTTGACAAGAGGGTTTCAACTAAGAAGACAAACATACCTCTTCCCTCCTTTGTATTGGACCTCATCTTTGATGATCAAGACTTGTAACAAAATAGATTGGTAGAGCATTTGCGGGAAGTTGTAAAGGGGGTTGTAATAGGTAAAAGACAATTAATACAAGTTAATAATGCAAAGTTGTTGACAAAGAAGTTAAAAAGATTAAAATACATGTACTTATATCTAAACACATATGTTTAACATATATAGAAAAAATGCATACTAGAGCCTCAAATGGTTCTCTTTTACTCTTAGGAAGCATCATCGCTGATGATAAAACTATGATCATTTCCTACATGAAATATGATATATGCTATAGTCATAGAGGAAGGATTTAGATATTTTGAACAAACAAGAATGCAATTGAAAGTGAATATGAAAATGTTACCTCTTCCCTCTCCCAAACCTCTGTGACATCAGGTGCATTCATTAATTATGTAAACCCCAATTATTTTTGTATATAGAACAAATAAATCAGGTGCATTCATCAAGATTTACATGTACATGTTTAATCATAATACATTTCAACAAATAAATTTAAATTTTACTAAATTACCTTTTGGTGCTTAGGTCTCTACGAGGATATCATTTTCTGTCTTAGTGTACCGGAAGATGCCTTTCACACACGAGACTTCCTGGAGCCAAGTAGGGTAACCTAACATTAAAAAAATAAAATAAGAGAAATGAATATATAATATTAAATCTAAGTCAAAAAAATCTAAATCTAAAGGACTCGTATAGGTTTAATTAAAAATTATAAATAAGAGTTGTGCAAAATATGATAGCACAAAGCTTTCTAGGCCAAAGTCAATGGCCAAAAGTGTGACATCATCAACTTGGGACATCTAAGCCCCTGAAAATCCCTATAAAATGCCAAATAAATATACATATTAACAAAAAACATTTTGAAACCAAAATATTATTAAAATCTTTACCTTGGGTGTGGAAGCTACCCATGCACGTGGACTAGAATGAAAAATATGTGGTGTACTCACACCACCTGTTGCACCTTGCAATGCATATTATTAATATATCACTTTAAATTAATTTATAAATAAAAATTATTTACTTTTATAAGATTTAGGTGATTAATTAATAGCATGTCATAAACATAAATAAACACACCTGCATATGCTCTCCACCAGAAAACACCATGGTCATCAGGTTTTCAATGAGGGCCACATCCTCTACGGTGGAAGCATGACATCTACTACCATAATGTGTACACAAATGGGATGTTGATCCATCCTCATTCGTGTCGCTATCTACCCCAAAACATATATTTTGGTAGCTAGCGCACATATGCTCAATGGGTTGGGTTGAGACAAATGGTGCATCTGATGATGATGAAGGTGGCGCAGGTGTTGAACCATCATCTATTCCAACTAACTGTATGCCATCATGAACAATGGAATTAGTCAATGATGTATCTACTTGAAGAGTATGTAACTCACTAACACATTTATGCACATTTTCTAATGAAAGCTCATCAAAATTATGACAGTCACGTGTCAAACATTTGATGAAAATCTAACGAACTTTTCATTGCTAGATTTTTGTCAGATGCTCTGAATTATTTTTTTCGTCTCATCTCCAAAAAAACTTTAGTCAAAATATGAACCCCACAACCACCTATGTTTCATAAAAATTGTGATAGGCACAATGTGAGAACATCGATGATTATTTTTGTTGGCATTTCGATGAAAATGTTGTATTTGCCATGAAACTATTCATCATCGGTACAAAATTCTCATTGGCACTCACAGAAACTTCAACAAAAATATTTTTCAAAATTATGACGGAAATCTTTAGCTTCAATGAAAGTCTCTAATGAGAATGTTGTACCTACAATGAAAGATTTTGTCAGAAGTCTAATGACCTATCACTATTTTAAAAACAAAAATGCTTACCCCTTACATAATTTAGTACACAAGGATTTAACCAATGGTTTGATACTTCACCAACATGCACACCCCTTACATAATTCAAAATTCTTGGGAATTCATAATTGATAAGTATAACCCAAACGATGCAAAGAACCTTCTATAGAATTAGGGGTGTAGAAGGACATTCTTTGCACCATTTGTGTATACCACTCAATTTTATAGATTAGGATTATATTGGCCTCTCATTCTCTCTATGGCATCCTGAACTTGATTCAAAATTTGATAGATTTGAAGCATCTAACAAGATTGAATTCCAATATTCATCATATGATCATTAGCTAATCAAACTTATCAAACAATGATATAATTACTCCCATTACCTTTAAAAATGGAAGAACACTTCTTTCAAGTCATTTCATACTTCTTTATATGCTAACCCTATGCTAAAGGAGCCCCTATCCAACATTCAAACCATTAGTCATTATAGTTTATACAAATATTAAAATGAATGGTAAAGAGTATTCTTGAGGACTGTAAAAGATCGATCATTTCATCACACTATGCAATACACAATTAGGGGTAGGTAAAAGTAACTTATTTACTATTTAGAAAAAGGTACATACAACTAAATACATGTTTGTCACAATCACTATTGTAATGCTTATGATATCTAACTAAGAAAGTGAAAAGTCTTGGTAATAGAAAGCAATAGCATAGACAAGGAAACAAATTATTTGATAAGTTGTCACCGAGAAAAGATGAGGCAGCCTTAATTACAAACAATAGCAAGCAATAGCATATACAAGGTAGCGAACTGTATGAATGATGTAATTCCATGATGATGATGGAATTCCATGAGAAGAAAATTGATATGGATTGTCAACGCATTCCATCACCACCATGGTATTCCATCACCATCATGGCATTCCATCACCATCATGAAAAAGGGTGATAGTTGCTAAAACCTGGCTTATTATTAACCCACTCCAAGATGGGTGTATTGACTTATACCTATTGATCCATGAGAATCAAAATCCTCGCCTTGTATTTATGTAGACTATGCAAGGATCCCCACCTAAGGGGTTCAGGGTCCTGCATATGTAATTTATTTATCTTTTGTTAGCTTACATCTTATATGAAGGTCAATCATAATCAGATTTACATAAGTCATCATAGTTTATACAAATACTCAAACAAATGGTAAAGAGTATCCTTGAGGACTATAAAAGATCAACCATTTCATCACACTACACAATACACAATTAGGGGTAGGTAAAAGTAACTTATATACTGATTAGAAAAAGGTACATACAACTAAATACATGTTTTTCATAGTCACTCTTGTAATGCTAATGATTTAACTAATCAAGTGGACAGTCATGGTAATGTTGGATTCTTATTTTGAGGATTGTTATGTTATGAGGTCTCCTCTATCCATATGCAAAGTCATACATAGTACATTTTAAGGTATGCAAATAAGGTATCGAAAATATAGAGCCAATATATAACACATGGTCATAAATCTATCTTTTAACTATGAAGTATGCCTAAAGACATTGATAGAAAGAGAAGATCATCATGGTTTTGTGCACAAAGATTCCATGATGATGATGGAATGCCATGGTGATGATGGAATGCCATGGTGGTGATGGAATTCCATGAGAAGAAAATTTATATGGATTGTCAATTATTTCCATCACCAGATCATGATACTGCATTTCATTGAGGAAATTTTTTGAATAGTTCACTGCCCTATCTATGCTACCACATTTTTTGTACATGTCTACATATCATAAAATAGGTTCTTTTGAACAAGATATGGATACTTGGAAAAAATCTATCAAAGGATAATAGAAAGAAATATCATAGACAAGGCGGAGAACTATTTGATAAGTTGTCACCAACAAAATATGAGGTAGTCCTGATTACAAACGATAGCAAGCAGTAGCATAGATAAGGCAGAAAACTATTTGAATGATGGAATGCCATGATGATGATGGAATTCCATGAGAATAAAATTTCTATGGATTGTCAATTCATTCCATCATCACCATGGCATTCCATCACCACCATGGTATTCCATCACCACCATGGCATTTCATCACCATCATGGAATTCCATCATCATCATGGCATTCCATCATGCAAACACGAGCAATCAATAGCATAAACAAGGAAGCAAACTATTTGAATTATATAATTCCATATTAATGATGATGGAATGCCATGGTGGTGATGGAATTCCATGAGAAGAATATTTCTATGGATTTTAAATTATTTCCATCACCGCCACGGTATTCCATCACCATTAGACCACATTTCATTGAGGTAATTTTTTGAACAATTCACTTCCCAGACTATGCTATCACATTTTTCATACATGTCTATAAAATCCTAAAATGGTGCTTTTGAAAAAGTTATGGATGCTTAGAAAAAATATATCAAAGCATAATAGCAAGCAATAGCATAGACAAGGCAACAAACTATTTGATAAGTTGTCACCAACAATAGATGAGGTAGTCCTAATTAAAAATGATAGCAAGAAATAGCATAGATAAGGCATAAAACTGTTTGAATGATGGAATTCCATGATGATGATGGAATGCAATGGTGGTGGTGGAATTCCTTGAGAATAAAATTTCTATGTAATGTCAACACTTTCCATCACCACCAAGACATTCCATCACCATGAGACTGCATTTCATTGAGGCAATTTTTTGAACAATTCACTGCCCTGTCTATGCTACCATATTTTTCATACATGTCTACAAAAGCCTAAAATAGGTGCTTTTGAACAAGATATGTATGCTTGGAATAAATTTATCAAAGAATAATAGCTATCAATAGCATAGACAAGGCAACGAACTGTTTGATAATTTATCACCAACAAAACATGAGGCAATCCTAATTACAAATGATAGCAAGCAATAGCATAGAAAAGGAAGCAAAATGTTTGAATGATGAAATTCCATGATGATGATGGAATGCCATGAGAATCAAATTTCAATGGATTTTCAATGCTTTCCATCACCACCATGACATTCCATTACCATCATGGCATTCCATCATCATCGTGGCATTCCATCATACAAATGATAGAAAGAAATAGCATAGACAAGGCAACGAACTGTTTGAATGATGGATTTCCAATGCATTCCATCACCATGAGACCACATTTCATTGAGACAATTTTCAAACAGTTCACTACCCTATCTATGCTACCACATTTTTCATACATGTCTACAAAAGCCTAAAATAGGTACTTTTGAACAAGCTATGTATGCTTGGAGGCCATTTAAAGGGGTTGTGGCCAAACCTTAATTCCTTCCATTTTTTCTTATTTGAATCAACCATTTGTTTGTATTCCATCTCAGAAATTTTTAGGGTACTGTCCATATTTCTTATTCATTATTTGTTCACTGGTCATAGTCAGATCATAATCACTTGTCCTTGTAAATTTATTGTATATTTTTGTTCATTAAAGCATTTAAGTTTGGTTGTTGTGTTAGTTATCACTATCACCATCTAGGTCAGGTTCCCCCAAGGGTTGTCAAGTTTTTTGAGTTAAGAAGGTATCCCTTTCACTGTCATAACTAGGAAAATCTTGTATTAGGCATTCCATTTGACAAAGTTTTTTTATTACAGATAGGGGTATGGTGTTGTTTAGGGTTCCTTGACATAAGAATGGTGTTGTTACAAAACAAAACACAAATGTTGAAGAGCCTCATCCAGTCATGACCATTGGAAGCATGAAGGGATGTACGATGGTGAATAGGGTCACCCAGAGGCTAGTCATGTTGGTCCAGTGTACCAAGTGGAGTTGGTGAGTTATAAGGGTTCAGTAGATGAGAGGGAAGTTTCTTGAGTTTAGGGCATGTTCCATGATATAGAAGACCTATGCAGGGTCATGAAAAGTTGGTAGAACATTGCGGTATGGTGATGATCCTTGTATCTAGGAGAGCATAGGAGAGTTTTTGTGGGTAACCAGTGTTTGTGAGAGATATGTAGATTGGTCATAATGCACATAGCACTTTCACATTGCAAGAAAACTAGTATTCAAGTGTATCAAATCCTTTTTGGTGGACCTAATGTTAGACTATCCTCAAGTCGGTAACAATCACAGCCACAACACATGGATTTAATCCTTGAGAGTTGAGTATATGATGTTAAGATTGAGAGACATTCATGCTCTTGATAATGTTGTATTAGAGGAGGTTTGTACCCTATCATGTTGGTGGAGATTACAAGTGTTAGGTTGAGTTTCTATTCTCAGTTTACTAATAAAATAGTGATTAGTAGTCTTTTGGTGATTCTTTCAATGACAAACACTACTGTGTATGTTTTCTTTGATTTGTTTTCAGACCTACCTTGACATCCTTGGTAGGCATGGAGTTTATAAAAGCATTTGTTAAGACAATTAGAATTTTTTGAACAGTTCACTGCCCTGTCTATGCTACCACATTTTTCATACATGTCTACCAGAAAATTTTAGTAAATAGTTCATTGCCTTGTTGCTATGAGTAAAAGCCTAAAATAGGCTTAATAGTTATTTTATTTTATTTTTAAAAATGAATCAATTCCAAAGCAGCAACTCTCGCCTAATAAAACTAGGCAGAAATATAAACTTGAGCATGAAATGTAACTTGACCATACAAATAGTTCATTCCCACGTAGGAGCTCACAACCCTAGATAAAAGTAGTGAAATTTTTTATAAAATAATTGCTTGCACCAAAAATCTCACTATAGATGGGGACCCTAAATGTTAAACCTCTCAAAATGTTGCATCTATGGGATACCCGAGAAACAATACCCAACAAATCTGATTATGCTTAAGATGCACCTAAGATGGAAGCTAAGTGATATGGCTCACCTGTAAGGCCTCAATCTATTTTCGTCTAGCTCATCTTTTGGTCGCGAGCTTTCCCTAAACCACCTAAACACCAAAATGTTTCATATACAAGATCAACGTCTATATCAACAATGCGACCAAGATAAGCGTCAATGGTGGAATGCACTCATGCGCAGGAATGAACTGTTTTTATGGAAAGTTATATTTCATGCTCAACTTTATATTTCAACCTAATTTTATTAGTTGAGGGTCTTTTCTTTGGAATTGATTCAATTTTTAAAAAAAAATTAAAATAACTATTAAGCCTATATTCAACTTATAATGGAGTTGATTCAATTTTTATTTTTTTTTAAATGACTATTTTTTTTATAGCTATAATGTTATTGAATTATTGAATTTATATATTATCATTTAATTATTGAATTTATATATTAACATCTAATTGTTCGAGGTGACCTTCTCAAATTGATCTTGTATATTTTTAATTTTTGTCATATCATATTTTATATTAGAGGGCCCTTCTACACATACAAAATATAAGGACTCAATTATTTTTCACCACCTAAAAATTGAGGAAAGCATACCTAAATGGCATGAAACAATTATACATTTTATCAAAATAAATTGTTTCACCATATGTAAAATCCTTAAATAAGGGTTCAGATAATCTTAAAGACTTGCCAACAAAATCACCAAGGTGCATACAACCCTAATAAACCAAATCAAGGTATTGAGGAATCTTTTTGAGGTAAAAAAATATACCAACCAAGAATAAACATTCATACATTTGATGGTAAAAATGTAATTTTTATGGATAGGTCTCATACAATACCAATTCAAGCTTCAAAATATATCAAATAATATCATGGTTAACATAGTGAATATATTTATAATTAAGAACTTACCAATGGTGTCAATGGAAATTGAGGGGTAGGAAAGGATAAATGTTCAATCGATAAGAATTCATCAAAGAATTAGAAACCTTAGAATGAGAAACCATGCATTAGAATCTATTTCATCTAATGAAAATAAATAATAATAATTAAGGTCTCTAGCTGATTATAATATTGAGAATTTGATATCAACACTTGAAGCTCTTAAGGTGACACCTTACCAAAGGCTTGAATTGTACCTCAATGGACTTATTTTTTTGTGTAATAATCCTAATGATAATATTTTGACAAGATTTTGACCCTCTCTCTCTCTCTCTCTCTCTCTCTCTCTCTCTCTCTCCTCTCTCTCTCTCTCTCTCTCTCTCTCTCTCTCTCTCTCTCTCTCTCTCTCTCTCTCTCTCTCTCTCTCTCTCTCTCTCAATGGGTCCCAAGGGGTTAAGGAGTCATAACACCCATTAATAAGTCCTAGCTAGACCTTTTAGGATAGGGGAATGACTCAATAGTGTTTCCTAGGACCCATTAATGGATCATAGATGTATTTAGGATTTTTTATGACCCATTTATGTATTTTTAGAACCCTTAGTATGCATTAGAACCCCTTAGGACCCATTATTGTATTCTAAGACCCTTCAATACCCATTAATGGGTCCTAAGGGATCTTATCATTAGTTTAACTATAAGTCATTCATTAACCCTAAGGTTTTTATTAATTATACTTATTAATTCACTAATGTAAATATGTATTGCATTGATCCATAGATCTATAACTAAGGTTTAGGTACATGATAGTCTATTCTAAGCATCATAAACATCATAAAGTTAAGGTTAAGGTTAAGGTTTAGGTACATTGATCATAAACATCGTAAGAATCCAATCTAAAAATACATCATAGGAATCATATGCATAACATAGGCATCAAATCACCATCCATCTCATAAACAATAAACAATCCATATACCATCAATAAACACATCATATAATTCTATTTTAAAATACCATGCCCCATCTCATATATATCGAAAAATAATATATCAATGATAATACAAAATCCTCAAAGGTTAAAAAAATGTCACACAAAATGAGGGGTAGCTGACACTCTCTGTCTCCATCTCCTGGAGGTGGCATGGTGCTACTTATAGGACCTATTGGAGATGGACCATGAATTAAAACTATTAAAAGTAACATCATGAATTATTTACGTAAAGGAATTAAAATTTAAAACATAATGAAACTAATTGTGTCACCATATAAGTCAAATAAAATTATATCAAGAAATCAATGTCAAATAGATAATATACTAAGAGCATACCTCATACATTTCATTCATCTTCTTCTTCATCCAAATATTCATATGTATCATCTGATTCATATTTTACACAGGATTGGTCATATCATCATCATCATCATAATCATCATTGATGGGCTTCTAAAATAGCCATCTTTCTCACTGCTTTTTATCCTCTTTCTAGAACAAGTTGATTGCACATAGACATGAATTTATGGTTTTAAGCATATGAACTTATGGTTTCTATGTATATGTTATATATGTGTGTGTGAACATAAGATGGAAATGTGGATACTTCTAAAAGACATAATATCTGCTTAAATTCATGGACAGGAATGGTGAATATAATAGCTATACATGTTAATGGATGTTTCCTCGCCTAAGCTATGTTTTGGGTAGTTACCTCTTGTAGCCATAGGATTTGCAAGAGTGATAATTAAGACTTACACCTTTTCCTAATATTGATGATGTGGATATATATGTATATGGTTGGATATGCGCGCATTGATTGTTTTGTAGGAGTTGACTGTGGATATTCAAGGACCAGCATACTGGCGCGGGAGTCATCAAAGCCAACCGTAGATTGCAGAATCTTCACAAGCAAGTCAATACTTTTTGTTGCATGCAACGCGTAGATTCAGTGTGTGCTATATTCTGGGATTATTCATGGTCAATAATGTTTCTATTGTGAAACTTTATGAGTTGTAACTGATCCTCATTTATGAAGTGATCATAGATTTAGGAGATAGTTGTAGCTGCCTTTTAAATAATCGACTGTTGTGACTCTTTTGGAGTTAGTCGAACAAACTAGTTTTTAATAGAACTCTTGCATACTGTTTCAATCAAGTGTAATCATTTTATGGATGAATAGAATGTTCAGTTCAAGTTTGCATCTTTCATCTTGATTGTACTTCTCATTCACTCATTCAAGGGGGCCCACTTGATGAGTGAATTGTTCTATTAGTGTAGAGTTCATTTTCCTATTCATTTATATGTATTAGAACTTTGTTGTTCCTGTAGCTACTGATATCAGAATTAGTAGCCTGTTCCTGCAGCACAGTCAGTTGGAGCAGTTCCTAACTGTGATTTTCTGCTTTGATTAGAATACATTTTATTACCAGTTTTAGTATAGTTTTCCTGAAGCGTAAGCATTTGAATTCCTTAGATAGACTTAGAAAGAGAAGGTTTGAAGCATATACTTTGCAAATGTCATTCCATGTTTACGTCCCTGGTCAATAATTAAATGAGACCAAATAATGCATTTAGGAATCATTTGGGGTGTCCAATCCTGAAATAGGCAATCCATTGCTCTAGGTTTCTGATACTATTGTTTGGCTAGCATTTTTGGCACCGCACCGGGGATGGTGTTAATTCAAACTTATCCTTGTAGTTGCAGTCTTGGTTTTAATCTAGTACTTAAGTAAGCATTTTTATGCATAGAAGGAGATATCACCTTGGGAGATTTCTTCCCCGTAACTACCAAGGAGAGCCATTTGATTTATTTAATCCTCAAATTGAAGAACCTCAAAGTGAGAATGAAGAAGAAGAACCCTTTGAAAATCTATTTGCTAATGCTCAGGAACACATATCCTCTTCATCATCTGAGGAATCATTGCATTTGAAGGACCTATTTGTTGAACCTGAATACCAAGATAACCCGCTTGCTCTCATTATATATCAGCCACCACCACCAGGTCCTCCTCCCAGAATGGTTGTTCATGCTCCCTTTCCTTTTCCTATACCTCAACAGCAAGGTAACCAAAATTTGAAGAATATAACTACTGTTGTGTTTCCCAAATTTTATGGCCTCCTTATTGAGGACCATGAGACCTTTCTCTTTGAATTTGATATTCTTTGCCAAAGTTATGACTATACCACTGATGCCCACAAGCTAAAGTTGTTTCCATCAACTCTAAAAGAAGCTACTTTGAGATGGTTAATGGGGTTAGGTGCTAATGATGTAGCAAATTGGAATGCCATGCGCACAATGTTTCTTTTTAAGTACAAAGAGTACTGTAGAGGTCAAGATTTGAAAGGTGATGACATTTTTAAAATGTCTCAGAAGGAGGATGAAACCCTGGAGGATTATGCATCCAGATTTATGTTCAACTTGCAGTGTAATACATAGCACCAGCTAAATGAGGCATCTCAAAAACACCTCTTCCTAAAAGGTGTGAATGATGGGAGTATTTAGGCTCTAGACCTAATGGCAGGAGGAGATATCACACAAAAAGGTTGGGTTGACATAAAGAATATATGTCAAAATTATTCAAGGGCCACTTTGAAGAAGGTTAGGGGACTGAGAGACCTACCATATAAGTCCAATGGTGGTTAAGAAGTATCCAAAGTGGAGTTGTCTAATTTGCTATCTGAATTCAAGAAAGACATCATTAATGATGTCGCCACTCAGCTGGATAGTATGCAAGCCAGGAGGAAGAAGGAAGAGTCAGATGTTGTGCTTGCTGAGTTCTGTTCTCATTGTAGAGAGAAGAAGAGAAACTTTAAATGTAAGATGGTTGCATCTGTGGACATTAACCCAATGCCCACCGAATTCAAAGCCATAGATGAGGAGAATGGAGAAGTTTTCTATGTTGCTCAAAGGCGTCCATGGGCTTAGAGACAAAGTATGCCTCCGGACCCACTGAATAATTTTGGTTATGATAATAATAGCTATTGGCCAAACCAAAACCCCCAAATTCTACTCCTAAGGGTCAAAATTGGAATCACAACTGGTCCAATCAATAGCCATACTATAACCAAGCCTATCCGTAGCAACCACCATTTAACCCATACCAACAATAGTATAACTCCAATCAGCAGCCATAGCAGAATAGCCAATGGCCACCTCATCATAACTAGCAACCACAACCTCAGTGGGGACCCAATCAGCCTAATCAGCAACAAGCAATAATGCCCCCACCTTAGCAGCAAGCTATTATGCTACCACCTCTTTTAGCAAATAGAAACCCTCAAAAGCCAACTCAACTTCCTGCTCAGCCAACTCCAAATCCTAATAATAAGCAACAAGCTTATTCCTTGCATGTAAATGATATCCATCTTAGATCAGGAACTACACTGACTGCACCCAAGGAGCCAATAATCACCGAAGTTGCTAATGTTGAAGACATACCTATGAACCAGCTTGTTGATGTTCCACCTATTTCTCAAACTATACCAGTGCCTAAGAATCCTCCTTATCTGCGAAGATTGTCTCAAGTCGTTCCTCCAAAAGAAAATCCTATGGCCACTAATTTGATTGATCATCTCAAGCAAATGACAGTACAGATTCCCTTGTTGGATTCCCTTAAAGAAATTCTAGTCTATACCAAAGCAATTAAAGAAGCCTGTATCAAACAACCTAGAAGGAAAAAGAAAGACCCTAATACTGTCCATGTCTTAGGCCAACTCTTTGATCTCATGCTAAGCAAAGTTTTCATGCCTAAGTATTTAGATCCAGGAAGTCCAGTGGTAACCATTTACATTAATGGTACCCCAAATTCAGAATGTTCTCATTGACTTGGGAGCATTAATTAATGTTATGACTAGGGAAGTTCTGCTAAAACTTAGTATCATTGGTTTGCGGGACACACCAACAATATTGCAATTAGCTGATAATTCCATAGTCAAGTCCGATGGTATGGTTGAGGATATTGTTGTTACTTTGGATTCCTTAGATTACCCTTATAATTTTATAGTCTTGTCACCCAAAGCCACCCTAGGAGGATATCTATTAATCCTAGGATGGCCTTGGTTAGCCACGGCTGATGCTTGCATTGCATGCCATTTAGGGAAGATGACCATATCAGATGGAATAAATACCAAGAAGTTAACTCTGTATTCTCTAGAAAAACCCCAAAGTGAACTTGATCAAATTGTCTGGCCAAACTTAGGAGATGTTGCCCTTGTAGTAAACTCTGTGCAAAAACTCATGGTCATTGATAGAAATCCATTCATGGTATCACAAGAATAAGATGACATACTAGCAGCAATACTTACTAACCAATATGGTTCTGAGGAGTCATCTTGTGATGATCTAAATTGTCCCCTCCAAACAATACTGCCCAAGCAAACCACATCTCAGCTTCCTGCAGCACCTAATTATCTTCACACCTTGCTACCCCATGAGATAAATTCTCAATCCATAGCAGAAATCCAGATGTTAGAAACAGTTAAGAGAGTTGAAATTGTTTCAGGAAAGGAGCTGAATGTTAATAAAAACCTCACTGAATCTCAAATGTGTAGTCTTCTCAAGCTTTTACAGGATAGTCAGAAAGCTTTTGCATGGGATAACACTGACATGAAAGGGCTAGATCCCAAACTCTGTACTCACAGAATATATATAAGCCCAGAATACAAGCTAGTAAGGAAAGCTCAAAGAAGAATTAACCCTGCTTTAAGAGACATAGTTAAGACTGAGTTGTAGAAGCTTCTTAGTGCAAGTTTCATTTATCCTATTTCTGACAGTCAGTGGGTTTCTCCTCTTGTAGCTGTTCCAAAGAAAGGAGGAAAGTGGAGAGTTTGTGTTGACTATAGAGAACTTAACAAAGCCACTAAGAAGGATCACTTTCCACTACCTTTCATTGACCAAGTGCTTGATAATCTTGTGGGTAAAAAGTACTTTTCATTTCTAGATGGCTTCAGTGGGTATAATCATATACAAATATCACCAGAAGACCAGGACAAGACAATGTTTACCTTCCCTTGGGGAACCTTTTCTTATTCAGTCTTTCCATTTGGATTGTGTAATGCCCCTGCTACTTTCCAGAGAGCGGTGCTGGGTATTTTCTCTGACATTGTCGCTGATTGTGTTGAAATCTATATGGATGACTTTACAACTCATGGAACCACATTTGAAGAAGCACAAGCTAACTTGGAAAAGGTTCTTAAGAGATGTCAAGATTACAATCTCTCTCTTAACAGTGAGAAGTGTTATATGATGATGGAGGAGGGAGTAGTCCTAGGACACTACTTTCCATCTTTTGGAATTTAGGTTGACCCTACAAAAATTGTAGTTATAAACACACTCCCCACACCAGTTAAGTAGAAGGATGTTAGAAGTTTCCTTGGCCATGCTGGTTACTATAGAAGGTTCATAAAAGACTTTAGCCAACTTGCAGCACGATTATATAATTTATTGAAGAAAGAAGCTGAATTTGCATGGATAGAGGAATGTGAAGCATCATTCCAGAAGTTGAAAGATGTTCTAACAACAACACCTATTCTCAGAGGACCTGATTGGAAGCTTCCATTCCATATCCATGCAGATGCATCTGACTATGCTATTGGAGCAATTCTGGGACAAAAGGAAGGTATTATTGAACATGCAATTTACTATATTAGTAAAAATTTGCAAGGAGCAGAATTAAATTATATTGTTACTGAAAAAGAGTTGTTAGCAGTTGTTTATGCACTAAACAAATTTAGGCACTACATCACAAGCTATGAAGTATTTGTTTATACTGATCATTCATCTATCAAGTACTTAATGAATAAACCTACCATTAGTGGTAGATTAGCATGCTAGTTACTCCTCATGCAGGAATTTGATGTAAAGATCATAGACAAACCAGGAAAGGCTAATGTAGTGGCTGATTTCTTGTCATGACTGCAAGTGCCAGATGATCCTGCAGCAATTGATGATAGCTTCCCTAATGAGAACTTGTTTTCTATTGATTCTTTTAATCCATGGTATGCAGACTTAGCCAACTACGTTGCTACAAGGAGAACACCACCTCACTTTTCTCCTAAACAACATCGTCTATTAGTTGAGAAGAGTTTTAACTTCTCTTGGATATTAGGCTTCATGTTTTATACAGGACTAGACCAGGTCACAAGGTGATGCATTCGAGAGGATGAAACTTATAACATCCTTCAGGCATGCCATGATGAGCCATGCGGAGGACATTTTGCCGCAAAGAGGATAGCCTACAAAATCTTGACAACCGGGTATTACTAGCCTACTTTGTATAAGGATGCAGCAAAACATACTCAGCATTGTGATAGGTGCCAACGTATGAGATGTCCTACAAAGACTGATGAAATGCCCCTGCAGCCGCAAGTAGTTGTCACACCCTTTGATAAGTGGGGTATTGACTTCGTTGGACCTATTGAGCCCTCCTCTCATGGGAAATCTTACATATTGGTATGTACTGATTATGCAACAAAATGGGTTGAAGCCAAAGCTATGAGACATGTCAGAGATCACAAAGTTGATGAGTTTCTTTATGAATGCATATTCACCAGATTTGGAGTACCAAGGGAAATTGTCACAGATCAAGGGGCACAATTCACCTCTAACCTTATCATATAGTTGATGCAGGAGTACATGGTACGTCATGGAAAATCTTCACCCTACCATCCTCGAGCCAATGGCCAGGTGGAAATCACAAACTGAGAGATCGAATCCATTCTCACTAAAATAGTAGCTGTGCATAAAAAGGATTGGGCTACCTGCCTTCCTGAAGCCATATGGGCTTACCGCACCACATGGAAAACCACCACAAGGTTTACTCCTTTTGAGTTGGTATATGGAAAATCAGCCTCTACATCGATTGAGTTCTAGCATAAAACACTTTGCACCACTTTAGATCTAGATATAGATATCACCAAAGCACAACAAGACAAGTTACTGCAATTAAATAGATTGGATGAATATAGGAAGTCTTCTCTCCACAATATAGATTTGATACAACAACAAAGAAAAAAATAGCATGATAAGTTCATTCATGATAAGAAATTTTCTGTCGGAGATTGGGCACTATTATATGATTCCAAATACCAGCACACACCCGAGAAATTTCATACCAGATGGCTTGGGCCTTATGAGATCATATCAATATTTGACAATGGAGCAATACAACTTTCAACCATTGATCCTATTCAATTTAAGTTACTTGTCAATGGGCATCATCTGAAACTTTATCACAAACCTATTAGCCATGATGAGTTCCTAAAGCAATCCCAGAGCACAACTGAAGCAAGTGATCCTGTAGCTGAAGAATCTGGGTCTTCCACCTAGGATTCTATCGATTCTTAATTCCATTCAAGACCACCATAATAAATATTTCACATTTCATGGAATACTTTCTCCATAATAATTTTTCATCTCACCTTCTCTCTTTTTCCACCCATCCACCCCATCCCATCACTTCATATGCAGGTGTAGTTTTTTGAATAACTCTTCCTGTAGCGCCTCCAGGTTCGCGCCAAATATACTCATACATATATTATTTTTATTCATTAATTTTTAGGATTTTGTGTCATTTTAATTTTTCACTCTTGCTTAACTTGGCTTGGTGGGACCCATGCCATTACTTAGTTGGGGGGGGGGGGGGGGTGGGGGGGGGGAATTATTCTATTTTTGAAATTTCAAATTAGCATGTAAAATTAAAGTTTGTGTCTTTGAATTATGTCTGTGACATGACTTGATGATCTATCCTTTTGTGATTGCATCATCACATTTAAAGTGAATTAAAGATATTAAAATTTGATCTTGATTTCTAATGATATGTTGCGATGTGTTCAGGGTGGCAGCCTTGGCACGTGCGAGCTTTTATGAGATGTTATGCAAAACTTGTATCATTAGATTTCATGCAAAAATCTTTAATTTTATGAATCAAGTTGCAGCGTGTATGCCGTCTTTTCTTCTACAACATTTTGTTCCGTAATGCATTGAGGTCTGTGACTTGCCATTTTCGAACTCTGCGAGAATTGTAGTTCTGCAAATTCAAAATTTGTTTGAGAGTAGTAATGGGAGGTGACCTTCAAAGGCATGAACCAATGGACCACAGGGTTTTGCTAAACGATGCGTCCACTTGTGAAATGTTTAGAAGGAGAGGATGGCTAGATTATTGTTTAATCCTTAAAGGGTTTAATGAGGAAGTCGCTCTACAATTTTTGTCTACCTTGAAGGACGGGTTTGCAGAAGTCAAAGGCTTGAAGATTGAGTTCACAGAAGATGTAGTAGCTGAAGTGACTGGTTTACCTCAAGAAGGTGAACAATGGGTGAAATATTTTGACCTGTGTTCAGCAAGAGCACAGTTCACTTTGCACGGTGATCCTCAGTTAGATATCGACATGAAGCAAGGAACTTGGTGATTATCTTTGCCTCTGGAGTTCATTCAGCCAGCCACATTTGTTATTCAGTACTTCACCTGTGAGGGATGCTACAAGTACTTGCATGCTTTGCATTTCAAAATTCTCAGTCATCTTCGGCACGACAATAGACCGGTAAATCTTCCCAGCTTCCTATTTAACATTGTGAAAAAGTAAGCTTTATTAGTCCAGTCAGGAAGCAACCAGTCTATTTCACATCATTTCTTAATAAAATTAATTGTAGAAAGGGAATTGAATAGACAAAAGGTTGGGACATGGGAGGAATTTTTGTAAATGAATGAGGTTGAACCTAGTGTAGTCAGCCCTAGAGGTCATGGTGTTGGTCGGAGAGAGAAAACATATTCTGGGGTTCATAAAATTGTTCAAAGAATTGAGAATGATCATGAAGCCTCTCCTTCCATTTCTAGGTCACCTAGAAAAATAATTTTCAATGCTAGAGCCTCTACTTCTTAGAGGAAGAAAAATAAAAGTACGGAAGCTCCCAATATTCCTGAATCTTTGTCGTCCGTAAGGACCAGGTCTACATCTAGGAAGGATAAGGGTAAAACAATGGAGCTAGAAGAGGAAATATTAGAACCTCAGCCTAGTGATAATACTGATAATGTGGAAGAAACCCTACATTCCCCTAGGGAAGAGAATTCTGAGAACCCTCCTGAAGCAGTGGCAGAGGAGGTAGTCACTAAGAGAAAGAAATGGAAGAGTCCTCCGAGCTCATCCATACGCCCTATGAGGAGAAGTAGAAGGCTTTCTGAGAAAGATGCTGAAGCTTTTGTTCCTATTATTAACATTGAGTCTTCTAAATCTGTAGAAAATGAGTCTTTGGAAAATTCCTCTTCTGAGGAATTATTTCATCAACCTACAGCCAGTGACACTATATTAAGAGAGCAGAGTCCAGAAATAGAGGTTAATCCTGGAGTTAACTACATATTGATTGATAGTGACAAGGACTCTGAGAAAACAGAGGAATTTGAAGATAATTCTATCGAGACAGACATTAGTATGAATTCAGAAGAAATTCCTAACTTTGGAACTAAAATTATTGAAGAAGTACCCCAACAGAGCAGTCAGGATAAGTTAGAAACGATGGCTAAGGTGGCAGCTGATGTTAGTGAGGAAACCAATGTAATAAAGACAATTGTTTTGTGGAAGGGGAAGTCCTTTGCACCAAAGAAAACAATTAAAACTCCTCACTTTCCATCTAGATGGGTGGACATACTCAATCAGGAACCTTTACCCCCACCAGATTTGTCTACACCCCTTGCTGCAGGGATAAATTTATACCAACAGTTGTTATGGGAAAAGACACAATGGAATTTAGAAAAGGAAAAATTGAAATGAGTCATTAGTGAGTAGAATTCTCAGTTGGAGTAGAAATCAGATGAGATTAAGATATTGAAATGGAGGATTGATCAGATTACATGGTTAATTCCAGAGCTGATGGAATGCAGATCACCATCATTGGTGTATGCATTATTCCTTAAAGAGCAACTTGTTAATTTCAAATTAACAAGGATTGTAGAAGGCCTCAATCCTGCCATATCTACTCCACATGAATTTTACTATGCCTTTCAGTCTACCCCAATGACTCTGAAAAACCTATTGTGTGAATTGTACTTACATAACCTAGTAGTTCCTGATGACACATAGTGGAATTCACTCCTCTATGTAGGGGATGTATAGTTAAGAGCAGTTATGTCATGGATGCAGAACGAGATGAGTAGAGAACACCAGGCTGTGCCATACAGAGACAAAGAAATGTTAGCTCCTTTGCTGATAAGGCATGAAGTTCAACACTCCAGGCAGACATATTTTGACTGGCTTTCTATCACAGCAAACACTAGTGGAGCCAATAAGATCTATCTAGTGTGAGAACAAGCTTTTGCAGACTGGGACCAGCATTCCTCACGAGATGTTATCACAACAATTAGTGCCTCCAGGAAAAGGTGGATAAGGATGTCACATGATCTAAAGAAAATGGAACCGCACTCACCACAGAATCTAACCCTTGCCACAAGAAGAGTTCCATGGTACATTATGTTGGGAAGGACACTCCTTAACCATTGGTTTCCATTAAGGTTTCAACCTCCACTCATCCTACAACCATTGCTGGTGATGAATGACAATGCAGCAGATTATGACATGGCCTCTGAAGTCTAGCGTTGAGAAAGACTCAAAGAGACTCATGGATACTTTGATTATGTTCATGATGAGTCTGGGCAGAGAACAACTAGTGATTTGAGGGTCTGTGCCAGGATTCAGAACTTCATGATTGCTAGGGACCAGCAATAGTTCAGTTGGGGGGAATGATGGGCTTCTAAAATAGCCATCTTTCTCACTACTTTTTATCCTCTTTCTAGAACAAGTTGATTGCACATAGACATGAATTTATGGTTTTAAGCATATGAACTTATAGTTTCTATGTATATGCTATATATGTGTGTGTGAACATAAGATGGAAATGTGGATACTTCTAAAAGACATAATATCTGCTTAAATTCATGGACAGGAATGGTGAATATAATAGCTATACATGTTAATGGATGTTTCCTCACCTAAGCTATGTTTTGGGTAGTTACCTCCTGTAGCCGTAGGATTTGCAAGAGTGATAATTAAGACACACCTTTTCCTAATATTGATGATGTGGATATATATGTATATGGTTGGATATGTGCGCATTGATTGTTTTGCAGGAGTTGACTGTGGATATTCAAGGACCAGCATATTGGCACAGGAGTCATCAAAGCCAACCGTAGATTATAGAATCTTCACAAGCAAGTCAATACTTTATGTTGCATGCAATGCATAGATTTAGTGTGCGTTATATTTTGGGATTATTCATGGTCAATAATGTTTCTGTTGTGAAACTTTATGAGTTGTAACCAATCCTCATTTATGAAGTGATCATAGATTTAGGAGATAGTTGTAGCTTCCTTTTAAATAATCGATTGTTGTGACTCTTTTGGAGTTAGTCGAACAAACTATTTTTTAATAGAACTCTTGCATACTGTTTCAATCAAGTGTAATCATTTTATGGATGAATAGAATGTTCAGTTCAAGTTTGCATCTTTCATCTTGATTGTACTTCTCATTCACTCGTTCAAGGGGGCCCACTTGATGAGTGAATTGTTCTGTTAGTGTAGAGTTCATTTTTCTATTCATTTATATGTATTAGAACTTTGTTGTTCTTGTAGCTACTGATATCAAAATTAGTAGCCTATTCCTGTAGCACAGTCAGTTGGAGTAGTTCCTAACTGTGATTTCTTGCTTTGATTAGAATACATTTTCTTACCAATTTTAGTATAGTTTTCCTAAAGCATAAGCATTTGAATTCCTTAGATAGACTTAAAAAGAGAAGGTTTGAAACATATACTTTGCAAATTCCATTCCTAGTTTACATCCCTAGTCGATAATTAAATGAGACCAAATAATGCATTTAGGAATCATTTGGGGTGTCCAATCCTAAAATAGGTAGTCCATTGCTCTAGGTTTCTGATACTATTGTTTGGCCAAGAAATCATCATCATAATCATCATCATCATCATCGATATTTGTTTTGATGATGTCATCATCCACACAGATATCATCTTCACAAAAATTAACTCCTACATCATCATGATTTGTTTCCTCTTCTTCAACATCTTCATTAGGCACATCGTCAACTAACTATTGATCATGATCATCATCTAGTACATCATATTCTAGTTCTTTGGTATCTTCTTCTTCCATCACATTATACTTTACCAACCTTCATCTTGGATCATGTCTAACAAAAAATGACCAATCTAATTCATGTGGAACCTCTGAGTAAAATAACTACTCACATTGGCTTGGAAGAACATAGGGCTCATTTTCATGTTTCTCGCAGGACCTTGTATTAACCATTATAAATCCATTATCATGTTCAATAATATCTCCCTCAGGATCATTTTCATTCAATCATGGCATGTACCGTTGGATGATGAACAAAACTAATTTGAAAAACTTAAAGTCACACTCAATTATATCATCCAAAATCTCATAGTATTGATTTTCTGAGACTTCGGGATGTATTTGGCTTCTAGATGAAACATTAGTCACCTAAAAGACTGCAGTTATCCCAGAATCACAAGTCTTCTTTGTGTCATCCAACTTTTTGATTCAAAATTTATGACCATTGCACCACATAGACTTGTGGTGTTTCACCTCCAATACGTCAAACATGTAAAAATTATTGCATCGCCAGATGATAAACATATTTATTCTTGTTCAAATGTATGCAAAAAAAAAACATATATATACATCAATATAATTGAAAAAATATATAATATGGGTGATTAACATATTTATACATACATTTTTATCTCTTAAACCATATGCTAAATCAATTTCTCTTGGTGTAACATTGGAATCTCTATTACAATGAGCTTCTTTAACCAATAAAGCCACACCTTCCCATGTTAATGCATGACTAGATTGTTGACTTCATTCAATCTATAACATCATCCAATCAAGATTATTTTTGACATAAAAATATAGTGCATCCTACTTTTGACCAACTATATAAAGAATAAATAGAAATTTACAAATGATGTATAATTAATTAATTACCACACTATACAACCTTGATTTATAATCGATGTATATTAGAGATTAATAATTGATTAAGTACAATATATATATATATATATATATATATATATATATATATATATATATATATATATATATATATATATATATATATATATATATATATATATATATATATATATATATATATATATATATATATATATATATATATATAAACCAAATGTAAAATGTGTTCTAGTTAATGTCCATGAACATCTTATATTTACATCTCACTTTCCTCAATCTACCTTTACCTGTTAGGTACTCCCCTTCAAATTTGTTAATGGAGTTGGGATCCCAAATGTAATCTACAGGGATCTTTGCTACAAAATTAGGAATATATTTAGTAATATACACCATAATCTAGTATACCATAAATCCCTCCACCATAGAAATTTTAGGATTTTCTCTTTGTCAAACCAAGACCTTCAAAAATTTCAAGTTCCTCTCAACTATCCACATTAACCTAGTATGTACAGGTCCACATAATTCAATCTCTTCAACTTGGTGTATGAGGTAGTATTCTTGTGCATTGAAAAATGTCAAAGGTGGGCACTTTTTCATTTCACACATTAGACAAGGAATTTTTCTCTTCCAATAATTTATATATTCTTTATGGATTTCTTTAGATGACAACCTTCTACAAGTGATTCAAGATGCAAATATATTAAAGAGATTTAACAAAATAATATACAATATATATTACATAAAAATTAAAACAAATGGCAAATATAATATCTATACAACAAGTTGAACAAATATAGCTAATTACCTCATGTATTTTCCAAGATCATATATAGCTTTCTTGACATTGTTTTCAAACTAGTTCAGAAGAGATAGAGATAGAACGTATTGCAACAATTATTAAATAATTTTTTCATTATTTTTCCATAAATAGTAAACATAATACAATGAAAAGTACATGCAGTATACAAATATATAGTAAATATACAAGAACATGAATTACCTTAATGAAGGTATGTCAATCATGTGTTTTCATCCTTGGCCCAAATTCACCTTTCTTTGTTATGATATTATTTATGTTCGCAACAAATCTTGTGGGAAATAAAAAATTTCGTATGACTTATTTTACAGAATTGCTTTGTTGTTTCATTAATAACCAAGGAAGGAAACATATATTAATTTGGTCTCCATCGCTATTTAATTGAATGACATTTTTCATTGCATGATTGGATTCATGAATGTCAGTACAAATTTTGGCAATTTTTTCTTTGCCACACCTTCTAGCCAATATTTTCAATAATGTCTCTATTATATTCTTTCTGCTATGCATAGTATCAAAAAAATACACAATTTGTAGCTGCTCGTAGTAGGGCAACCTAAAAAATTATCTAGGATAACTTTTCAATCCCTTTGGAAGCTGATCATTAATGCCTTGATGACCTTCATGAAACATATAAGTCAAAAATGTTAACAATGACAATCATTGTCAATTACAACATGAGTAACCAAAACACAATATAAAAATATAAATTCCAAACATATCATTTATGATTGATAAAAAATTTGATTGAATGACATTACATTGACGATTAATTCTATTATATTCCAACTTCCATAAGTAAGGTGTCATTCTTCATGATTTTGATGTAGTCTCTTATTTCCCATTGAAAAGATATTTTTCAATAGTTCTATACTTATGATGTTTGTGGAGGAAGTGCCTATACTCATCAAACACCTACTTTCCTAAACTTGTTGAATGACAAAATTTCATCTTTGGACCACAAACTGGACATGCAAATGTTCCCTTTGTTTGAAGACATGCAAGATCATGTATAATTGGATAAAATATGTATAATTTTTTTAATTATATATATTAAATAGATTATTTTAAAAAATACATGATATATACTTTATAAAATTAAATATTGTTAAAGTGCACAAGTTAAACTTTATAACATACCAAAAAAATGTGGTAGCCCTAGGGCATCATGAATTGTCCATATAAGCATTGCATGGAATTAAAATTGTCTTTGTCCTCTTGGACTAGAGAAGTCATACATAGTGACATCATTCCATAGCTTTAGTAACTTGTCGATAAGAGGCTTGATATATACATTCATATCTTTAACTTGGTACTTACCTAGTTGAATGAACATAAACATTACACAATTATTATAACTATTTCACTGTAATGAATATAATGTAATGTACATGACTATTAAATTAAAAAAATACCTGTAACATGTTATATTACTAAGAGGGGGGTGAATCAATAATCTTTATGATTCTTTTAAACCTTAAAAACTTTAACTCTGATTCAACTCGGTAAGATAAACTTTAATAGTAACCGACAATAGCAGTAAATTAACTTTTTCCATCAACAACTTTAAGTAATCAGCAAATAACATGCACAATAAACATTCAACACATTTGACACTAGTTTTTAATGTGGAAACCCAATTTGGGAAAAACCAATGTGGGAATTGTCACCCACCAATCAAAATAATCCTCTGAGTATGCTTGGTTAAGAGTCAATCTTGTTAAATATTACAATGCACATTGTTAAATGTGACCCTATTAGAGGATTTGCCTCAAACCGGTTAGGATCTTCACCCTGTTAGGAGTGGCTTGGTTAAATTTGAACACTCTTATAGAGTGTCACCTCTCTCAAGGATTTACAAGAAGATTGTTAATTCCACTCGGTTAAGAGTTTTTCCTACTACAAATGTTAATAAGAAATAATATAAAATTTGATCTATAAATCTGCAACTACCCCTTGCTTAGTCAAATCCCTTATGTGCTCTTTTTCTTCACTTCATTCCTTCATTGTTCACTGGCCTCAACACTTCATCAATCTCTGTTGTAGACTTGGCTTTCCAACTTTTTCTTCTTCACTGCATCACTCTGCAATACATCAACACTTCAAGTAGCCAGCTTGTATTTCATTCAATTTCATCCTTTATATAGACTTTTTTTTGTCTCTTAATCTCCTTGATTAGGTTTTCCTCTATTTATTTTAAACTATTAGATCATCCTCTTGAATTGATTCAATGAACTTTCCACTAGCTAAAACTCGTTATCATCACCTCGAAACATGAACTTTTCTTGGAACTTGTACCTTCACTTTTTGTCATTTAAATCTTTACCATAGATCATCACCTTGAATTTTCCTGATCATAGATATCTTTAACTAACTCTTCTTCATCCTTAGAATCTTCCAGATCATTGTGGCTCTTTATTAAATGTCATTCTGATCCTTCTATTTAATTTATGTTCCATTCTCGGTGCCATTCCTTTTCCTTCAACCAAAATTTTGTTTTCTCAATAACTAACTCCTTGTACTCAGTGTCTTGGCTTCCTTTCTCTTTATCGATAATTACTCTCCTTTTGCCAAATGACTCTTCTTGCTCGGTAACTAAACTATTTTCTTTGCCTTGTCAACTTTCTAACCTTTCTCACTTGTCAAATTTATTTTATCGACTTGATATCATTAAAATGTAAAGTATAAAACAACTAAACAATTATTACCTTATCATTGTCCGATTTGTATTAGCTACCCAATTAAGTTCTTCAACTTCACAACTTTTCACTTCCTCTTTTTCCTCAACTCGGTCAACTTATATCGTACTCTGAATGATATGGCAACTCAATATAAACCAAAAATTAATTAATTGACATCAATGACAAAATAACAACTAATCTAATCCTTCTACAATCTTTTATACCTCTTATCTCAGTCTTCGTCATCATCATCACCATCAGTTGGGGTTAACAATCCCCCTCTTTGGCATTGATGGAATAATTGTCAATTGATGATGGCAATGCTCATACTTTGATATCTATGCTATGTTCTATTCTCCCTCTTAGCTAACAATCTCCCTCTTTATGTTCATCGGCAATCTTCATTTCTCTGTAATCATCAATAGCTTATTCTCTCTCTTTGAAAACTATACCAAAGATACATACTCCTGAAAAATTTGTTTGGGTAGTGGATCATACCTATCATGTACTAATATCTCATTGCATATATAATCATTTTTCACAACTTCAGGCATCACCTAAAGAGTGAACACTAGCATCAACTCACAAAATAGATATTCTAATGAATCCTCGAATTGATACATCATGCATCTTTCTTTAGTGAATATTGGATAGGGGAAGAACCCTTAATTTTCCTCTAAGATACTCAAAATCATGCTTCAATAGTGGCTTGGTGAATATATCTGCTATCTACTCCTTTGAATTCACATACTATAATATCACATGCTTGTCTTGAACTTGTTCTCTCAAGTAATGATACCTGATAGAAATGTGTTTGGTCTTGGAATGTGCCATTGGATTCTTTGATATGTTGATAGCACTTGTATTATCATAATATATAGTAACTGGATCAGTAATCTCCTCTTGTATACTTTCAAGTAGTTGTTTGATCCATACAATGTTTGCATAATTCATAGTTGTTTCTACATACTCTGTCTCGGTTGTAGATTGTGATATACAACTTTGTTTCTTACTCAGCCATATCACTAGTATTTCTCTTAAAAATAAAGCTCCTCCACTTGTACTTTTCCAATCATCAATGTTTCCAGCACAATCAGCATCAATATAAACCTTTAGATCAAAATCTCTTCCTTTCTTGTATTTTAGACTGAAGTCTTTTGTACCTTTCAGATATCTAAATATTCTTTTGATTACAGACATGTTTGATTCCCTTGGATTAGCAAAAAATCTTGCAAAAATGCCTACTGCATGAGAAATATTAGTTCTTTAATGTACAACATATTGTATCTTACTAATCATTGATCGATAAAGTGTCTCATTCACTTCCTTTGACTCATCTTCTTTTGAAAATTTGCGACCAGTAGCCATTGGTGTTCCAACCAATCTTGAATCTTCCATACCATATGTCTTTAGGATCTCCTTAATGTACTTTGACATATTGAATTTTTAATCTAATAAAGAATTTTATTTCTCGTATCATGGACATCTCAAATTCCTTTCTCATCTTCTCAGCAAAAGATCTGCACAATGTGTCATTTCCTCCAAAAATAATGTCATCAACAAATATTTTAGCAATCAAAATCCTTATATCATTACTATCACATTTCAAATACAAATTTCTTTTGTCACTTGTTCTTTGAAATCTATTCTTGATTAAATATGAATTTAACCTTTCATACCATGCTCAAGGTGCTTGTTTCAAACCATACAATGCCTTATGCAGTTTACATACTGTGTCCTTGTTAGTATTCTCAAAACATCCTCTAGGCTTTTCAACATAGACTTCTTCTTCAAGAATACCATTAAGAAATGTAGACTTAACATCCATTTGATAAACTTTAAATCGTTTATAAGTTTCATATGCTAGTAGAGTCCTAACTCCTTCTAATCCAGCAATAGGTGCAAAAGTCTCACCATAATCAATACCTTCTTCTTGTGCATACCCTTTACAAGCCAATCTAGCTTTGTTTCTGATCATATCTCCATGTTCATTCAGTTAGTTTCTAAAAATCCACTTAGTACCAATAACATTTGTATCTTTAGGTCTCGGTACCAAATTCCATGTGTTTTTCTTTTCAATTTGATCTATCTCTTCTTTCATAGCTTTAACCCAAACCTCATTATCCAATGCATCTTTTACTATTCTTGGCTCAAATTCAAAAATTAAACATGTATTATCTCTTAACTTACTTCTTGTCAAAACTCCAACATTCTTGTCTCCAATAATCTTACTCAGTGAATGGTGTCTTCTCACATACTTGGCTAGAATGGGCTTGGTAGGCTGTGTAAGTTATCCATTTTCAACATTCGGTGGTGGCTCCATCTGTTCAACTTCCTCCCTGATTTGTATTGCAGGTAAGGTATCAGGAATTGTAGGTTGAACATGTACAAATATTTGATTGTCATTGGGTTCTTTTTTGTTGTCTTCATCATTTTTCTCTGCAAATTCATTAATCCTTACATTTTCACTTTCTACAATTTTATTAGTAGACTTTTTTAAAGACTTGTAAGCCTTGTTGTTTGTAGAATATCCTAAGAATATTCTTTCATCACCTTTATGATCAAAATTTCCATCTCTAGCATCCTTTAGAATGTAACATCTACTTCCAAATACTTTGAAATAACTTACATTTGGTTTGTGACCATACCAAATTTCGTATGGAGTCTTGTTTGTACCTTTCTTCAATTATATTCGGTTTAGTGTATAAGCTGCAATGATGACCGCTTCTCTCCAAAATGTTTGAGATACACCCTTCTCAATCATCAATGTCCTTTCACAATCAAGAATGGATCTATTTCTTCTCTCTTCTATACCATTTTTTTGTGGTGTCCTTGATGCAAACATTTTTTTTATTCCATGTTCATTGCAGAAAAATGTAAACTCATCAAATGTAAAATCACCTCCTCTACTAGATCTCAAACACTTCAATTGTCTTCCATTATCCTTTTCAACTCTTTCCTTGTACCATTTAAACATTTGAAAAGATTTAGATTTATCCTTCAAAAACATGATAGACATCATTATTGAATAATCATCAATAAATAAAATGAAATATCTATCACCATAGTAACTTTATGTTCCCATAGGTCCACATAGGTCAGTGTGCACTCTGAAATTCCTTGTGCAGTGTAATATTTTCTTGTAAAACTTGACTTTTTCATATTACCAACTTGACATCCTTTGCACATGAAATTTTCAAGTTTGTCCAGACTTGTTAGACCTCTTACTCTATTATTTTTTTTCACCTTAATTAAGTTGTCAAAATTCACATGAAAAAATATCTTATGCAATAACCATACATCCTCAAATTTAGCAAATAAGAAACTCTTTGTAGTAGTATCAAGGTAAAATAAGTTACCTTTTGACTATTCACCAGTGGAAATCAGATCTCCATTCTAACCAAATACTCTTACCTTTCCATTCTAAAATTCCATTCAGTGCCTATGTTGTTCAGTTGTGCCACACTCAATAGATTATACTTTAGTCCTTCAACCCAATAGACATCATCACATTGTGTATTATCTAGTAGAATTCTAGAACCTTTACCTTTCACACGATATGGAGCATCATTACCAAATCTAGCATAACCTCCATCATGATCTTCCATAGTAATGAACTTATGTGTGTCACCAGCCATATGATGTGAACATCCACTATCTATTATCCATGTATCATTCTTACTATCATGAAAAATTAGGGGATTTTATTCTTCATACCTTTCTTCATCAGAATCACCCTTGATAGAAACATACACAACCTCTTCACCTTCATCATTATCTAAATCATCATCAGCTAGTCCTTCTTCAACAATGTAGCATGACTTCTTACCTTTGTTCTTGAAATCTCAGTATCTCTTGAATCTGTTCTCTCTTTTGTTATTATCTCGGTTATCTTTCTTCTCATCACTATTTTTGTCAGGAAATATAGATGCAATATGACCAATCTTGTTTTAATTGAAATATTTCATAGTTAGTTTACCTCGGTATTTGTCTTTTCCTCTCGGTAGTATCCTAGCTAGTTAATCTTCAAACTCTTATTTTTGTCTTTCCTCTTCAAGAAGACTTTCTAGATCACTCTTGAAACTTTGAAACCTTTCACTTGCACTGCTTACATAACCATCACTAGATGTAGACTCTCTAAAATTTCCAATGCTCAAAGATGACTTGAATTCAGACTCAATCTTAGTAGTGGTAGGTAAACTATTGTCAAAATCATTTAGCTCAAAATAAATCATCTTACCAATTGTAGCATCCAGTTAAACAAGTATCTGAGGAATGGATCTTAGTTCTTGTATTGCAGACACTTGGATGACATATGTAGGAAAAATTATCCTCCACAATTTTCTTGTTACATACTCTTCTTCAATATGTCCTCCATCACCTCTGATATCACTCACAACTTCCTTCAATCATATTTTGTACTATGTAACATCTTCACCTTCTCTCATTCTCATAGAATCAAATTTTCCTTTCATAATTTTAGCTTTTGCCTTTTGAACATGCTGATCTCCACCATATAACAATGCAAGTTTGTCTGACATCTATTTTTTTGTATCACATCCTTTAAGATCATTGAACTCCAAGTCAGTGAGAGAAGAAGATATCTCAATTATAACTTGTGTGTGATTTTGCCTTTCTCTTACTTGTTCAACTATCATAAGCCCAAATGGCAGTGGTGAATACTATGCATACTCTCCAATTCCAAATATGTGTAGCCTCATCTTGCTTTTCAATGTAGAGAAGTTGTCCCTATTCAACTTTGGTGTCTCCCTCTTATACATCTTTGGATCTTTTACTCAAGTATTTTAAACTTATCCCTTTAGATTACCTTTTCTCTAATACCAATTGTTAGATTATTGAGAGGGGGTGAATCAATAATCAGTGATTATTTTAAACCTTAAAAAATTTAACTCTGATTCAACTCAATAAGATAAAATTCAATAGTAATTGACAATAGCAGTAAGTTAACTTTTTCAATAAACAACTTTAAGTAATCAGAAAATGACATGCACAATAAACATTCAATGTTATTGACACTAGTTTTTAATGTGGAAACCCAATTTCAGAAAAACCACTATGGTAATTGTCACCCACCAATCAAAATACTCTTCTGAATTATGCTCGATTAAGAGCCAATCTTGTTAAAGATTACAATGCACATTGTTAAATGTGACCTTGTTAGGGGATTTACCTTAGATCTATTAGGATCTTCACCCTGTTAGGAGTGTTCTGGTTAAAGGTCTTTGAACACTCTTCTAGAATGTCACCTCTCTCAAGGATTTACAATAAGATTGTTAAGTCCACTCAGTTAAGACTTTTCCTGCTACAAATGTTAATAAGCAACAATATAAAATTTTATCTGTAAATATACAACTACCTCTTTCTGAGTCAGATCCCTTATGTGCTCTTTTTCTTCACTTCATTTCTTCATTATTCACTGACCTCAACACTTCATCAATCTCTCCTCTAGACTCTGATTCCCACCTTTTCTTCTTCACTGCATCACTTGACAATACATCAACACTTCAACTAGACAATTTGTTTTTCATTCAATTTCATCCTTTATATAGAATATTTTTTTCCTCTTAATCTCCTTGATTAGGTTTTCCTATGTTTATTTTAAACTATTGGATCATCCTCTTGAACCGATTCAATGAACTTGGCACTCAGTAAAACTCATTATCATCACCTCGGAACTTGAACTTTTCTTGGAACTTGTACCTTTACTTTTTTCTGCTTAAATCTTTATTGTAGATCATCACCTTGAATTTCCCTGATTGTAGATCTCTTTAATTAACTCTTATTCATCCTTAGAATCTTTCATATCATTGTGGCTCTTTATTAAATGTCATTCTAATCCTTATATTTAATTTATGTTCCATGCTCGATGCCCTTCCTTTTCCTTCAACCAAAATTCTCTTTGCTTTGTAACTAACTCCTTGTACTTGGTGTCTTGGCTTCCTTTCTCTTTATCGACAATTACTTTCCTTTTACTGAATGACTCTTCCTGCTCAGTAACTCAATTTTTTTCTTTTCCTTGTCAACTTTCTAACCTTGCTCACTTGTCAACTTTCTTTTACCGACTTGATATCATCAAATGTAAAGTAGAAAACAACTAAACAATTATTACCTTATCATTGTCCAATATGCATTAGCTACCCAATTAAGTTCTTCAATTTCACAACTTTTCACTTCCTCTTTTTCCTTAACTCACTCAACTTATATCATACTCTGAATGATATGGAAACTCAATATAAACTAGAAATCAATTATTTGACATCAATGAAAAAATAACAACTAATCTAATCCTTCTAAAATCATGTATACCTCTAATATCAGTCTTCATCATCATCACCATTAGTTGGGGTTAACATAACAATCATTGCCAACATTATGTGCTCCCTCTTTATTGGCATCCATAGAGGAATGTTATTGTTAATAACAAAAATAGGTCACATCGCGTAAATAAATATTAGTTCTCCAAATGGATTGACACCATCTACTACAATGAAAGCCTAAGATTACGAGGTTCTTCTCTAAAGTGTGGCCATTTTTCCTCTATGTACCTAAATGCAGAACCATTCACAGAAATTTGAAGAATGTCATCTCCACTTCTAGTATGTTCATGGTAATCCATAAATTATTTTAAGCTTTCACACCTAAATAATCATTGCATACGTGGAATAATGGGACTATAATGAAGAACCTTGCAAGGGACCTTTTTTGTTACTTGATCTATTTGATATCTATTGATATGACATTCCAGGCATTCTATTGTAATTCATGTTGTTTATGATATATAATATGATCATTGGGACATACATCTATTTCTTGATACTCCATTCCAATATCTTTTATAATGGAATATAATTCTCAGAATGAGCGAGGTAGAATATTTGATGGTGTTAACAAAAATTGACCTATCAATCTAAAACATACATGAGATTATTATGTTGGATAAACTATTCATAACCTTTAAGTTCATCAACAATAATACAATAGAGAGAAGAGTTGTTTGGGAGCCTTCATAAAGGGGCTCGTATGCCTTATCAAGTACAGGTAAATCATTAACAACATCAAAGTCATCATGATCAATTGTGCCAATACTAAATGTGTCATGGATCAATGTATTTGTACCATCATCTTCAACTATGTTTTTTGGTGCGTGATCATCTTCTTCCTTAGGATCATTAACTTTATTCTCAATATTCACACCTCCATGTTCCTCAAATTCATGGAAAACCACATTCTTCATACTGTGATTGTCTATATCATATTCCCTAGGGTGCCCCACCTATATAATAATGATAAAAATAAATAAACCATGATCATGATCTAAACATAAATATTACAAATGCAATCAATATAAACACATATAGTAAACAACTTACCAATGGACGATAATCATGCCCCCTTCAATGTGACCATGTTGCCTACAATGTTTCTTAGTTGTTGTGATTAAAAGTATTCTCATCTTTAATCCCTTGCAATTATTGTAGGGACAATAATATTTTCCATCACCTTTTCTTTTCAATGTAGATCACAATCTAGCAATTGTATCTTTGTTTTGTTCTTGACTAATATTATCTGACATGATTTTTCTTCACAATCAACAAAATTAGACTACATAACCTTCAGAAACCTAGAAAAACATTGTTGCAAGTATAGAAAACATTGTTGAGAAAGTATATATATATATATATAATATATATATATATATATATATATATATATATATATATATATATATATATATATAAAACACTGTTGACTAACCCTAAAGTTTTTTTTTAACTTTTTGATTTGTCTAAATTCCAATAATGTTTTTTTCAGACTACTAACAAAAGAAACCATTGTCAGAATCCCAATGAATGTTAGACATTTTTTATAAAAAAAAAATTTGACCTATTTTACCTCATAACATCTGACAAAACAAAAAAAATCCATATTCTGTTAGAAACTTTTATCAAATTTTGATGTTAAATGAGTTAGTGACTCCATATACTCCATTAGAGCTATTGGGACTGTAATGTGAACCATGAGTTTAGTAGCTAAAGGCATCCAATGTTGGGGACCTATCACCCTCTAAGCCCTAGGTCTATCCTATGTAGAGCTTCTCCCTCTATCCTAGAACTGTTGGATGCCAAAGTAATTTGGCTTCAAGATGAGGATAAAATCACAATTTGACTTTCTCAAAAAATATAGAGGTGCCTCCCAATTTTTATAAGGTGGTTGGTCAAAGACCATATACCACCTATCCCAAAATGTATTCATCATCCTAGGATGGACACACTAATGTATAGGAAACCTATTTGTATCAATAATTAGGGTGTTATTGGTTTTAGAATTGGTTAAAATAGAACATATGTCATCTTTAAGTATGCCCTTTCTTTTCACCTCATCATATGATAATCCATCAACATAAAATGCATGACATTTATCCCTATATGAACCCCATTTTGTAACCTATTTAGATACCTCCATGGCACTATTCGAGATTAATTCTAGGGTTTTGGCAAGGGATGAATGGTTCTCACGGGTAGAGGACCTCAACCTATTCACTATAATATTAATTTGAGTACTGTTATATGTCAGGTGATTTATAAGATCCTCCTATGTAGTTCTACTAGAGGATGTGGAGGATTTTGGGGTGGAGGTGGTTGTTGAGCGACATTTTGAGGGTTTTTTGGTTCTTCATGTGCAACATTTTGAGGGTTTTCTTTTGCTAGTTGTTTAGGGAGAGGTCATCATTGTTTGTTTTTTCATTAGACTTAAATCAATTGAACAAACCCTACATCAATTCAAGTTCAAACAAAAATAATAAAATAAATAAATTCTTACATGTTTGACGACATAACATTGTTATAAATTGGTCTAAGCACTAAAAAAATGAAAAATAGAGGCAAACATGCTCGGGTTTTATGGAGGCAACTTGGTGCACTTACCCATTTCCTAAGAAAGTAGTGGAGGCTTATTCCACTTTAGCACAAAAATGACAAATAACTAAGGAGTCTTCATGTTCAATCTATTACACCCAAACTCCAAATTTTTAAGACAATAAAATTTATGTGTGGAGTGTTGGTGTTTTGTCCTACTAACCCTGATTCTAAAAGGTAAATCAAGTTTCAATATTACTAATTGAGAACATAATAAAACAAATTACTACATTATCAACCAATTAAGGACATGAAAATCCTAACACTGACAAGGTTGCAAAACCTTCTACACTTTGAGCTCCATAACACTCAAGAGGGTACACCTATATCTTATCTACTTAAACAAATAATATTTCACAACTCTTTCAGTAGAAGGAAAACTATGGATACTTCTCAAAACACCACACTTGTACTGATTAATCATAGAATAATTTATCAAACAAATAAATAATAGACAATTTTATAATTTTTAGATGTTTCACCATACAAAATTATGCATCAACTACAACCAGTGCCTAATCCATTTGGGTCAAGAGTCACTTAAAGGAAAAATATGTTTGAAAATAGAATTCATTCAATTTATAACATAGAAAATTAAAGAAAGTATTCCTAGCATACAAGTTCTTTACATCTATGGACTGCTATCATCAAATTCGCATTCTAATTAAACTTTCACAATGATTATCCTTAGCATATTCCTTAGCATATTTAATTATTTCCTTGAAAGATAGAAAAAGATTAACTCATTTCTATTTGACAGAAAGACAAATTAAGACAAATCCTGAATTTGTACTCAATTCATAAAAATTTTAAATCTGATACAAAGACAATAGTTTCAACTCCATTACTCATTAGCTATCAAAATATGATACATGATTTTTAAGAGATTGTATGACTCAATTATATTAAATTGTATCTTTACTTGATTGACATAAAAAAAAATATGGGAACACCTATCAAGCAATCTTGGAATCCCTTTTATAGACTAAGGGATGCAACAAGATTTAGATCACTTGATGACAAAAAAAATTGAATAGAACAATTAAACAACATCAACAGAAAGTCTTCAAATCCACCATGAGGTGGAAGCCAGGAACAAATTTGAACAAAAACTGGAAATAAGGGCCATATCAATTCTTCAAATCTTCAGATCATTTAAGCTTTAAAACACCTGGGTCATCCATAGTTTTTCAACAAATTCAAGATGCCTATCAATGTAACTAGTCTCCCTCTTTAACAATATGTTTTCCCTGTAATAACAATAAAAAGAATAAGACAAACAAACATCAGCTCCAAGAATAACATCTAACACATCATTAAAACCTGACACATCTACATCATCATCCATTTTTATCATTTTTTCTATGTTCACAGGTATTAGATCAAATTTTGCACTCTAAACCTCCACAGAATTCAAATCGTTATTCTTATCATAAATTGATGGAACCTGGGAATAATAACCTTCAACAAATAATTGCAACTTTCCCTTAACCAACTGTCCTTTACCTTTAAATAATGAGAACATGGAATTCACCATGGTTACCTTCTCCTTATTTTCTTCAATATTATCAAGCATGTCATCCATATACATCATTGTAGTTTCCATCTTTTCCCTCAACATATTTCTTCCTAACCATAATGTAAACATAGGATCCATAAATGAGACTACCTCATTACAAAATTTCTTAGTTTGAAGTAGGGATACATGATGTCCATGCTCAACACTTGATTTTATCATAAATTTATTTATTATGTGCCCCATGACCTACATTAACATATAAACACCTTTGTTCTTCACAACTTCCTCCAAGCTCTCAATTCTTCCAACATAATCTTCTAATTTCATATTTACATCTTCAGGAACTGAAATCTCACTAGAAGAAGGTTGAACATCAACTAGTTGATTAGAAACAATAGGAACCCTCTCAGGATACTCCTTACAGTCCTCTCTAGATCAACAATTTTAATCAAAACTTCTTCATATATCTTTGCAAGAGAAATCATATCTAAACACATCTCGTGATTCCTTTTCTCTAGGTCCTCTATCTTTTCTCTATTTAGAAAAGAAATATGAGTCATCAGATCTACAACTTCCTTATTTGAAGTATTATGCATGTTTAAAATTATGAGGTCTACCATCCTGTGTCCTTCAATGTTCACCATATGTGGCTTTTGTGTAGAGGGAGCCAAGGACCACAGTGATAATGTCTTTGATTTTGGATCAAAACCTGGTCCCCTTATAAAATCTCCATACTCAAACTCAGACTTAAAAATAGGATCTTGCTGCCTCCTAATCTAATCAACTACAAATGAAGACTGCAAATCCCATCCTAGGAGAAACAACATACCACTTTATTTCACCAAGGCTCTTTCTTGTTCAAATGTCAATTATATAGTATCTAGATCAAATTATTGGAATGTGGCCAAAATCTACTCATTCTTGCTAGTGTTGTCATCATCTAAATTCATTTGTTTCTTCAACTCATTTTGCTTCAATTTCATAAGAGAACTTTTGAATTCATCCAAATGAATAATTGAATCATCATCATTAAAGTGTTGAGAAATAACCACCCTATCATCAATCATAGTAGCTAAGGGAAAATCCCCTTTCTTCACGTAAATGTGTAGTTGAATAGATAGTTATGACACCACTTGTCGACATCTCACAATTTCACTGGCCAAACCCTTCACTCTTCAAAACTAATGTGATGCTATGATAATATGCTTTACTAACTGCTACATCCTTTTTTGTAGCATTGCAACCACAAAATACAATTGCAAGAAACCATCGTGATGTTGCAATAATTATAATACTAGTCCTTACGTCTTCACTCGCAGCCTCCTGACTACCAAGGAAACCCTTCACTAATGTGATGTTGTAAGCACCAAAAAATATAACCATATATTCATTTGTTGTGGCATCACAACTACAAATTAACCAGAATGAAACCATTGTGAGGGCACAAAAACCGCATCATCAATCCTTTATTGTTACCTCCATGCCACATGGCATCTTCTTGCATACTTGCTACTCTAGATCACTAACCATTAGGAACCCTGCGAGGCTGCGACAACATCAAACTTATATTTCCAAGTTAACAGAAAACTACCACTTGTCACCATCTCGTGTGCTCACATCCATAAGATATGACCACTGCAATTAACAAAATTTACTAATTGTCATGGTCTTACTCACAACCTTGCAACTGCCAAGAGCTTTTCCTTTTGAGTGTGGCGAGGGTGCGACAAAATTTTTTCTCAACCTCTCAATGTTGATTGGAAAGATTAGGTACTGAGAGGGGGGTGAATCAATACTAACATATTTGTATCAATTCAAACTTTTAATCTTAAGCATATAGTTTCATTCCTAGTTTATCGATAGTCTTTTTTGTATTACTGATATGTTGTAATTAAAATAACATAAGGTAAATAACAATAATTCATCAAATGATTCACACACCCATAACACAAAGAATTTTGGTGTCACAGAAACCCTTGGTTAGAGGGAAAAACTACAATGGGGATGATACCCACAATTCTTCACTGCAGCTAAAAGAGTTTTCTGGTTAAGGCTACAAAGTGTCACTTTTTGAGTGACTCACCTAGTAAGGAGTGACTGATACATGGTTAAGTGTACCTATGGTCTTGATATGACTACTCTTCTAAGATATTTTATCCTACCTATATGACATTCACCCTGTTAAAGGATTTACAATAAGTTCCTAAAATAGAACTTCTAAGTCCGGTTAGATAATACCTGGTTAAGGGATTTCACAATCTTGTTTCTAAAGTGTTAGAAATAAATCAACAAGAAATTTGACTTGTCTATGCTTTCCTCCAAAGCTTATCAAATCCCTTATGTTCACTATCTCTATCTTCAAACTCTTTTCACCTTTGTTGCTTGCTTTGCGCCTATATATATTTTTCCACTCTTCTCTCTTTTTTCTATCGTGATCCTTTGACTCTTTATATTTTTTTGTTCATTGAACCACATAATCGTGACCTTAGATCTTAGGGTTCCTTCATCTTGATCTTATCCATAAACCATTTTTCTCTTTTCCTCTGTCAGCTATAATACCTATTTTCCTTTATCTGATAACTATCGATTTTCGATAACTAACTCTAATAGTTTGACATCAATGACAAAAATTATCTTGAGATTTCCAACAATCTCCCCCTTTGACATTGATGGAAAAAACTTTGATTCTTCAAAACTATTTTTTCGATGTCTCTTTCGGTATCTCCCCCTATCATAATTTTCTCCTTTTTTTTGCTTCCCCCTTTATTTTTTTCTCCTTTTTCTTTACTTCTCCCCCTCTTTGGAAATCAATGCCAAATGATATATCTTTTCGGGGTGTATGGTTCCTATAGTTTGTATGTGATGAACTTGTACGTGTCTCCTAGATTTTGTAAAATAGTGTTCCATAAATCCTTCAATACATCCTCATATGTTCCAAAACTTTCAGACTTACTATCGATAGGTAGGCTTAGGATTTGATTAGTACATCTCACTACATCATGCTCAGTGACTTCATATCCAAATGTTGGTACCCAATATGTTCTTGGTTGCACCAGTTGGATCATGTGTGTGTCAGTATCTACCACAAAATAAATTGAATCTCTATACTTCTCCACTATTGATGGAGGTAATTGATAATGTCCTTGCATATTAATTTGAAATTCCTTAAAGTATCCCCACATTATTTGATTATATCCTTCACCTAGCTATGAGATTTACTAATTCATCTCATAAATTATTGATCTATATGTTTTCCAGTTTACATGATCTATGCCCAAGAATAAATTCTTGACATAGAAATATAAACAAACTAGAAATGATCCATACTTAACTTCTTGTTTTCAATCCCTTTGCAGTCAATTCATATTACAAATATTTGTGTTTGAAACATGTCCGCTAATCATAGGCTTTTCCAGCTTGGCTATCTCGTAGGCTGACACTATTGGGTACGTTGTTTGGTCATCTGAATTGATAAACTTTATAACCAATGATCATCATTACAAATTGTGTATGTCTTTGACTTTATCCACTCTCATATATCTTCTATCCTTAGATGTTTCAGTGATTTTACTCAGCTCATCCATATTTCTCATGCGTAGGGTGCATTCCTTTCCTTCCGCCAGTAAACCAGTGACCATAATGAATTAGGTTTTCATTATTCTGATCGGCTTATCCTTATCTAACCACACGAATTCCTCGTGCACTTGACTCAATACATATCTGATCCATTCTTCATTGAACTAGGTAAAAAATACCATGTGTTAGTCCTTTCATCTCTAGATGCTTATGCTAGTCCTTTACACTTCCTTCAATGCTCATCTCAGTGTAGTATATTTTTTTGATTTCTTCCTCTTCCAGTTCTAAAACCTTATTGTGAATAAAACTTTTGATATCCTCTATAAGAATTACTCTCGGGGGTAAATGATGATAGGGCTCCAACATTGTCTCTCTCAGTTGCCTTCAATGGGGTACAACTTAAATTCTGGTGTTGGCTCATTGTTGATGCTTACCACTACAAGGTTTTGAATATTTGTAGCCATTGTGTTCGAACAGTTCCTCAAGTACAAGTTCTCTGATAGTATCTTCTGCAACTTTAATTGATTGTGCTAACTAGGGCACAAAGATATTTTCAAACACTTATGTGATAGATTCTTGCTAATAATACTTCTCAATGAATTGCTCTTGACTCTTAGATGCTAATCAATTGATTGATTCAAGAAATAAGGTAACTAATGAAGAGCATCAACATGTATTTATTTCCCAAAAGTGTAACAAATGGATATTTAGGCAATAAATGTTTCCAATAGTAACTTTTCTACCAATAGTCATCTCTTTTGTCCGATAGTGATAGTTTCCATCAATTACTATCCTTTCACTTGTTCATTGATAACTATCTATCTTCAAAATGGTAAAGCAATGATATCTAATACTGATTGATTTCCATTAGATGTGTCCAGTATGCATTCCATTACATCTATAGTATGCTAACATGTGACACATGCTATCTTTACTTATAAAGGGACAAATAAATTTGACAATTTCTATCGGTCCCCTAAGAAAAAAATTACTTGCTTAGTTTGATGATGAATCCTCCTCCGGGGTAGAGGGCTTCCTTCTTGATTGTTCACTTTCTCCTTCTTGATTCACTTTTTCTTCATATTATTTTCTCGCTTGTTTTGGATTAATCACCACTTTTCCTTTGTTATCTACATTATTGGCTTGTCGATATCTGCAATTTGTGTGATATGTCCATACTTGTGACAGATGAAACATACCATACTATTTGATCTCATGGTCCATATTTTTCTCTTTGATTCCTCAATCTGTTGTTCATCACCATATATCCAAAGTGTCCACAAATATTACACATTACTGAAATATTTCCTTCTCTTCTCAATATGCTTATTAGTTTAGCTAGTATTCTTGTTGGTAAAACTCTTGATCTACAGTGTTCAGTTTTATGTCAGTACCAATTGCAGGTTGTAACAATAGTTTGAGAAACTTCCATTGGAAGATATGTTGTTAGATCTTGATTTGCATTCTCTTTCCTCATGTCCAAACTTATTGCAACTATAACAATGTCCATTGAAGGGTGTACCACTTGAATGTTGACTAATATGGTTCTATAGATATTTGATGTGTGACCAAGCTTTCCACAATTGTAACAAGTAGGCTTTATTGGTTTTCTTTCCTTGTGTTTTGATAGGCTCCTTTGGCTTTTGTGATTGATTTTCTACTACTGCTTTGATGAATCACCGATTCAAATTTTCTATCACCAATATATCCTAGATCGGTTGTCCTCTCCAGATCTTCTTTGATTTTTCTATTGTCATCAATTATTTGCATGCTTTGATCAACTTAGTTAGTTTGTCATTAACCTCTTTTTCAACTTTCAGATTAGCCTCAAGGTTTCAACTTCTTTTCTCAGATTTTTGTTCTTGGAAATTATTTGTTTTTTTTCTTCATTAGTGTCATTCAATTGTTCACCCAATGTATTATTCTCATTTTGTAGGCTCTCAATGATGTCATCTCTATCTTTGATCGGTCTTTCTAGGTTTCTTATCGGCTTCAAGGCTTACCTTGGATTCCTTGGAAGTCTTCATTCTTTCAAGTATTTCAGTCATTCTTATAGCTTGACTTTCAAGTTTCTTTTTTGCTTCATTCAAGTTTTCTTCCAAATCTATGTTCTTTTCCAATAGATCAACAATTGATGCATCAACTTCTTCAAAGTTTGTACTATTTTCCAATAGTTCTTCAAGGTTTTCCAGACTTATCTGCAGGTGTTCTATGAGTTCTTTTTTTTTTGAAAATGATGCTCTTAACTTCCTTTTTAGATATTCATTTTGTGCAAGTGCTTCATCCAGGGCTTCTTCCATTTGTCTTTCTTTCTTATACCTTTCCATATTCCTAGATCTACTTTTAATTTGTTAAACTTCCCTCTTAGAGAACTAAGCTCTGATACAAATTGTTCATTGGAAAGATTAGGTACTGAGAGGGGGGGATGAATCAGTACTAATAGATTTATATCAATTCAAACTTTTAATCTTAAGCATATAGTTTCATTCCCAGTTTACTAATAGTCTTTTCTGTATTATCAATATGTTGTAATTGAAATAACATAAGGTAAATAACAATAACTCATCAAATGATTCACACACCCATAACACAAATATTTTTGGTGTCGCAGAAACCCTTGGTTAGAGGGAAAAACTATGGTGGGGATGATACCCACAACTCTTCACTACAGCTAAAAGAGTTTGTCGGTTAAGGCTACAAAGTGTCACTTTCTAAGTGACTCACCCAGTAAGGAGTGATTGATACATGGTTAAGTGTACCCATAGTCTTGCTAGGACTACTCTGCTAAGAGATTTTATCCTGCCTATATGAATTCACCCTATTAAAAGATTTACAATAAGTTCCTAAAATAGAACTTCTAAGTCCGGTTAGAGACTACCCGTTAAGGGATTCACAATCTTATCGCTAAGTATTACGAATAAATCAATAATAAATTTGACATGTATGTGCTTTCCTCCAAAGCTTATCAGATCCCTTATGTTCACTGTCTCTGTCTTCAACTCTTTTCACCTTCACTACTTGCTTTTGCGCCTATATATCTTTTTCCGCTCTTCTCTCTTTTTTTCTCTCTTGATCCTTTGAATCTTTATATGTTTCTATTCATTGAACCACATAATCATGACCTTAGATCTTAGGTTTCCTTTATCTTGATCTTATCCACTAAACTATTTTTCTCTTTTCCTTTGTCGGCTATAATATTTGTTTTCCTTTATCCAATAACTGTCGGCTTTTGATAACTAACTTTGATAGTTTGACATCAATGACAAAACTTATCTTGAGATTTTCAAACACTCGCAACCTCACTACCATAAAAAGCTAGACCAAATAATTATTGTGATGCTACAACTAACATGAATATTTATCCACTCGCACACTCACTACCACTAAATGCAAAGACGTACTTTATTTGTGAGGGCGCGACAAACATAAAATAAGACTGACTCTTTGACTCACAACTTGTAAATGTGGTACAATAATAGAAAGGCACATAGTATATTGACTCAAAATGACCAAGCCTTTCAAGGAAAACCCTAACCATTGGCAAACATTGATGATCATGAGAAAAACAGTTGCAAGAATGTGGGAAATTTTTCAAAACAATACCAGCTCCTACCAACAAACACGACAAAGGACAAGGGAAAGATAAAGACTTAACAATTTTTTTAGGATCCACGAGGGAGCATCCTAGTTTTCTCCACAAACACACAAATTTAACAAATAACAAACACTTTATAAATTTGGTGTTCTTATTAGTAATACAATAATGTGATATTGCTATTAGGATTCAACTGTGTATCTTTTGAGTCAAACTCATTAACCCATAGTTCATGAGTAGTGGTTCACGAGAGACCCATTTCTCATGAGAATGAATGGAACACTTAGCACTCATTGCATCTAGGTGACTCTTACAGAAGTGAAGCACCGATATTTCCTAGGAGGCCACCCATCCGTGATACTACTCTAGCTCAAGCGCGCTTAACTACACAGTTGAATCTTGATAGCAATATCACAATTTAACTTTTTGTGGAATATATCTCCTACTTGTCAAGACAATAATACCCAAAAGAATTAGTAAAATCACAAAAAAAAAATCATTCCAAAACTCTACGATACTCCTGACAAATGAATCCAATAGAAAACTTGAAAGTATCTATCATCGAATTAAAACAAGGAGAGGGTAGTCATACCAAGAAACCAACCAAGAACCTTGTAACATGATTCTAAAACAATCCTATGAAGAAAAATGAAAAAAGAAAAAAGAAAAAAGAAAAAAGCAAAAAGC